>CM059445.1:19263224-19443224 GCA_030390025.1 Squalus acanthias
GTCAGTGCAGCCCAAGCCCCTCTCCTCCCCCACGTGTGCCCGGGGAGCCGGCGTCGCCTGCGGCCTAGTGCTTACCCTCGTCTCCCTCCTCCTCCACCTGGTCGGCCCAGCTCGGCTTGGAGCTGCGGGAGAGAGAAAGGCAGAAAGTTAGTGAGGGAGTAAATCACACCCCGGGACCACAGAGAGGGGAAGGAGGGAGACACTCACTCAAAATCCATGGCGGACAGCAGCTGAGCGCAGCCGCACTGACAGACCGAGGCTCAGCGGGGCGAGAGAGGGAGGGAGGCCGCAACAGCGCCGCCCGCAGGCTGGAGGACTGCGTCAAACAGCGCCACCCACAGGTCGGAGGACCGAGTCAAACAGCTCCACCCACAGGTCGGAGGACCGAGTCAAACAGCGCCACCCGCAAGCTGGAGGACTGAGTCGAACAGCGCCACCCACAGGCTGGAAGACTGCGTCAAACAGCGCCAACCACAGGTCGGAAGACCGAGTCAAACAGCGCCACCCGCAGGCTGGAGGACTGAGTCAAACAGCGCCACCCACAGGCTGGGAGGACCGAGACAAACAGCGCCACCCGCAGGCTGGAAGGACCGAGACAAACAGCGCCACCCGCAGGCCGGTAGGTCTGAGTCAAAAAAAAGGTAGGGGCAGAGGTTTTTTTCCTTTTTTTCTCTCACATGGCAGCTGTCTTCCATTCTGCCATCGCCATTTACACTTCATCTAGAGCCATCTTTTGTTTCTTAACTTGGCCCATTACCATCTCCTTTTGCCTTGCACCATCATCCCTTTTGTCTCTTAATCTCTCCTGCCTTCCACCCTATCATAGACCTTCCCTTTTGTTCTTTCCTCCACTCCCCCCTTTCCCAGCACCCTACACTTGCTTAAAAACCTGTTCCATCTCCAGCTTTTTCCAGTTCTGAGGAAGGGTCATCGACCTGAAACGTTAACTTGTGAAGGAATAAGCCGTATAATCTATTTAGAAAAAAAAACTATCTTATGAAAGAATTCTGGCCTTATTGAAACAGGACAAGTTGTTGACCCTGAATAAATAACCTTATTGAAACAGAAGGTGCATGGCTTCGAGAGGCTGACTTTTGGGAACAAAAACAATGGTCCACCCTGGATAAGGTGTTTTAATTTAAACTTCGTAAAGATGGCACATAAGATAAGGAACATCTGCCCTCATAAAGATGACATAAAATAAGGGAAACCTGCCCTTCACACCGTTTTATATGGTGAACCCAGAACACCTGGAGATGAGACAAGATTCTGGAATATTACAAGCTGATGTAGCAGTAAAGAATTGCAGAGGTCAGCAGAAAGATGAATAGGGATAGTTAACTTGCATCAGCAGAAACTTTAAAGGAAATACAACTGAAAAAGGGTATAAATATTGAAGTCTCAAATGAGATAGCAGACTCACTTTAATTGGGCAAAGCGATTCTCGACTACAGAGGTGGCTCTGTGGTCTTCCACTCTTTGTACCTCAGTGATCAAAGGTATTTGATATTGATGGATATCCTGTATAGAAAACTTTAAGAACTGCAATACTGTAGCGAAGTTAAGATTTAAAAGTAAGATTCCCTGTTAATAATATCGTATTTTTTCTCTTTTTAGAACTGTTAACGTTGCGATTGATTGATTCACCAACTGTAAATTGCATGTTGGTTCTTTTAATAAATCTCTATATATTTTTAGAATTGTCTCACATAAGTCTTCTGTATCAATAATTCGCAAACTCAGTCTCTGTACACTCTTTGGTGGAGAGGTACATGTCTGAGGGGAGTTTTCCGGACTCTCATAATATACAGTCTAGCTAAAAGCGCTATCTGGAGGACGGTAACATTCTCGGGTTGTTCCTTTCCTTTAGGGAGAGATAACCCGGACCTTTAGACCCAGTTAAGCGTCTTTAGGATTCAGCTACCTCAAACTTTAGTTGAAAGTGAACGTCTGAGAAATACGCCTGATCCGGGATAGCCCTTCAAACTCTGTTTCTCTCTCCACAGATGCTGCCTGATCTGCTGAGTATTTCCAGCATTTTCTGTTTTTATTTCAGATTTCCAGCATCTGCAGTATTTTGTTTTTGTCTCACTATTTACAGACTCAGTTCTAAGTCAGCATCTGAAAAAAGAGCTCATGTCTTGGGTGAGACCCTTGATCAGAAGTGACCCTTGATTAGGAGTGAAATCTGGAAGCACTTTTTCACACAAAGGGTAGTGAAAATCTGGAATACTCTCCCCAAAGGCTGGGCGGGGGTGGGGGGGGGGTGAATTGGAGCCTTCAATACTGAGATTGGTAGAGTTTTGTGAGGGTCTGGAGGGACATGGAGCAAAGGCGGGTAGATGGAGCGGAACAGGCTCGAGGGGCCGAATGGCCTCCTCCTGCCCCTGTTGTAGAAGTCACAGATTAAGGCAACAAAAGTCTCTTCACAGAACTTACCAAAACGGCGAGACCATTAAAAAATTTTTTTAAACTTGCATTTCTATGGCGCCTTTCACGACCTCAGGACGTCCCAAAGTGCTTTACAGCCAATGAAGTACTTTTTGAAGTGTAGTCACTGTTGTAATGTGGGAAACACGGCAGCCAATTTGCGCACAGCAAGCTCCCACACACAGCAATGTGATGATGACTAGATAATCTGGGTTTTTTTATGTTGATTGAGGGATAAATATTGGCCAGGACACCAGGGAGAACTCCTCTGCTCATCCACCTGAGAGAGCAGACGGGGCCTCGGCTTAACGTCTCATCCGAAAGACGGCACCTCCAACAGTGCAACACTCCCTCAGTACTGCCCCTCCGACAGTGCAGCACTCCCTCAGTACTGCACTGGAGTGTCAGCCTAGATTTTTGTGCTCAAGTCCCTGGAGTGCGACTTGAACCCACAACCTTCTGACTCAGGAGAGTGCCACCAACTAAGCCACTAGCTCAGTCATGTTGACTTTTTGATTGAGACTTAAATGGTATTATTAGTCGCAGCAGCAGCTCATCAGATTATTCAAATTAAAAAAAAAAAGGATTGAGTTATTACACTTACTGATGCTGAGTTAAACCGTGCATTCTTTAAAATGCAGCTTGTATCTTCAGCAGAGCAACACAACCCCTCTGAGTGAGCTTGACAGCATTCTCCGTTTATGTATTCCTGATTGCTGGGTTTTCCTGCGATGAGCATTAAGACTTGCTGTTGGGATTTGGGCAGCTAAAGTCTGAAACCTCTCTTTTTTTAATTCATTTTTTTAATGGGATGTGGGCGTCGCTGGCAAGGCCAGTTTTATTGCCCATCCCTAGTTGCCCTTGAGAAGGTGGTGGTGAGCCACCTTCTTGAACCGCTGCAGTCCATGTGGTGAGGGTACTCCCACAGTGCTGTTAGGGAGGGAGTTCCAGGATTTTGACCCAGCGACGATGAAGGAATGGCCGATATATTTCTAAGTCAGGATGATGTGTGACTTGGGAGGGGAACTTGGAGGTGGTGGTGTTTCCATGTGTCTGCTGCCCTTGTCCTTCTAGGTGGAAGAGGTCGCGGGTTTGGGAGGTGCTGTCGAAGAAGCCTTGGCGAGTTGCTGCAGTGCATCTTGTAGATGGTACACACTGCAGCCACGGTGCGCCGGTGGTGGAGGGAGTGAATGTTTAAGGTGGTGGATGGGGTGCCAATCAAGCGGGCTGCTTTGTCCTGGATGGTGTCGAGCTTCTTGAGTGTTGTTGGAGCTGCACTCATCCAGGCAAGTGGAGAGTATTCCATCACACTCCTTACTTGTGCCTTGTAGATGGTAGAAAGGCTTTGGGGAGTCAGGAGGTGAGACACTCGCCACAGAATACCCAGCATCTGACCTGCTCTAGTTGCCACCGTATTTATGTGGCTGGTCCAGTTAAGTTTCTGGTCAATGGTGACCCCCCCCAGGATGTTGATGGTGGGGGATTCGGCGATGGTAATACCATTGAATGTCAAGGGGCGGTGGTTAGACTCTTGCTTGTTGGAGATAGTCATTGCCTGGCACTTCTGTGGCGCGGATGTTACCTGCTACTTATCAGCCCAAGCCTGAACATCGTCCAGGTCTTGTTGCATGCGGGCATGGACTGCTTCATTTTCTGAGGAGTTGTGAATGGCACTGAACACTGTGCAGTCATCAGTGAACATCCCCATTTCTGACCTTATGTTGGAGGGAACGTTATTGATGAAGCAGCTGAAGATGGTTGGGCCCAGGACACTGCCCTGAGGAACTCCTGCAGCGATGTCCGAGGGCTGTGATGATTGACCTCCAACCACCACAACCATCTTCCTCTGATCGCCGACTCACTGCGAGCAACGCCACAGGAGACCCACTAGCCAGGAGGGTGGCTGAAATTAAAATGGGAAATGCTGGAAATACGCAGCCGGTTTTGCCAGCGCCTGTGAAGAGAACAGACGGGTTAACGTTGTCCCTTTGTCCGAAGCCCAAAAACGTTAAACTGTCTTTTCACAGAAGCAGAAGATTGTGGGTTCAAGGCCCACTTTGAGGCTAACACTTCAGTGTGGTACCGAGTGCTGCTATTACAGAGGTGCCACTTTTCGGATGAGCTTGAAATAGAAGGCCCCGTCTGCCTGTTTGGTTACTTGTCGAAGATCACATGACTCAGCCGCGGCTCACTGGTAGCACTTTCATCTCTGAGTCAAGTCCCACTCCAGAGATTTGAGCACAAAATCCAGGCCGACACTCTCAGTGCAGTACTGAGGGAGCGCCTCACTGTCGGAGGGGCAGTACTGAGGGAGCGCCGCACTGTCGGAGGGGCAGTACTGAAGGAGCGCCGCACTGTCGGAGGGGCTGTACTGAGGGAGCGCTGCACTTTCGGAGGGGCAGTACTGAGGGAGTGCAGCACTGTCGGAGGGGCAGTACTGAGGGAATGCCGCACTGTCGGAGGGACAGTACTGAGGGAGCGCCGCACTGTCGGAGGGGCAGTACTGAGGGAACGCCGCACTGTCGGAGGGGCAGTACTGAGGGAGCGCCGCACTGTCGGAGGGGCAGTACTGAGGGAGCGCCGCACTGTCAGAGGGGCAGTACTGAGGGAGCGCCGCACTGTCGGAGGGGCAGTACTGAGGGAGCGCCGCATTGTCGGAGGGGCAGTACTGAGGGAGCGCCGCACTGTCGGAGGGGCAGTACTGAGGGAGCGCTGCACTGTCGGAGGGGCAGTACTGAGGGAGCGCCGCACTGTCGGAGGGGCAGTACTGAGGGAGCGCTGCACTGTCAGAGGGGCAGTACTGAGGGAGCGCCGCACTGTCGGGGGGGCAGTACTGAGGGAGCGCCGCACTGTCGGAGGGGCAGTACTGAGGGAGCGCTGCACTGTCGGAGGGGCAGTACTGAGGGATTGCCCCACTGTCGGAGGGGCAGTACTGAGGGAGCGCCGCACTGTCGGAGGGGCAGTACTGAGGGAGCGCTGCACTGTCAGAGGGGCAGTACTGAGGGAGCGCCGCACTGTCGGAGGGGCAGCACTGAGGGAAGGCTGCACTGTCGGAGGTGCCGTCTTTCGGATGAGATGTTAAACCAAGGCCCTGTCTGCTCTCTCAGGTGGACGATAAAGATCCCATGGCACTATTTCGAAGAAGAGTAGGGGAGTTCTCCCCGGTGTTCTGGGGCCAATATTTATCCCTCAACCAACATCACTAAAACAGATTATCTGGACATTATCAGATTTCTGTTTGTGGGAGCTTGCTGTGCGCAAATTGGCTGCCGCGTTTCCTACATTACAGCAGTGACCACACTTCAAAACGTACTTCATTGGCTGTAAAGCACTTTGGGACGTCCTGAGGTCATGAAAGGTGCTGTAGAAATGCAAGTCATTTCTTCTTCAATCAGACAGCCTCCAGGGTGACAGTGGCTGCCTGGGTGTGGTGCTGCGCGGTCTGGACCCCACTCCAATACATCACCATCAGGAAACCTGCAGGAAGTTAGAGAGAATTTGTTGTCTCTAATCTGCCCCAACAACCTACCTCTCAAACCTCAGTGCATTTCCCTTCCATTTCCTACAATAATCAGTGTGTTTCTGAGTGAGACACAGCGAGCCAGAATGTCTCGTTTCTGGTCATGAAGATTTATTGTGCTGTCTTACAATGGAAACAATTTGCAGACGAGTGAAATGCTGTGTATAAACAGGATTGCCTTCATGTGCCATCTGCATCATTAGTTATTGGCCATTTGCCTATTCACAATTCCTGTTTAGAGTAAGTATTGAACTAAAATGCACAATAAATATACTCCAGAGAGTTTACTGCAGCTTAGACTACATGGGGAACAGATTATTTCTCAATGTATCACTGGATCAGTTTACCAATATCATACCTCATGCGTTCGTTGAAGCTTGCAGTGGGTGTCTGAGCCATTCACAACAGGCAAACCTCAGGAGCATTGCCTGCCTTGGGTTAGATATTCTCAGCCAAGGCATTGGTGAAGAGACTGCAATTGGTCCTTATTGTCGGAGGGGCAGTACTGAGGGAGCGCCGCACTGTCGGAGGGGCAGTACTGAGGGAGCGCCGCACTGTCGGAGGGGCAGTACTGAGGGAGAGCCGTACTGTCGGAGGGGCAGTACTGAGGGAACGCCGCACTGTTGCAGGGGCAGTACTGATGGAGCGCTGCACTGTTGGAGGGGCAGTACTGAGGGTGCGCCGCACTGTCGGAGGGGCAGTACTGAGGGAGCGTTGCACTGTTGGAGGGGCAGTACTGAGGGAGTGCTGCACTGTCGGAGGGGCAGTACTGAGGGAGCGCTGCACTGTCGGAGGCGCAGTACTGAGGGAGAGCCGTACTGTCGGAGGGGCAGTACTGAGGGAGCGCTGCACTGTCGGAGGGGCAGTACTGAGGGTGCGCCGCACTGTCGGAGGGGCAGTACTGAGGGAGCGCTGCACTGTCGGAGGGGCAGTACTGAGGGAGCGCTGCACTGTCGGAGGGGCAGTACTGAGGGAGTGCTGCACTGTCGATGGGGCAGTACTGAGGGAACGCTGCACTGTCCGAGGGGCAGTACTGAGGGAACGCTGCACTGTCGGAGAGGCAGTACTGAGGGAACGCTGCACTGTCGGAGGGGCAGTACTGAGGGAACGCTGCACTGTCGGAGGGGCAGTACTGAGGGAGTGCCGCACTGTGCAGTCTTTTGGATGAGACGTTAAACCGAGGCCCTGTCTGCCCTCTCAGGTGGATGTAAAAGATCCCATGGCACTATTTCAAAGAAGAGCAGGGGAGTTCTCCCCGGTGTCCTGGGGCCAATATTTATCCCTCAACCAACATCACTAAGAACAGATGATCTGGTCATTATCACATTGCTGTTTGCGGGAGCTTGCTGTGTGCAAATTGGCTGCCGTGTTTCCTACATTACAACATTGACTACACTTTGGGACGTCCTGAGGTCGTGAAAGACACTGTGTAAGTGCAAGTCTTTGTTTCTTTACCGTTCTTAGACTATAGACGGGGGAAATCAGCTCCTGAATGCTAAGGATTGACTCCTGATAGAAACCGGAAGAGAGCAGGATCAAGCTTGTTGTGATGCCCTGTGCAGTCGAATAGTCAGCTGGCACTGGGCTCACACATGGGGAGCGGTACCTGAGGAACCTGACGGTTACCTTTCGTACTTATCCTCACTGCCTTTGCCTCACAGAAACTGCTTGACAACAGTTGCCAGAAGGAAGCCGAGTCTCACCTGAACCAAAACCTCCACCTTTACTTGGGTTGGTGTCGGCCAGTCCAGCCCGCGGCTGCAGGTAGGTAACCCGTGGTTACACGAATGGGAACTAGTAATCGCAAAAGTCACGAGTTCCCATCTCACCATGGCAACTTAAGCAATTGAATTCAAGCAATCCGGCAATCTGTGGGCTGGAACCCGCAAAATGGCCACGGAAGCTTCCAGATTGTTGTTGAAACCCAATTGGTTCACTCGTCGTTCAGGGATGGGAATCTTCCACCCCTACCCGGCCCCTGCACTTGAATCCAGTCCCACTCTATCACTTAGGTTGACTCTTAATGCACTTGGGGCAACAAGAGATGGGCAATAAATATTGTCCCACGACCCATGAACAACTTTACAAACACTGCGCACAATCTTCATTTGTTATCCGTGATGACGGGAAGGATTACATGGTTCGCAGGTTAAGGTGCTGTTGTGGTTGGCATGGGGCAGTGGGCATCGTACGGGGCCTTTACTCACTAGGCCCCAATGGAGCCTCACTTCCGTTGCTTCCGATGTGTACTGGTCGATGCTCACCTTATTGAGTCAGCACCCTGTGTGCCGGGGAGCTGGAGCGGAAACACTTTCAGAAACCGTTCGTGGTCACACCTGTCCACTGAAAGCACCCATCTTCAGTTCCTGGAAGTTCAAACTGGCATGAATTTGAAAACAAATGCCTCTTGATTCATTGTGGTATTTGGCCAAACAACAGTCCTCTCCCAGGGCAGGTACAGCACGGGTTAGATACAGAGTAAAGCTCCCTCTACACTGTCCCATCAAACACTCCCAGGGCAGGTACAGCACGGGTTAGATACAGAGTAAAGCTCCCTCTACACTGTCCCATCAAACACTCCCAGGGCAGGTACAGCACGGGTTAGATACAGAGTAAAGCTCCCTCTACACTGTCCCATCAAACACTCCCAGGGCAGGTACAGCACGGGGTTAGATACAGAGTAAAGCTCCCTCTACACTGTCCCATCAAACACTCCCAGGGCAGGTACAGCACGGGTTAGATACAGAGTAAAGCTCCCTCTACACTGTCCCATCAAACACTCCCAGGGCAGCTACAGCACGGGTTAGATACAGAGTAAAGCTCCCTCTACACTGTCCCATCAAACACTCCCAGGGCAGCTACAGCACGGGTTAGATACAGAGTCAAGCTCCCACTACACTGTCCCATCAAACACTCCCAGGGCAGGTACAGCACGGGGTAGATCCAGGGTAAAGCTCCCTCTGCACTGTCCCCATCAAACACTCCCAGGGCAGGTACAGCATGGGGTAGATACAGAGTAAAGCTCCCACTACACTGTCCCATCAAACACTCCCAGGGCAGGTACAGCACGGGGTAGATCCAGGGTAAAGCTCCCTCTACACTGTCCCCATCAAACACTCCCAGGGCAGCTACAGCACGGGTTAGATACAGAGTAAAGCTCCCTCTACACTGTCCCATCAAACACTCCCGGGGCAGGTACAGCACGGGTTAGATACAGGTAAAGCTCCCTCTACACTGTCCCCATCAAACACTCCCAGTGCAGGTACAGCACGGGTTAGATACAGAGTAAAGCTCCCTCTACACTGTCCCATCAAACACTCCCAGGGCAGGTACAGCACGGGTTAGATACAGAGTAAAGCTCCCTCTACACTGTCCCATCAAACATTCCCAGGGCAGGTACAGCACGGGGTAGATACAGAGTAAAGCTCCCTCTACACTGTCCCATCAAACACTCCCAGGGCAGGTACAGCACGGGTTAGATACAGAGTAAAGCTCCCTCTACACTGTCCCATCAAACACTCCCAGGGCAGGTACAGCACGGGATAGATACAGAGTAAAGCTCCCTCTACACTGTCCCCCTCAAACACTCCCAGGGCAGGTACAGCACGGGTTAGATACAGAGTAAAGCTCCCACTACACTGTCCCATCAAACACTCCCAGGGCAGGTACAGCACAGGGCAGATACAGGGTAAAGCTCCCTCTAACTGTCCCATCAAACACTCCCAGGGCAGGTACAGCACGGGTTAGATACAGAGTAAAGCTCCCTCTACACTGTCCCATCAAACACTCCCGGGGCAGGTACAGCACGGGTTAGATACAGAGTAAAGCTCCCTCTACACTGTCCCATCAAACACTCCCAGGGCAGGTACAGCACGGGTTAGATACAGAGTAAAGCTCCCTCTACACTGTCCCATCAAACACTCCCGGGGCAGGTACAGCACGGGTTAGATACGGAGTAAAGTTCCCTCTACACTGTCCCATCAAACACTCCCAGGGCAGGTACAGCATGGGGTAGATACAGGGTAAAGCTCCCTCTACACTGTCCCATCAAACACTCCCAGGGCAGGTACAGCACGGGTTAGATACAGAGTAAAGCTCCCTCTACACTGTCTCATCAAACACTCACAGGGCAGGAGAGCAGTTGCTGGGAGTGGCTGTAAGGCTTAGCTGTTAGATTCAAAGATGAGGTTTTAATTCTGAGAAAAGTGACTGACGACATGCAACCACAAACAGATGTCAGGATGCCAGCGAGGTTGAATAACAAGCACCAAAAGACAAATGAAAGTGATAAGGGAATCATAGAATCAACACAACACAAGGTGGTGAGATAATAGACAAAATGGAGCCGAAAAGTCATAACATGTCCTTAAAGAAACGTAACAAAACATTCCTCAGAAAGATGAGGGAGGCTCGTCAGCCATGCAGGAAGGGACGGCAAGGGATGCCCTCCTGCTTCACAACTGGACAACAGGATGGGGAACAAATGATTGACACCAGGTAATCACCAGCCCACCGAAATAACTATAAAAGCAGACGACCGAGAGAGGGAATTAGGTAGTTAGGGGCGAAGGCTTCCCCGAGGTGGCTACGGCCTAACACCTTGGTCAAGTTTAGCCTCTGAGGTGGCTGACGGCCTAACACCTCCAACAGCTCGAGAGAACGACCCAACGGAAGTGACCGCTGCAGCAGACTGCAGGAATCCACCCAATCCGAGACCACCGAACTGCCTCCCTCTCCGTCCGATCGTTTCGTTCCATTCCAGGGCCGTAGATCGCCCTCATCTGTCACGGGTTGTTGTCTACTGTATCTATTTCAATCGCCTGTAGTAATATCTGATTATGCTTTAAAACTGTAGCTCTTTAATAAAATGCCGTACAACTCCTAAGACCCTTTGGGTAATCAGTGTGTGACCTGTGATCCAAATCTTACAGGTGAGCCCAGCAGCCCTTGTCCCACTGCGCTCTCAGTGTAATCGCTTGATTTCACGTGTCAGAGGCCTTTATTCAGAGCTGTGTGGAGACCCGGTCTTTGCTGGTTTTGTAGGTCAGAACATGGTGCAACATTTCACTGGTGCAATGTCTCACTGGCACCCAGTCCATGCCTTGATAATGGTCCCTGTTCCCACTCGAGCATATTCTTGCATTCCTGAGATTATATCAGAGATGGTGTTATATCGTGTTAACTGACGCTGAGTTATCTGGGCTGTGGGATAAGTCAGGAAATCAAGGTCTGATGTTTTTTTTAATAAACCAAGTCTGGCAGTGCTGGAAACGGGTGAAATGTGTGAGAGAGAAGGTAAGATAAATCAGAAAGTACTGATCAGCTGATAAATTTGAGTTTTAAAAGGGTGTAGGAGGAAGGATAGACTGAGGGAAGTAAGGAATCCAACAATCCTGGGGGTGAATCAGAGGAAACAATACGATGAGAGTCTGGAGCGGGGGTGGGGAGGAGCGTAACGCAGTAACATTTCACAACCAGGTGGCTTTGTGAATAAAATATTTTATTTGAAATTTAGAAAATTGAAAGCAACAATTTACAATCGTAAATCAGAGGGATCCTCGTGACAATTGGTGAACTCACAGCGCTCCTCAGGATTTCCGCCTCTGATCACCAGCCAGCGTGCAGCCGACAACACGATGATCTCACAACTGGAAGGGTCCTTAACGGTGACACTTTGAGCAGAGGTACCTGCCCTGTGACTGGGTCCCATATAGAGGCGCGGGGCGGGGGCGGGGGGGTGCGTGCCAGTCACCCAGGCTTCCACCAACTAGAGACTCGACCAAGAACCGCCTCCGTCAATGTACCTCAATAACAGGCACACAACAGACCACTCACCCCTCTGGCTTTCCCTCTTTCTCTGCCCCCTTCCCTCTCCCCCGAATGCGGAAGGTGGCAAAACTAACTCCCAGTCCCCTGCCACCGTGGGCACTCGGGAGGCCTGCGAGACCAGCGCTGCGCTGACTCCCGCTTTGATCTTCCTGTGTCCTGATTGGCATTGCCCGAACGGGGTAATCAGACATTCACCGTGCGAGGGATTGCAAACTTCCAACAGATAAATTCAGGAATTCCGTGCTCCTGGGGTGGGGTTGGGAAGCTGCACATAATGGGACCATGGGTTGGAATTTATCTTGGGACCCGTGCCTTAATAGTCTGTAACACAAGAGTCTAGAACCCGACCACACTGTCCATCTGTTCCCCCACCCCCCCAACATTTAATCACAAGCCTGTCTTGTTGTGCAACTGGTGCTGAGCTGTATTTTCAAACGCGTTATTTCCACTGACGACACTTCACCACCTTCAGATTCAGAATTAACTGTTTATTCAAGGCACAAATATCCCCACCCAGTGTTTTCGGTCGGAGATGTTGTTTCGAAAGCCCAGCGATGATGTAAACGGGGACCATAATCGGGGAACGGTAGCGTAGTGGTTATGTTACTGGACTAACAAGCCAGAGTCCTGAATTAACAAGCCAGCATGAACGTGAGTTCAAATCCCACCACGGCAGGTTGAGAATTTGAGTTCAATGAAAACAAAATAATATCGAGGAAATAAAAAGCTGGTATCAGTAAAAGTGAACCACGAGGCTGTCAGCAAAGCGAGAGTTGGCACAGAGCTGGTCTCGCAGGCCTCCCAAGTGCCCATGGTGGCAGGGGACTGGGAGTTAGTTTTGCCAACTGGTTCACTAATGTCCTTTAGAGAAGGAGACCTGCCGTCTTACCCAGTCTGGCCTATATATGACTCCAGCCCCACACCAATGTGGTTGACTCTTAACTGCCCTCTGAAATGGTCTAGCAAGACACTCAGTTCTATCCAGGGCAACGAGGGGATGGGGAATAAATGCCGGCCTTGCCGGGGACGCCCGCATCCCAAGAATGAATTAATAAACACATTGTCTGTCCAATCGAAGGATGAGATCACATTCCCCATCATCTGACACCGTTATAACCGCCGGCTAGGCTTAACACTTCACGATTCCTCCGTGGTGACTTTCTGCCGTGTGCAGCTCACGCACATCCCCCTCACGTTGTCCAGTAAGGTGGCGTAGAGCAGTGGGTGGATGCACGTGTTGAGAGAGACCAGGCCCTTGCTCACCTGGTAAGCTGTGTATATGGGGCTGGGCTTCCCGTTGTCCAAGTCGTGTAACCGCCGGTACATGTTGACGTTCCGGAGTACGATGTACGGGAAGAACGATACAGCGTACAACACAATGACAACACAGACCAGGAGAGCCACCCGCCTCCTCTCCCATCTGTCTACGCTCTGACTGCTGTGAACCACCCTGAATATGGAAAGGTAGGAAACCAGGGTCACTGCAAATGGCACGGCGCAGCCGAAGACAGCCAGGAACAGGCTGTAGGGAAAGTACCGGGGCAACGCCTCTTCGCTGGCGGAGCCCAAACACTCCGACTTGTTCCCCTTCAACTTGACTTCAGAGAACACAAATGTCGGCGAGGTTATGGCAATGGCCAGGATCCACACTGCCAGGCTGGCCATCCTGGCATGCTTTGGCTGTAGGCGGTTGCGGGCGAACATGGGGTGCACGATGCCCAGGTAGCGGTTCAGACTGATGCACGTGATGAAGAACGCACTCCCGTATAGGTTGCAGGTGAAAAGAAAGCGTTCGATTTTACAAAGCGCCTCCCCAAATATCCAGTCCTTGCCATTGGAGAAGTACACGACCAGCAGAGGCAAGGTGATGACGTACGACAGATCATTCACAGCCAGGTTGAACGCGTAGGTGATGCCCGTGTGCCAGGGCTTGTCTCGGCTAAGGAACATCCAGATAGCCAGACTGTTACTGAGGAAAGCCAGAACAAACTCAACACCAAATATCGGGGGCAGAATTGCCTTCTGGATATCACCAAACGAAGCATTGGACCAAGTATTCGCACCTTCCACCATTTTGACTTGTCTTCTACCAGCCCAGGATCGCCCGCTGCCTCTCTCGCTCAGCTCCTCGTGTGAAAGCTCAGTGGCTTAGTTCAGTTGTCCGGACCTGCGGTTTCAGTCAGTCGCTGGGTCCATAATCTCCTGCAGATATAACGAGAGGGTTTAAGAGGGATCCTAAAAAAAGAAAATCTCCCAACTTCAACCCTGCTCTCTCTTTCTCTGCCGAGTCCTGGTTTCGACCGGAGCCGAGCGGATTCAGCAAGGTTTCAGTTTGAACCTTAAGGTAAATGTCGCCAAAACGCTGGGGCCCTGAGATAGAGGTGCCAAGCAGCCCCTCCCTCTCTCACCCACCGATAATCAGCCACGTCTCCACTCCGAAAGCAGACTTTCCCCAATTGAAATAGTTTATAAATGGGAATAGCGCCTGAATTACAGACTTTGGAGAAAAAAAACACTCAGTTCTATTGCGTAGTTGTTTCAATCATTCCCGCAACTGGAGCCTGGCAAGACTGTTTGTATTTTACTTTCACTATGACCTCGCTCCCCGGGTACAGAGTCTAGATTCTAAGTTACTGATTACAAAATATTGAGAAACATTAACTCTGAGTGGATCTGCTTTGAGATGTGGAATGTGTCTCTTCAAGAAGGAACAACCCTCGAATGGAATTGCCGGATTATACCGTGTGTGATTTCTGACAATACAATTTTGTTAGCAGGTGGTTAAAGAAGGAAAGAAAGAACCTGCATTTCTCCAGCGCCTTTCACGATCTCAGGACGTCCCAAAGCACTTTACAGCCAATGAAGCACTTTTTGAAGCGTAGTCACTGATTTAATGTAGGAAACACGGCAGCCAATTTGTGCGCAGACTGTATGACCTACAAAATACAAAACAAGCTTTTAAAAAAACAACAGCGGGCACTGCAAGACCGTACAGCAGTGTCAAATTTCCAAACCGGCAGGACCTTTTATTGGACACGTATTATGTGTCACGTATTAACTGGGGCGGTACACCTGTCGCACTGTAACGAAGGGTCCTGAGGCCAGCTCAGGGAGGACAGATCCTCCCGCAGAGCAGCAGGGTTCAAATGAACGCGTAGCGAGCAGCTGGTGAGGCCGACCTTCTCCCAACACTTTTGTTTATGCCAGGTGCACTTAGGTCAAAACTGAAAATAATCCACAACTGTCGGCAGTTAATACCACACAGAGAAGAGTCAAGTTAGGGAGCGCTGACATCGAGTTCTTGGCTTCAAATTCAGCCCAGACTGCATGGGCCACAGTCCCGCACTCTGATGTCTGTAAGGGATTCAAGGTCCAATGAGTTCAGCGAATGTAGAATCACAGCACAAAACTACCCTCAAAACTGGCACTAAAGTGACAATCTCAGTCAGAGAGATCACAATGTTTGTATTTTCCTTTTTTGGTCATTTTAGCAAAATAAGGAAGACTAACCTCTCTCACTGTAAATAGTCACCATGGTGTGGCCCTGCATGTAGTGTCAGCTGTGGCTCAGTTGGTAGCACTCTTCCCTCTGACTCCGGAGACCCGAGCACGCAAACCCACTTCAGTGCTGCACTGTCGGAGGGGCAGTACTGAGGGAGCGCTGCACTGTTGGAGGGGCAGTACTGAGGGAGTGCCGCACTGTCGGAGGGGCAGTACTGAGGGAACGCCGCACTCTCGGAGGGGCAGTACTGAGGGAGCGCCGCACTGTCGGAGGGGCGTACTGAGGGAGTGCCGCACTGTCGGAGGGGCAGTACTGAGGGAGTGCCGCACTGTCGGAGGGGCAGTACTGAGGGAGCGCCGCACTGTCGGAGGGGCAGTACTGAGGAAACGCCGCACTGTCGGAGGGGCAGTACTGAGGGAGTGCCGCACTGTCGGAGGGGCAGTACTGAGGGAACGCCGCACTCTCGGAGGGGCAGTACTGAGGGAGTGCCGCACTCTCGGAGGGGCAGTACTGAGGGAGGGCTGCACTGTCGGAGGGGCAGTACTGAGGGAGTGCTGCACTGTCGGAGGGGCAGTACTGAGGGAGCGCTGCACTGTCGGAGGGGCAGTACTGAGGGAACGCCGCACTCTCGGAGGGGCAGTACTGAGGGAGGGCTGCACTGTCAGAGGGGCAGTACTGAGGGAGCACTGCACTGTCGGAGGGGCAGTACTGAGGGAACGCCGCACTGTCGGAGGGTCAGTACTGAGGGAGCGCTGCACTGTCGGAGGGGCAGAACTGAGGGAACGCCGCACTGTCGGAGGGGCAGTACTGAGGGAGTACCGCACTGTCGGAGGATCAGTACTGAGGGAGCGCTGCACTGTCGGGGGGGCAGTACTGAGGGAGCGCCGCACTGTCAGAGGGACAGTACTGAGGGAGCGCCGCACTGTCAGAGGGGCAGTACTAAGGGAGCGCTGCACTGTCAGAGGTGCCGTCTTTCGGATGAGACTTGCATTGATATAGCACCTGTTACAACCTCAGGACGTCCCAAAGCGCTTTACAGCCAATGAAGTACTTTTGAAGTGCAGTCACTGTTGTAATGTAGGAAACCCAGCAGCCAGTTTGCACACAGCAAGATCCCACAAACATCAATGTGATAATGACCAGGTAACCCATTTTAGTGATAATTGGTTGATGGATAAATATTGGCCAGGACATTGGGGAGAACTCCCCTGCTCTTCTTCGAAATATTGGCATTGGATTTGTTACATCCACCTGAGAGACCACCTGGTTTAACATCTCATCTGAAAGAGGGCACCTCTGACAGTGCAGTGCTCCCTCAGTCCTGCACTGGGAGTGTCGGCCTGGATCTTGTGCTCAAGTCTCTGGAGTGGGACTTGAATCCACAACCTTCTAACTCAGAGAGAGTTACTGACTGAAACCAACTAACGTAGCACAGAGTGGATCAGTCCAGGCATCTTTAAGAACATAAGAATTAGGAGCAGGAGTCGGCCATACAGCCCCTCGAGCCTGCTCCACCATTCAATAAGATCATGGCTGATCTTCTACATCAACTCCACTTTCCCGCCCGATCCCTATATCTCTTGATTCCCCTGGAGTCCAAAAATCTATCGATCTCAGTCTTGAATATACTCAACGACTGAGCCTCCACAGCCCTCTGGGGTAGAAAACTCCAAAGATTCACCACCCTCTGAGTGAAGAAATTCCTCCTCATCTCAGTCTTAAATGGCCGACCCCTTATCCTGAGACTGTGACCCCTGATTCTAGACTCCCCAGCCAGGGGAAAACAACCTCTCAGCATCTACCCTGTCAATCCCCCTCAGAATTTTTTATGTTTCAATAAGATCACCTCTCATTCTTTTAGACTCCAGAGAGTACCGGCCCAATCAACTTTCTGGTCCACATGGCTTTGCAACTCACTTAAACTGGGTGAGTTTTCGAAGGGAGGGAGGGGGGGGGCTGCGTTTTGTAGCAAAAAGCCCAACAACGTCATCCCAAGCTCTGTGGGTGTATTTTTTTAGTCCCCCAAAACATTATTCCTTCTAGTTGCTGATAACGGGAAACTCCGCGCAATCACAACTAAAAGATAGAAAGGCTGATTTGTAATTCTCACTGATTCGGAGGTCCTGATTATTGGCTTCAAGCCTTTGTGTGTTTTCGAGAACAGCACATTTTTTTCTCTCTCTGAGAAAAATGGGCAGAATGTGAAATGTGTGCCCTCCTAAACACCGGGAAAACTCCCACCTAATTAAAAAGATAATCGGGATATCGGGTTCATGTCACGCTATAGAACGTGACTTGACATTGTTGCCGGTCTTTCCAGTTTTAAAAAAAAAACAAACACAAGAAACAAACACAAAAAATGGAGAGGATATGCAGCCAGCAGGTGTTCTGACGTAACAACAGAAAACGCTGGAAAAACTCAGCAGGCCAGGCAACATCCGTGGAGAGAGAAAGAGAGTTAACGTTTCAGGTCGAAACCCTTCGTCGGAACTGGTGTTCTGACGCGTTGGACCCCCTGGGACACATCTCATTGTCTTGGCTGTGCTCTTAGTGTGTCTTTGATGTAGGGAAAGATTTAATCTATGCATTTTCTCTGTGTTTTTATATTCTGTGAATTCTGATAGATTCTCTCACAGTAACTTTGCCTGACGAAGGGGCGACAGCTCCGAAAGCTTGTAATTTTAAATAAATCTGTTGGACTATAACCTGGTGTTGTGCGACTTCTTATAATTAAAAAGAGAACCGAGACATTCAGTCACAGTCAGCACGCTGCGCTGTTCAAAGAGCGTCACTGGGAAGCTGCACCCTTGAGTTAAATCACAGTTAAAATAATCTCCCTCACACTCACCTGCACCGATGGCAAAGTCCCAACAGCCCCGACCGCTCAGTTTGGGAGTACTGTAACTTTAAGTAAACTTTCTAGTCCTTCTCAAGTGAGCTCCTGGCTTCTACCTTTTTTGCATAACTGCACCCAGTCGAGTCTGTGCAGTGCGCCTGGCTGTATTAGAACCAGAGGCGGAGGTGTCAGCACTGGGTGGATACAAACCGGCATATCATGAATTCATGTTTCCTGCCTTGTTGAATGTGACAATAAACAGGAAACCGCCAATTATTAAGTGAGGCATTGAATTCTTTTCACAGATCCCCGGAGGGCTCACAGCCCCATGTCTACAAAGCCTTAGCATAGAATCATAGAAATTTACAGCACAGAAGGAGACCATTCAGCCCATCGTGTCCGTGTCGGCCGACAAAGAGCTATCCAGCCTAATCCCACTTTCCAGCTCTTGGTCCGTAGCCCTGTAGGTTACGGCACTTCAAGTGCATATCCAAGTACTTTTTAAATGTGATGAGGGTTTCTGCCTCTACCACCCTTTCAGGCAGTGAGTTCCAGACCCCCACCACCCTCTGGGTGAGAGAATTTCTCCTCATCTCCCCTCTAATCCTTCGACCAATTACTTTAAATCTATGCCCCCTGGTTATTGACCTCTCTGCTAAGGGAAATAGGTCCTTCCTATCCACTCTATCTAGGCCCCTCATAAGTCTCCCCTCAGCCTCCCTGTTCCAAAGAAAACAACCCCAGCCTATCCAATCTTTCCTCCGAGCTAAAATTCTCCAGTCCTGGCAACATCCTGGTAAATCTCCTCTGCACCCTCTCCAGTGCAATCACATCCTTCCTGTAATAACCTTACAGGCCGGGCAGGACCCAGGTTTGATCCCAGTGTGTGCTGGATAAGCTCTCGGTTGGGTCAGTGGTATGGAGTCTACAATTGGCTTCATCCCTACTGGCTTCGGGAGGGGAGAAAGCCTCAGCCAGCGTCCTTGCCGTAGATCGCTTACCCAGTGACCCCTAATGACGGAGCCGGGCTCAGATATGATGCTTGCCACAGTTGAATGTCCCACCGATCCCTGACTGTCTCGGCTCACATGAAGATTCAGCACTTGAGTGACGTACCGACATTGCAGCACCGACGTTAACTCGGTTTCTCTCTCCACAGATGCTGCCTGACCTGTTGAGTATTTCCAGCATTTTCTCTTTTTACCTCAAAAGTACTTCATTGGCTGTGAAGCACTTTGGAACGTTGGAAGGTGTTGAAAGGCGCTGTAGAAATGCGAGTCTTCCTTTCTTTCTTTCTTGATATCAGCTGGCAGCCTGAGCCAGTCTCTGAATCCCCTGATCCAGCGAGACCCCGAGCTCCACCAACACAACCAGACCAGCCGTCTCTTCAGTTAAAGTCCTTTCATTCCTCATTACGTCACAAACATTTTTTCTCTTCAACACATTAAGATCTGAAGTCACAAGCAACTGAGGGGCCATTGCTGAGCCAGTTTCTGTGAAGCACAGATTACATTAATGTGCAGTAAGCACAGACCAAAGGCAGTATCTTGGCTACAATACTGGGCTAGCCACACACAGGGTCACGCGTTCAATCAATCTGCTATTCTGGGGCTAGCCAGACTGCTGTAAAAACCCAACTCGTTAACTGATGTCCTCCAAGGAAGGGAACCTACCGCCCCTGCCGATTCAGTTGGAGCCTATACACGACTCCAGCCCCATGCCACACGACTCTGGATGGCTGTGTGAGCCAGCACATTCTCAGGGTAACTAGGTACAGGCAATAAATGCAACCTTTGCAGTGTTGTCCACATCCTGAGAACAAATTAAAAATAACCTCACATTGACATCGCGCCTTGGCACATCTCAGAAACATCAGTCGGCTGTGACTCAGTGGGTCGCGCGCCCGCCTCTGAGTCAGAAGGTCGTGGGTTCAAGCCCCACTCCAGGACTTGAGCACAAAAATCTAGGCTGACACTCCCAGTACCGTACTGAGGGAGCGCTGCACTGTCGGAGGGGCGGTACTGAGGGAGCGCCGCACTGTCGGAGGGGCGGTACTGAGGGAGCGCCGCACTGTCGGAGGGGCAGTACTGAGGGAGCGCCGCACTGTCAGAGGGGCGGTACTGAGGGAGGGCTGCACTGTCGGAGGGGCCGTACTTAGGGAGCGCCGCACTGTCGGAGGGGCAGTACTGAGGGAGCGCCGGACTGTCAGAGGGGCGGTACTGAGGGAGGGCTGCACTGTTGGAGGGGCAGTACTGAGGGAGTGCTGCACTGTCAGAGGGGCAGTACTGAGGGAGCGCCACACTGTCGGAGGGGCGGTACTGAGGGAGTGCTGCACTGTCAGAGGGGCAGTACTGAGGGAGCGCCGCACTGTCAGAGGGGCAGTACTGAGAGAGCGCCGCACTGCCGGAGGGGCAATACTGAGGGAGCGCCGCACTGTCGGAGGGGCAGTACTGAGGGAGCGCCGCACTGTCGGAGGGGGCAGTACTGAGGGAGCGCTGCACTATCGGAGTGGCAGTACTGAGGGAGCGCTGCACTATCGGAGGGGCAGTACTGAGGGAGCGCTGCACTGTCAGGGGTGCCGTCTTTTGGATGAGACGTTAAACCGAGGCCCCATCTGCTCTCTCAGGCGGACGTAAAAGACCCCATTGCACTATTTTGAAGAAGAACAGGGGAGTTCTCCCCGGTGTCCTGGCCAATATTTATT
Source organism: Squalus acanthias (assembly GCA_030390025.1). Classification (NCBI taxonomy): domain Eukaryota; kingdom Metazoa; phylum Chordata; class Chondrichthyes; order Squaliformes; family Squalidae; genus Squalus; species Squalus acanthias. The sequence goes on from CM059445.1 coordinate 19,284,046, forward strand.
GCTCAATCAACATCACAAAAAGAGATTATCTGGTCATGATCACATTGCTGTTTGTGGAAGCTTGCTGTGCGCAAATTAGCTGCCGCGTTTCCTACATTAATACAGTGACCACACTTCAAAAAAAAAGTACATCGTTGGCTGTAAAGTGCTTTGGGACGTCCGGTGGTCGTGAAAGGCGCTATAGAAATGCAAGTCCTCCCTTCTTTAAAGCTCTTGACATACAGGTGAATGATATTGAAGGGCAGTGACTGGTTCTCTGTAGCTGAATGTGGCAGGCAGTTTACAGGAGCAACATTGAGCAGGACACTGGGAGGACTCCCTACTCTTAAACCTGAGCAGTCATCTCGTCTCATTACCGTCTCAGCTGAAGGCACCACCGACAGCGCAGCGCAGCGCTGGCTTATCTCCCACACGAGACTCACAGACTCAAAGGTCACACAGAAATGTGATGTGACGGCGAAAGGGTGATGCTTATAGGAAGCGTGCAGCCATGTGGCAGATTATTAATGCAGTGCTAGCTGACCTCCCGCGGCAGTGCTCACGGTGAGCTGCAGGATGAAGCGCATTATTTACCATCCCTGACGTCTGCCTGGACCCCTCCAGTGTAGCTCCTATCCAGACCATCGTCTCCCATCTGCTGCTTCCGTACCAGCCCTCCCCCTACTCACACCCCTCCCCCTCACACCACTCCCATGCTACGACCCCAACACTGCCCTACGCCTCCCCTACGGTTTTCCCTCAATGACCCATCGTCCTTCCCAAGACCCACGTCAGGTTCAGACCCTCGCACACTGTGACCTTCCCCATTAAAATATAAAACAAACTGATATGGGTTCGTTCAGGGCTTCTTTCTGTATTGAAGCTGTTTACAGCTGTGCGCAATCAACTCCGAACCAAATAGAAACAAACACCGTTGTGCATGCCTTTGTTACCTGTAGACTTGACTATTCCAACGCAATCCTGGCCGGCCTCCCACATTCTACCCAACGTAAACTTCAGGTCATCCAAAACTCGGCTGCCCGTGTCCTAACTCACACCAAGTCCTGTTCACCCATCATCCCCTGTGCTCGCTGACCTACATTGGCTCCCGGTTAACATAAGAACATAAGAAATAGGAGCAGGAGTAGGCCAATCGGCCCTTCGAGCCTGCTCCGCCATTCAATAAGATCATGGCTGATCTGATCCTCACCTCAAATCTAAAGAACACAAGAAGTAGGAGCAGGACCCGGCCACTCAGCCCCTGGGCCCGCTACGCCACCCACAGGGCCTCGACCGATCCGAACTCAGCCTCATGTCCAATTTCCTGCCCGCTCCCCGTAACCCCTAATTCCCTTTACTTCTAGGAAACTGTCTATTTCTGTTTTAAATTTATTTAATGATGTAGCTAGCTTCCACAGCTTCCTGGGGCAGCAAATTCCACAGACCTACTACCCTCTGAGTGAAGAAGTTTCTCCTCATCTCAGTTTTGAAAGAGCAGCTCCTTATTCTAAGATTATGCCCCCTAGTTCTAGTTTCACCCATCCTTGGGAACATCCTTACCGCATCCACCCGATCAAGCCCCTTCACAATCTTATATGTTTCAATAAGATCGCCTCTCACTCTTCTGAACTCCAATGAGTAGAGTCCCAATCTACTCAACCTCTCCTCATATGTCCACCCCCTCATCCCGGGGATTAACCGAGTGAACCTTCTTTGTACTGCCTCGAGAGCAAGTATGTCTTTTCTTAAGTATGGACACCAAAACTGTATGCAGTATTCCAGATGCGGTCTCACCAATACCTTATATAACTGCAGCAATACCTCCCTGTTTTTATAATCTATCCCCCTAGCAATAAAAGCCAACATTCCATTGGCCTTCTTGATCACCTGCTGCACCTGCATACTAACTTTTTGATTTTCTTGCACTAGGACCCCCAGATCCCTTTGTACTGCAGTACTTTCCAGTTTCTCGCCATTAAGATAATAACTTGCTCTCTGATTTTTCCTGCCAAAGTGCATAACCTCACATTTTCCAATATTGTATTGCATCTGCCAAATCTCCGCCCACTCACCCAGCTTGTCTATATCCCCTTGTAGGTTTTTTATGTCCTCCTCACTTTCTACTTTCCCTCCCATCTTTGTATCATCTGCAAACTTTGATATGTTACACTCGGTCCCCTCCTCCAAATCGTTAATATAGATTGTAAAGAGTTGGGGACCCAGCACCAACCCCTGCGGAACACCACTGGCTACTGGTTGCCAGTCCGAGAATGAACCATTTATCCCAACTCTCTGCTTCCTGTTAGATAACCAATCCTCCACCCATGCCAGAATATTCCCCCCAATCCAGTGATTTTTTATCTTGAGCAATAATCTTTTATGTGGCACCTTGTCGAATGCCTTCTGGAAGTCTAAATACACTACGTCCATTGGTTCCCCTTTATCCACCCTGTACGTTATGTCCTCAAAGAACTCAAGCAAATTTGTCAGACATGACTTCCCCTTCATAAAGCCATGCTGACTTTGTCCTATTAAATTATGTTTATCTAAATGTTCCGTTACTGTCTCCTTAATAATAGACTCCAAAATTTTACCCACCTGTTAGACTATGTTAGACTAACTGGTCTATAATTTCCAGCCTTCTGCCTACTACCCTTTTTAAATAAGGGTGTTACATTAGCAGTTTTCCAATCTGCCGGGACCTTTGCTGAGTCCAGGGAATTTTGGAAAATTATTACCAAAGCATCCACAATCCCTACTGCCACTTCCCTCAAGACCCTAGGATGTAAGCCATCAGGTCCAGGGGATTTATCCGCCTTGAGTCCCATTATTTTACTGAGTACCAATTCCTTAGTGATTTTAATCGTATTTAGCTCCTCCCCCCCTAGAGCCCCCTGTTTGTCCAGTGTTGGGATATTCTTAGTGTCCTCTACCGTAAAGACTGAAACAAAATATTTGTTCAGCATTTTTGCCATCTCCATGTTTCCCACCATTAATTTCCCGGTCTCATCCTCTAAGGGACCTACGTTTGCCTTAGCCACCCTTTTTCTTTTTATATAACTATAGAAACTCTTGCTATCTGTTTTTATATTTTTTGCTAATTTATTTTCATAATCTATCTTCCCTTTCTTAATCAATCCTTTAGTTACTTTTTGCTGTCTTTAAGCAACGCCTCGATTTCAAAATTCTCATCCTTGTTTTCAAATCCCTCCATGGCCTCGCCCCTCCCTATCTCTGTAACCTCCTCCAGCCCCACAACCCCCCCCCGAGATATCTGCGCTCCTCTAATTATGCCCTCTTGAGCATCCCTGATTATAATCGCTCCTCCATTGGTGGCCGTGCCTTCTGTTGCCGAGGCCCTAAGCTCTGGAATTCCCTGCCTAAACCTCTCTGCCTCGCTACCTCTCTTTCCTCCTTTAAGACGCTCCTTAAAACCGACCTCTTTGACCAAGCTTTTGGTCATGTGCCCTGATTTCTGCTTATGTGGCTCGGTGTCAAATTTTTTGTCTTATAACACTCCTGTGAAGCACTTTGGGACGTTTTACTATGTTAAAGGCGTTCTATAAATACAATAGCAAAATACTGCGGATGCTGGAAATGTCTCCACTTACCATAGACCACCCCTTTTGTTCTTTTATTCCTCCCCCTTGCTTTTTTATCTGTTTCATTTCCTGCTTTTTTCTCAGTTCTGACGAAGGGTTTCGGCCTGAAACGTTAACTCTGTTTCTCTCTCCACGGATGTTGCCTGGCCTGCTGAGTTTTTCCAGCGTTTTCTGTTGTTGTTTTTATAAATACAAGTTGTTGTTGTTGTTGCACGTGCCAAAAAATGTGATTTATTTGCAATGGGGGAGGAGGGCAGCTAATCTCTCATTCTGGTCCCTTCATCAAACCTCCAGTTTGTACAGCTGTCTGGTTTGAAAGCTGTGATGAATAACAGGATAGCAACTGAATGAAGAGATAAGATCGAGTATTTCCAGTAAATTACACATCTGCTCACACATCTGACTTCCGGCTGATTATACAGCTCTCTCTCAAATGCGCCTTGTCTGCACATGGCCCACAAACCCCACTTTTTTAAATTCATTCTCGGGATGTGGGCGTCGCTGGCAAGGCCAGCATTTATTGCTCATTCCCTAGTTGCCCTTGAGAAGGTGGTGGTGAGCCGCCTTCTTGAACCGTTGCAGTCCATGTGGTGAAGGTACTCCCACAGTGCTGTTAGGGAGGGAGTTCCAGGATTTTGACCCAGCGATGATGAAGGATCGGCCGATATATTTCCAAGTCAGGATGGTGTGTGACTTGGAGGGGAACTTAGAGGTGATGGTGTTCCCATGCGCCTGCTGCCCTTGTCCTTCTAGGTGGAAGAGGTCACAAGTTTTGGAGGCGCTGTCGAAGAAGCCTTGGCGAGTTGCTGCAGTGCATCTTGTAGATGGTACACACTGCAGCCACGGTACGCCGGTGGTGGAGGGAGTGAATGTTTAAGGTGGTGGATGGGGTGCCAATCAAGCGGGCTGCTTTGTCCTGGATGGTGTCGAGCTTCGAGTGTTGTTGGAGCTGCATTTATCCAGGCAAGTGGAGAGTATTCCATCACTCTCCTTACTTGTGCCTTGTAGATGGTGGAAAGGCTTTGGAGATTCAGGAGGTGAGTCACTCGCCACAGAATACCTAGCCTCTGACCTGCTCTTGTTGCCACAGTATTTATGTGGCTGGTCCAGTTAAGTTTCTGGTCATTGGTGACCCCCAGGATGTTGATGGTGGGGTTTTGATGATGGTAATGCCATTGAATGTCAAAGGGCGGTGGTTAGACTCTCGCTTGATGGTTATTGCCTGGCACTTGTGTGGCACGAATGTTACTTGCCACTTATCAGCCCAAGCCAGGATGTTGTCCAGGTTTTATTGCATGCAGGAACGGACTGCTTCATTATCTGAGGAATTGTGAATGGAACTGAACACTGTGCAATCATCAGCGAACATCTCTACTTCTGACCTTATGATGGAGGGAAGGTCATTGATGAAGCAGCTGAAGATGGTTGGGCCTAGGACACTGCCCTGAGGAACTCCTGCAGCGATGTCCTGGGGCTGTGATGATTAGTCTCCAACAATCACAACTATCTTCCTTTGTGCCAGGTATGACTCCAGCCAGTGGAGTTTTCTCCGATTCCTATTGACTTCAGTTTTACTAGGGCTCCTTGATGCCACACTCGGTCAAATGCTGCCTTGATGTCAAGGGCAGTCACTCTCACCTCACCTCTGGAATTCAACTCTTTTGTCCATGTTTGGACCAAGGCTGTAATGAGGTCGGGAGCCGAGTGGTCCTGGTGGAACCCAAACTGGGCATCAGTGAACAGGTTATTGGTGAGTAAGTGCCGCTTGACAGCACTGTCAATAACACCTTCCATCACTTTACTGATGATTGAGAGTAGACTGATGGGGCGGTAATTGGCCGGATTAGATTTGTCCTGCTTTTTGTGGACAGGACATACCTGGGCAGTTTTCCACACTGTCGGATAGATGCCAGTGCTGTAGCTGTACTGGAACAGCTTGGCTAGAGGCGTGGCTAGTTCTGGAGCACAAGTCTTCAGCACGACAGCCGGGATGTTGTTGGGGCCCATAGCCTTTGCTGTATTAGTGCGCTCAGCCATTTCTTGATATCACGTGGAGTGAATCGAATTGGCTGAAGACTGGCTTCTGTGATGGTGGGGACGTCAGGAGGAGGAGGCAGAGATTGATCGTCCACTCGCCCCTTCTAGCTGAAGATGTTTGGAAACGCTTCAGCCTTGTCTTTTGCACTTAGGTGCTGGGCTCTGCCATCATTGAGGATAGGGATGTTCATGGAGCCTCCTCCTCCCATTAGTTGTTTAATTGTCCACCACCATTCACAACTAGATGTGGATGGACTGCAGAACTTTGATCTAATCCGTTGGTTGTGGGATCACTTAGCTCCGTCTATAGCATACTGCTTCCGTACTTGAGCATTCACGTCGTCCTGTGTTGCAGCTTCACCAGGTTGGCACCTCATTGACAGGTACACCTGGTGTTGCTCCTGGCTATTGGATCTGGAGCAGCAACCCTGGCTGATATACCACGGCGCAGAGTCCAATTGTAGAGCCTCCACACAGCGGCCCAGACACGTTCAACCAGGGATCGAAGCCCAGACCTTGAATTGCGTGGTTCAGGTGTACTCCAGGTCACACCTTGACCTGCGAGGCCACATGACCTTCAATGAAAGTGTTTAGTTGTCGGAGGTATGGAGTCAGCACCCTGGGAGATAGTGGTCCTGATATAGAAGGGCTTGGGCGAGTTTGCAGTCAAGACAAAAATGGAAGAGAAAATGAGCCGGTGTGGGGGGGGCGGTGCCGGTAGACATCGGGAAGAGGAGGGAAAAAGGGAGGAATTCAAAGTTTTAAGGAAAAGCACAGAACAGGGAAGAGCACAGAAAATGAGCAGGAAAGTTGAAAGGTCACAGCTCTGGGGATAACTGACCCTGGGAGCCAGGGTATTGTAAGGCAGACATCGGATTTCCAGCCAGGTTTCCTTTTCCTCTTCACTGACGGAGGAATGTCGCTCTGAGTGTGAATCACACGGATATATTAAACGTGGGACTTCCCACGGAGCAGAGCTGTGACATAAGCATGGATTGCCTCACAGCAGTCGATAGATACCCTTCCAAGTGATACACATAGTGTGCACGTGTAAATAGCGCTAGCTTTACACAGCAACACCAACTTAGACTGGGGGGGAGCGGGGGGAGAGGGGAGAGATTGTGAACTAGAATAAAATTGGTACGAGTTGCACTGTGACATGGGAGGAAAAGAAAGAGAGGCTTGCATTTCTATAGCGCTTCACAACCACTGGACGTCCCAAAGCACTTTACAACCAATGAAGTACTTTTTTGAAGTGTAGTCACTGTTGTAGGAAACGCGGCAGCCAATTTGCGCACAGCAAGCTCCCACAAACAGCAATGTGATAATGACCAGATAATCTGTTTTTTGTTGTGTTGATCGAGGGATAAATAAAGGCCAGGACACCAGGGAGAACTCCCCTGCTCTTCTTCGAAATAGTGCCCTGGGATCTTTTACATTCACCTGAGAGAGCAGACGGAGCCACGGTTTAACCGCATCCAAAAGATGGCACCTCCGACAGTGCGGTGCTCCCTCAGTACTGCCCCTCCGACAGTGCAGCGCTCCCTCAGTACTGCCCCTCCGACAGTGCGGTGCTCCCTCAGTACTGCCCCTCCGACAGTGCGGCGCTCCCTCAGTACTACCCCTCCGACAGTGCGGCGCTCCCTCAGTACTACCCCTCCGACAGTGCGGCGCTCCCTCAGTACTGCCCCTCCGACAGTGCAGCGCTCCCTCAGTACTGCCCCTCCGACAGTGCAGCGCTCCCTCAGTACTGCCCCTCCGACAGTGCAACGCTCCCTCAGTACTGCCCCTCCGATAGTGCGGCGCTCCCTCAGTACTGCCCCCTACAGTGTAGCACACCCTCAGTACTGCCCCTCCAGCAGTGCGGTGCTCCCTCAGTACTGCCCCTCCGACAGTGCGGTGCTCCCTAAGTACTGCCCCCTACAGTGTAACACACCCTCAGTACTGCCCCCTACAGTGCAGTGCTCCCTCAGTACTGCACTGGGAGTGTCAACCTAGATTTTTTTGTGCTCAAGTCTCTGGCCTGGGACTTGAACCCACAACCTTCTGACTCAGAGGCGAGAGCGCTACCCACTGAGCCATGGCTGGCATTTTATTAGGTCACCTCTCAGCCTTCTCTTTTATAGAGAAAAGAGAGCCAGCCTGTTTATCCTTTCCTGATAGGTATACCTCGCAGTCCGGGTATCAAAAGAATCAAAGTTAGCGAGTTGGTGGAAACACAGTTTGTGTCACAGGATTTAACCAACACAACCAGACCCCAATTGTCTCCCTTCCTCTCCTGAAGAAGCTGGGTAAAGCTTCCGGGACATCAGGAACCCTCAACTCAAAATCAGCAGGTTGAGCTTCACCTGGGAGTCAGGCTGCGTCAAGAGGTGATTCAATGGTGGAGGGTGGGGGCAAAAATCAGAGCCCAGCCCCAATCCTGGTCCCACCCAACAGGGGGGGGTCACTAGATGACAATTAGGAGCAGGAACACTGGCCCACTTTTCTTGCTCCCTAATGCAGATAGACTGAGGCCAAGTGTAGCACTGCTGGGATCCAGAGATCAGACCAGGTGCCTAACCTCACACACTGGACACATCCAACCAACATCGAATGGACACAGAACAGGAGCTTTATTTAGATTTTTGTCCTTCTTGCATCCTACTTTCACTCGGTTACATATTCAATCTGGATAAGAACTCCGTCCGATGTATTCATTCTGTTCCCTATTAATTGGGACTGGGCAACACGAATGAGCCTGTGTTGTGATAATTCTTTCGTTCAGTCTCCAAGTGTCTCTGGTGATGATACTCGCAGTCAGACTGAGAACACCTTATCTCTTCGTGAGCAGAGCTCCTGTTTATTTGCAGTGTGTTTCTTGCTTAGTGAGGATATTTTTGAGTTTCTCCCCATGTCATTTATTTATTTTTTTCTCACACACAATCGATATATCGCCACAGCCTGGAGAAACACACAGAGATCGCCCCCAGGGTGACACCATGACCTAGTGTCTGACCACTGGTGACCCACCAGTCACAATTGTTCCCTCTCACCACGGAGACACCCTCGGGAACTGGGTCTCTCATTCCTGCCCTGCACCCCCCCCAACCCACCCCCACAAAGCTCAGCACCCTCGGCCTGCTCGCTTCCGATGCTTTACACAGCTCGGGAAGTAATGCTAAGGATGTGACCTCAAGTCGCCGGGGACGAGGAGTTATACATCAGCAGCGTCAAGGAGAGCAAGCGGCCTGGAGTCTGGGAGTCGTGCGACAAAAAAAAAATTCCGATTTATCCGCCAAGGCTTTGTGAGCAACGGCCGCCTCAAGTCAGCGAGCAAACTCATTCTATCCAACTGTCCAGGTTACGCCGAGCAACTGAGGGGACAAGGCGAGTGTGCGCAGGCAATCACTTCAACAAGGGAAGGTTTCCCACCGGCTCATCTCCATCCAGTGCCCTCCGGCCACATTTATCTGCTCTTTGATTTAACACCTTTGCTCAGACAGCCACAGAAACAGCTCGGGATGGAGTGAGGTGCCCTTGGCCCCAGGACTAATGTTTACAGGTGAGGCGCCCAGTGACTTGACTCCTGTTTTAGCGCCGACTCTGGGTGGAAACATGTTCGGATTCCCAGTACAATCTGCCGAGACTGAGTCAAAAGCCGGGTCGTTAGTGACCCACCCTCCGTTCAGGGGTCTGCAATTCCCGCGGACAGTCCGTCAGGCGGGACTCCTCTGTTCATCTCCCGTCACTGCTGGAGAGACTGGAGCCCACTTACAGCGAGCCCCTTTCTCAGGGGGATTAGCGGCAAAGGGACGTGGAGGGTTCCAGCCAAGCACCTCATGGTGGAAAGGCCAACATTGAATCACGGGCATCAGATTCTGCACTCAAATTCGCACAATCCCCCAAAAAACACGATTACAAATGGCAATTGGAGTTGGTGCAAACATTTTTTTTTTTTAATACCTCTCCCTCTCAGATTTACGGTTTGTGGGAGCGCGAACTGCTGCGAGTAAATCTCAGAGCTCAATACAAAAGGTATCGTCCACTAATACTGGCAATTCGCTGACAGCTTTAAGCTGCGTTACTGCATAAACCGGATCTCCAAGGTTGCCCCACAAAAATGGAGAAACGATAGTATAAATCCAGCAAAATCCAAGTCTTTTTTTTATTGTCTCTGTGCATTCTTCTGGTCTTATTTTCATTTCTATTTAAAGTAACGTTTTGCTCTGGGTTTTCTCTGAGATTGACCCTTGCCCTTGGAACCCGGTGGCTGACCCTTGCCCTTGGAGCCCGGAGCTCGACCCTTGCCCTTGGAGCCCAGTGGTTGACCCTTGCCCTTGGAGCCTGGACCTCGACCCTTGGAGCCCAGCGGTTGACCCTTGTCCTTGGAGCCCAGAGATCGCCGACCCTTGTCCTTGGAGCTCAGAGATCGCCGACTCTTGCCCTTGAACGCAATTTTACTCCCGAGTACAGAGCCCTTGAACCTGGAATTAGCCAGAGAAGTCCCAATAAGCCTGGTTTTCCTCCCTTGCAAATTCTTCCTCCTGTCGTTGCTCTCAGAGTCCGGGCTGGTGCGCTGCTTGCTGGCTGCTTTATCCGGGCCCTTAGCCCTCTTGCGTTTACCGGCCAATTGGGATGACTTGTCCCTCTTCCTTTTCCTGTTTGAAGCTGCTGGGAACAGATCTGTTGGAAAAGAGAATAGCTGCAAATAGGTTCAGAAAAACCAATATAACCGACCGACGTGAAGGACAAATCTCGTTAACTTAGCACTGTGCACCCACCACATGCCCGGCAGGAGCAGGAGCTGATCCAGCACTGTGTCTTTTTCACTAACTCTCTGTCCTAAACAGTGCCCTGCTCAGAGACCGCAACACAGAGTGATGGGACATGTATGAGTGAATGTGAGGAGACTGGGGATAGGAGGATTTACATGTTTTATTAAGGATAGTAGCATTATGCCATTAAAACATTAAGGGGGCAATTTGAACCTAAATCTCCGAGCGGGATCGGGTGGAATGCCGGTTTTACACCCCTCCTGATATTGACTTCAATGGCGAGTAATACCGGGCGGGGTCTAAAACCAATGTTGTACCCGATCCCCTCAGTTTCCTCGAGGGGCGAGCGAGGTTAAAATTGCCCCCCATGTGGTGTTCTGCTGCTGTCGGATGACAAATGGTGTTAAGTAAACACTGGGTGAGTTCATTACTATTCAGTTTGGAGCTTGCTCAGGGACAGTTCTGTCGACAATGTGGCTCTGGCATGGTGTGTTTCTGGAGTGTTTTTATCTGTACATTGCCATGGTTTCTATACAATTTTTTTTTAAAACAGGGCACATAAATTTGCTGACACATCTTGCAGTTGCTGCCATCATATTTTGGGCGTGTATGCAAATTGATTCACCGTACCGATAGAATGGCAATTAAATTCCAACAGGGCAGCTTGTGCACTCCGAGAAGCTGCTGTCAGTTGACGAGATATTTAAGAAGGAGATAGGTAGATTTCTAGACACAAAAGGCATCAAGGGGTATGGGGAGAGAGCGGGAATATGGTATTGAGATAGAGGATCAGCCATGATCATATTGAATGGCGGAGCAGGCTCGAAGGGCCGAATGGCCTACTCCTGCTCCTATTTTTCTATGTTTCTATACAAGGTGGCAAAATGCAGCAACTCCCAGAAAGTAACTCCAGAACTTACAGCAAGAAAGGCCATCTGCAGAACATGCCAAGACTTGCTGCCTGAGAGGTTCATTCCACATTGCTGACGAAAGTCTTCAAAGAAATCATTCTTGTTCAGTTAAGTGAAAGGAATTTGAATGTTATTTCTGTATCAAATCCAATTTCTTTGAGGCAGCTTTGCTTAAACTATTTAACAAATAGCCCATATAACATTGCAATTTTGACAATTTTGAATTTGTATTTTGCAATTTACTCTAAATTTTTTCTAATTCGTTCATGGTATGTGGGCGTTGCTGGTGAGGCCAGCATTTGTTGCCCATGAGAATGTGGTGAGCCGCCTTCTTGAACCGCTGCAGTCCGTGTGGTGAAGGTGCTCCCACAGTGCTGTTAGGGAGGGAGTTCCAGGATTTTGACCCAGCGACGATGAAGGAACAGCCGATATATTTCCAAGTCAGGATGGAGCGTGACCTGTAGTGACTGTCCATCCGGTTTTATTCTTATTGTTTATCATAGCAGTTTTTTACAACTGAGTGTCTTGCTCGGCCATTTCAGAGGGCAGTTAAGAGTCAACCACATTGCTGTGGGTCTGGATTCACATATAGACCAGACCGGGTAAGGACGGCAGATTTCCTTCCCTAAAGATGGTTTTTACGACAATCTGATAGTTTCATGGTCACCATTACTGATACTAGCTTTTTATTCCAGGTTTATTTAATTAACTGAATTAATTAACTGCCGTGGTGGGATTTGAACTCATGTCTTCGGATTGTTAGCCCAGGCCTCTGGTTTACCACTATGCCACTATAACCACTATGCCACCGTTCGCTGCAATAGCAATTGCATTTCTTTCACTGACGTTTGGTTACAGAGAACATCCAGAGCATTCAACAAAAACAATTAATGTAGATGGCAAATTATGGCCATTCAAGTTTCTGAATAAAAATTCTAAACTTAGAGAAGAACCTTTATAAATACTAATTACTAATGGAGATATCTGGCACAGAATGAAAGAGGCAATTAGTTTAATCTTAAGTTTCATATGTCGGCCTACGCTATCTTAAATAGATGGGACAAAGGGTCCACTTGGTATCCCAGATAAAGAGCTGCTCCCCCCGTCAGACAGGCATAGTTTTATTTATAACCAACATATACGAGGGGAACAAATTTGTTTCTCTATCCACAGTAAGTAAGGGAAACCCCAGCACCTGCCCTTGCAATTGCATAACCTTCAGCGCACCACGAGCAAATCCAAAGAAGGTCTGTGGAGAATCGCGAAGCATTAACGGAATTAAAAAGTGTTTCCATTTCCTGCAACAACTTCTGACAAAAGTGAAATAAAATGTTACCGTCATCAGGCTCAACTCCAACTTGCTGTCTGTAGTACTCCCGATCTGAATCGGCCTCGGACTGGTCACTCGGGACTTGCTTCTCCCCGGTGCATGGATCTTCGGCCTCGCTGTCCCCTTCAGCCTCACCCGCTTGAAGCCTCTTCCTCTTAATCCCGTCCAGGCTCTTTTTTCTGAAAATAAAAAGGATTTCAACTGCAAATTAGAATAAAGTTCCTGTTTTTATATCAACTGTGGCCCTTACTTCTCTGAACTTTCCTCTCTCTCGAGCCTCCAAGTACACCTTGGCGTTCCTCCTCACGGTGTTGGATGTCACTGCTCCTTCCTTACTCTGGCTCATTAATTCCCAGGACCAGTTAGCCCCGTCACCCCTACAATCTCTAGGCTGCTGTCGAAATCCAAACTTGGTGCCACCTAATCACTAATCCTCGATTTACCCATCACAGCTCCTGCTGTTTTTAACCCGTGGTCCTGTCCTGCACTAATGGGCCTTGGCACGTCATTTCAGTTTGTCAGAATGCGACTCTCGTGCACAACGCTCCCGCTAAGCTGCGCGGTCCCGTGCGGGCCGCTTACCAGCTTTTCTGTGGGAGTCCGTTAAAGGGGCCGCGCACCCAAGAAAAAATTAGGGGGAAACCCTGCTTGTGTACATTTGCGACCGCTGTCTGGCCTCTGCTGCCCTTTCTGCCCAGGCAGGTCCCTGTCCTTCAGGTAGGAGAGTGGGGCTGTTAGACATCCCTGCCACCATTCACCTTCTAACAAGAGCAGTTCACCCAGCCCGAATGATTGAGGGGACGGAGGGATTGGATTATGGTAAGCGATTGTCTAAATTGGGTGTGTTCGCACTGGAGGAGAGAAGGTTGAGAGGTGATGTGATTGCTGTTTTTAGGATTCTAAATGGACTGGATAATGTCGACCGTGACAAACTGTTTCACCTTGTCCAGAACAGTGGATCCAGAGGACACGGCCAGCCCTTGAAGGAGGGAAATTCAACACTGATCCGCAGAAACAATATTTCAGTGAGCGAGTGGTCAATCTATGGAACAGGCTCCCTAGGGAGACTGCAGAAGCAGTTAGTGTTGATTCATTCAAACGCAAATTAGGGAGATTTCTTTCAGAAAATAACACTTTGTGCTCCAGTATCTGAGTAATTGGAGACATGAGGTGTGGCGAGTGTTGCGTGCTCAGAAGGAACAGGTGACTTTGGACCTCTGGTTCCCAAAGCTCTCCCCCACTGGGGGTTTTCCTCGCCTCATGTCTGGGTCTGTTGTAGACACAAAAGGCATCAAGGGTTATGGGGAGAGAGCGGGAATATGGTATTGAGATAGAGGATCAGCCATGATCAAATTGAATGGCGGAGCAGGCTCGAAGGGCCGAAGGGCCTACTCCTACTCCTATTTTTCTATGTTTCTGTGACTCATCGATAGAGATTGATTGCTGTGATTAGTCAACAACTCCATTATAAGAACATAATAAATAGCAGGAGCCATTCAGACCCTCGAGCCTGCTCCGCCATTCAATAAGATCATGGCTGATCATCGCCCTCAACTCCACTTGCCCACCCGATCCCATATCCCTTAATTCCCATTGTATCACGCGACTACCAGGATGGCAGATGGAGAATTGAGTAGATTGGGCTGATACTGGAGTTTAGAAGAATGAGAGATGATCTCATTGAAACACACAAGATTCTGAAGGGGATTGACAGGGTAGATGCTGAGAGGTTGTTTCCCCTGGCTGGAGAGTCTAGAACCAGGGGGCATAGTCTCAGGATAAGGGGTCGGCCATTTAAGACTGAGATGAGGAGGAATTTCTTCACTCAGAGGGTTGTGAATCTTTGGAATTCTCTACCCCAGAGGGCTGTGAATGCTGAGTCGTTGAGTATATTCAAGGCTGAGATGGATAGATTTTTGGACTCTAGGGGAATCAAGGGATACGGAGATCGGGCGGGAAAGTGGAGTTGAGGTTGATGATCAGCCATGATCTTATTGAATGGCGGAGCAGGCTCGAGGGGCTGTATGGCCGACTCCTGCTCCTAATTCTTATGGTCTTATGTACTAAATGGACTTTGGTCTTTCTTCGTCTCACGACTCCTATGTTCAAACTAAAGGTTGGATTGGTGGCTACAGGGACAAGCAGAGACCGAGATGATCAAATGCTCCAGGCGCACGACGGCCTCAGTCATACTGGGCTCGGGATGCCATTGTGTCCCCCAGGTGGTCATCCAAGCTGGTGCCAGAGGGACGGTGCCCGATCAGTCTATGGGAGTGGAGTGTGGGCGCGGAGGTGGAGCGGGTTGTACAGTGCCGCACTCACTTGTGTAACTCTCGCTGCTCCAGCTTGCGATGGATGTCTCCCTCTTGCTTTTTACGTCTATCCTCTTTCAGTTTCCGTCGCTTCTCTTTCCGGAGCAGCATTTCTTGGACTTCCTCTTCTGTCTTCTGAACTGGGAGAGAGTTGAGATAAAAGGATAAACTACATTACGCAGCCATTTCGCAAACATAAATATTCTTTTTTCTTGAAAATGCTGATTTACTCTTGCTGGACTTTGGCTTCACGGGAAAACCACGAAAAACTCACCCAAGTGCCCGTTATTTGCCAACTTCTGCAGTGAGGGTTTGGAGGTCATTCCACCATGGGGAGCCTCACAGCTCAACGTGATCCTCTCCTGGCCCGTGTACTTAGTGATCGGGGGCTTTGGGTAATTTAGTCCTCCTCGACACAGGGCAACACTGCGCTCCCAACATTGGGCTGGGATCTTCCTCTCCTGTACGTCTCTGCCTCAGAGTCAGCTTGTGTTACCCGTGGCTCAGTGGGTAGCACCCGCGCCCGAGTCAGAAGGTTGAGGGTTCAAGTCCCACTTGAGAGACTTCAGAACAAAAACCTGGGCTGACACTCCAGTGCAGTACTGAGGGAGTGCTGCACTGTCGGAGGGGCAGTACTGAGGGAGCGCCACACTGTCAGAGGGGCAGTACTGAGGGAGCGCTGCACTGTCGGAGGGGCAGTACTGAGGGAGCGCCACACTGTCAGAGGGGCAGTACTGAGGGAGCGTTGCACTGTCGGAGGGGCAGTACTGAGGGAGCGCTGCACTGTTGGAGGGGCAGTACTGAGGGAGCGCCGCACTGTCGGAGGGTCAGTACTGAGGGAGCGCCACACTGTCGGAGGGGCAGTACTGAGGGAGCTCTGGACAGACGGGGGGGCAGTACTGAGGGAGTGCTGCACTGTCGGAGGGGCAGTACTGAGGGAGCTCTGGACAGACGGGGGGGCAGTACTGAGGGAGCGCCGCACTGTCGGAGAGGCAGTACTGAGGGAGCGCCGCACTGTCGGAGGGGCAGTACTGAGGGAGCACTGCACTGTCGGAGGGGCAGTACTGAGGGAGCGCCGCACTGTCAGAGGGGCAGTACTGAGGGAGCGCCGCACTGTCGGAGGGGCAGTACTGAGGGAGCGCCGCACTGTCAGAGGGGCAGTACTGAGGGAGCGTTGCACTGTCGGAGGGGCAGTACCGAGGGAGCGCTGCACTGTCGGAGGGGCAGTACTGAGGGAGCGCCGCACTGTCGGAGGTGCCGTCTTTCAGATGAGCTGTTAAACCGAGGCCCTGTCTGCCCTCTCGGTTGGACATGAAAGATGCCATGTCACTATTTCGAAGAAGTGTAGGGGAGTTATCCCCGGTGTCCTGGGGCCAGTATTTATCCCTCAATCAACATCACTAAAACAGATTATCTGGTCATTATCTCCTTGCTGTTTGCGGGAGCTTGCTGTGCGCAAATTGGCTGCCGCGTTTCCCACATTACAACAGTGACAGGCGAGTCTCGGCCCCCTGCTCCCGACAGGTGAATCTCGGCCCCCTGCTCCCGACAGGTGAGTCTAGGCCCCCTGCTCCCGACAGGCGAGTCTAGGCCCCCTGCTCCCGACAGGCGAGTCTAGGCCCCCTGCTCCAGACAGGCGAGTCGGGGCCCCCTGCTCCAGACAGGCGAGTCGGGGCCCCCTGCTCCCGACAGGCGAGTCTGGGCCCCATGCCCCCGACAGGCGAGTCTAGGCCCCCCTGCTCCAGACAGGCGAGTCGAGGCCCCCTGCTCCCGACAGGCGAGTCGAGGCCCCCTGCTCCCGACAGGCGAGTCGAGGCCCCCTGCTCCCGACAGGCGAGTCTAGGCCCCCTGCCCCTGACAGGCGAGTCTAGGCCCCCTGCCCCCAACAGGTGAGTCTAGGCAACCTGCCCCCGACAGGTGAGTCTAGGCCACCTGCTCCCGACAGGCGAGTCTAGGCCCCTTGCTCCCGACAGGTGAGTCTAGGCCCCTTGCTCCTGACAGGTGAGTCGAGGCCCCCTGCTCTCGACAGGTGAGTCTGGGCCCCCTGCTCCCGACAGGCGAGTCTGGGCCCCATGCCCCCGACAGGCGAGTCTGGGCCCCATGCCCCCGACAGGCGAGTCTGGGCCCCATGCCCCCGACAGGCGAGTCTGGGCCCCATGCCCCCGACAGGCGAGTCTGGGCCCCATGCCCCCGACAGGCGAGTCTGGGCCCCATGCCCCCGACAGGCGAGTCTGGGCCCCATGCCCCCGACAGGCGAGTCTGGGCCCCATGCCCCCGACAGGCGAGTCTGGGCCCCATGCCCCCGACAGGCGAGTCTGGGCCCCATGCCCCCGACAGGCGAGTCTGGGCCCCATGCCCCCGACAGGCGAGTCTGGGCCCCATGCCCCCGACAGGCGAGTCGATGACAGGTGGCAGGTTCAATTCTTTCACCAGTACTTACTGAACGAATGGTACATCACTTGTCCATTGCACATCCCCTCCTCAATCTTCACCAACTCCAGGGTCATTCGAGGGCCAATCTGAGAGACACAAGATTGCACTGATACGCGGTGTTTTACAGATGATACACACACACTGGACATTCCTCCCAGGGACATACCCGTACACTCAGGGCTGAGCCAGTGAGTACGGAGATCACAGAATACAGCTAGATAGTAAGGGCACATCACACCTACACGTCAGTGACACATGTTACCTCATCCCTGGTTAACCTGGAACCTGGGCCCCCCTTGGGCAGCTTGAACATAAGAGCATAAGAATTAGGAGCAGGAGTAGGCCATTCGGCCCCTCGAGCCTGCTCCGCCATTCAATAAGATCATGGCTGATCTTCTACCTCAAATCCACTTTCCTGCACTATCCCCATATCCCTTGATTCGCTTAATCTCCAAAACTCTATCAATCTCTGTCTTGAATATACTCAACGACTGAGCCTCCACAGCCCTCTGGGGTAGAGAATTCCAAAGATTCCCCACCCTCAGTGAAGAAATTTCTCCTCATCTCAGTCCTGAATGGCCGACCCCTTATTCTGAGACTGTGACCCCTGGTTCTAGACTTCCCAGCCAGGGGAAACATCCTCCCTGCATCTACCCTGTCAAGCCCTGTAAGAATTTTGTATGTTTCAATGAGATCACCTCTCATTCTTCTAAACTCCAGAGAATATAGGCCTAGTCTACTCAATCACTCCTCATAGGACAATCCCCCCATCCCAGGAACCAGTCTGGTGAACTTTCGTTGCACTCCCTCTATGGCAAGTATATCCTTCCTTAGGCAAGGAGACCAAAACTGTACACAATACTCCAGGTGTGGCCTCACCAGGGCCCTATATAATTGCAGTAAGAGGTCTTTACTCTTATACTCAAATCCTCTTGTAATAAAGGCCAACATACCATTTGCTTTCCTAATTGTTTGCTGTACCTGCATGTTAACTTTCAGTGATTCGTGTACAAGGACACCCAGGTCCCTCTGAACATCAACATTTCCCAATCTCTCACCATTTAAAAAATACTCTGCTTTTCTATTTTTTCTACCAAAGTGGATAACTTCACATTTCTCCACACTATATTCCATTTGCCATGTTCTTGCCCACTCATTTAGCCTGTCTATATCCCCTTGAAGCCTCTTTGCATCCTCCTCACAACTTACATTCCCACCTAGCTTTGTATCATCAGCAAACTTGGATATATTGCATTTGGTCCCCTCATCCAAATCATTGATATAGATTGTGAATAGCTGAGGCCCAAGCACTGATCCTTGCAGTACCCCACTAGTTACAGCCTGCCAACCCAAAAATGACCCATTTATTCCTACTCTCTGTTTTCTGTACATTAACCAATCCTCAATCTATGCTAGTATATTACCCCCAATTTTGTTTAATAACCTCTTGTGTGGCACCTTATCGAATGCCTTCTGAAAATCCAAATACACCACATCCACTGGTTCCCCCTCATCTATTCTGCTAGTTACAACCTCAGAAAACGAACAGATTCGTCAAACATGATTCCCCTTTCATAAATCCATGTTGACTCTGCCCAATCCTATTAATATTTTCTAAGTGCCCTGTTACCACGTCCTTAATAATGGATTCTAGCATTTTCCCTACTACTGATGTCAGGCTAACTGGTCTGTAGTTCCCCGTTTTCTCTCTCCCTCCTTTCTTAAATAGTGGGGTTACATTTGCCACCTTCCAATCCGCAGGAACCGTTCTAGTATCTATGGAATTTTGGAAGATGACAACCAATGCAGCCACTATCTCTATAGCCACCTTTTTTAAAACCTAGGATGTAGGTCATCAGGTCATGGGGATTTATCGGCTGTCAGTCCCATTCATTTCTCCAGTACTATTTTTTTTTACCAATACTAATTTCTTTCAGTCCCTCATTCTCACTAGAGCCTTGGTTCTCACTATTTCTGGGAGGTTTTTTGCCTCTTCTTCCGTGAAGACAGACACAAAGTATTTGTTTAATTTCTCTGCCATTTCCTTATTCCCCATTATAATTTCTCCGGTCTCAGCCTGTAAGGGACCCATATTTACTTTTGCTAATCTTTTCCTTTTTACATAATTGTAGAA
Source organism: Squalus acanthias (assembly GCA_030390025.1). Taxonomy (NCBI): domain Eukaryota; kingdom Metazoa; phylum Chordata; class Chondrichthyes; order Squaliformes; family Squalidae; genus Squalus; species Squalus acanthias. Next base: position 19,303,541 of record CM059445.1, read on the forward strand.
GCTTTTACAGTCTGTTTTTATGTCTCTCGCTAGTTTACTCTCATATTCTGTTTTCCCTTTCTTTATCAATTTCTTGGTCCTCCTTTGCTGAATTCTAAAATCCTTCCAATCCTCAGGCTTCCTACTCATTTAAGCCTCTTCCTTTAATCTGATACTATCTTTAATTTCTCATGTTAGCCACGGTTGGACCATTTTTCCCGTGATGTTTTCATTCCTTAAGAGAATGTATATTCGTTGCGAATTATTTCTTTAAATGTTTGCCATTGGGACCGTAGACTTGTCCAAAAATAGGATGAACGGCTACACTGGCCCGTGTTTTCTACTCTAAAAGAAATATCACAATGTTTGATGTTTAAAGGTGACGCGGAAAATGAGTGACTTTAGAAAAGATTCAGGGTGTGGCCAGAGAATCAGTCAAAGCCTCTCTCCGACTCCTGTACCTCCACATTCTCTCAAACTACATCCACAAGCTGTCTGCCGAGCAGACCCAGTGTTGACAGACTGGACGTCTCAGAGAGTTTGCTTCTGGAAATCACACGGACCGTGCTGGAGCTCTAGCCCGCACAATACACCAGGCATCACCTACATCCAGAACGGCAAGCAGCTGGGAGTAAACCAGACACCGCTTGTAAACCAGACACAAACCAACAAATTGCTCAGGTACACAGACCTCTATCAGGACAGCGTTTCTCGAGAAGCAGCTGCTGGACTCTTGAATGCAGGATGGAGCAGCACTGGCTGCCTCCATTGCCTTGCCCTCTCCAGCAACGTTCACTCAGTAACAAAGAGGAAGAGCACCTATGGGGACGTGCTGTTCCACCCGTCTCCAGCTCTCACCCTGTGACTCTCGGGCACCAGCAGCTTCACCTCAAGTGGAGACAGCAGGCTGCTCGACTGGGAAGGGCATGACCGCAGCTGAGCCCGATCCTGTCCGCAGCCAACACTCACCTTCCAGCTGGGGCTACTGGATAACGATCAGCAGGGGAGACCCCGACAGCAGGGGGCAATGCCCATACTGGCCCAGGGGACACCAGTGAGGTCAGCGCAGCGCTGGAGTCTAACCCAGGACGGCCTGTTCAGTTCAGCACCACCCTGGGCCGTGCATTTTACTCACTGAGCCAGAGGGCGAAGGGCACCTGATGTGGAAATGTGCTAAGCTCCAGCCCGCCCTCAGGCTGGAGCTCCAGGTCGACTGGGGTCGGTGCGAAGGAAACTTGACCTGATCCAGCGCTGCTGGAATCCGCGTAAAACCCACTGACCTCCGTGAGTCGAATGGCGCTCTGCTGGGCCTTCAGGTTCCCGCGCCCCGCGTACACCTGGGGCAGCTCGGTTATGTTGTGATCGCCATCCTGCTCGGCCTCACTCTCGGATAGATTCGCTCCCCTGAAAAAATAGGCACAAAGAAAGTGACTCAGAATCCCTTTGTATTAACGTACAGGGAATGAGAGGGGAGGGGGTGAGAGAGAGAGAAAGGAAAGAGAGAGAGAAACAAGAAAGCGAAAGGTGTGAGTGTGAGCGAGAGAAAAAAGAAAAACAGCTCCACCCTGTGGTTCGAACGAGTGATCTTTGCTGGAGAAATACGCTGATGTTTTTGTTGGTAACAGTGATGGGACTGAGAGAGAATGGCAGATCGAGAGAGGAAACATTCAATCAGGACAGTGTGTGGGTCAAATACCTCAGGCAGCCCGAAAACCCCAAGCACCAGAAACCCTAATCAGGAACACACGGTGACCGTAACTCACCCAAACCCCACTGAGAGAGTGACACTGGCACTGACAACTAACCCCCCCCCCCCGCCCCGCCAGACCGACACTGCCCACCCACCCCCCCCCCCCCCGCCCAGACACTGCCCGCTCCCCCAGACAGGCTCCGCAAACCCCCCCACAGACACCGCCCCCCCCCGACAGACACCGCCCGCCCACCCCCCCACAGACACCGCCCCCCGACAGACACCGCCCGCCCCGACAGACACCGCACCCCCCCAGACACCCCCCCCCACAGACACCGCCCCCCCCCAGACACCGCCCGCCCCCCCGACAGACACCGCCCCCCCCCGACAGACACCGCCCCCCCCGACAGACACCGCCCCCCCCCCGACAGACACCGCCCCCCCCGACAGACACCACCCGCCCGCCCCCCCACCAGACACCACCCGCCCGCCCCCCCACCAGACACCACCCGCCCGCCCCCCCGACAGACACCGCCCACCCCCGACAGACACCGCACCCCCCCCGACAGACACCGCCCCCCCCCCGACAGACACCGCCCGCCCACCCCCCCGCAGACTCTGCCCGCTCCCCCAGACACACACCGCCCCCCCCCAAAGACTGACAACCCCCCACCGACAGACACCGCCCCCCGACAGACACCCTCTGCCCGCCCCCCCCCCCCCCCCAGACAGACACCGCCCACCACCCCCAGACAGGCTCTGCAAACCCCCCCCGAGACAGCCACCGCCCACACCCCCGCAGACACTGCCTGCTTCCCCAGACAGACACCATCCCTCCCAGACAGACACCGCCTGCCCACCCCCTCAAGATAGACCCCCCCACCAGACAGACACCGCCTGCCTGCCCACCCGCCCCCCCCCCCCCCCCCCCCACGCAAATCAGCGCTGTAAATGTTTGACGAGCCGGGGCCCGTGGAACCAAGCCCAGCGAGAGCCCCCGGGAGAGGAAGGTGGAGAATTATAACCGGGCCCGGCTCTCGCTCCGCCACTTACTTCATCAGCAGCTCGCTGATATCCTCAAACTTGCTCATGTTGGGGAACCTCTCCTGCAGCAGCTTCTTCATCCCGCGGCTCATCCCCACGGGAACCACCTTAATGGAGCTGGAATAGGGAGAATGTGTGAGTTGCTGCCGCTGTTACACACAGAGACAGGAGGAGGTTCAGCCCCTCCAGCCGGCCCCGCCATTAGATCACGGCTAATCCGTACCTCAGTTCAGACTCTGCTATTGCTCCATGTCCCTGAACTCACAAAAATCTCATCGACAGTCCTGAAAGTTTCAACTGACGCCCAGCATCCACAGCCTTTCGGGGGGAGAGAGTTCCAGATTCCCACACAAACACTTTGATCCCACTGCATTTGAGCCCAAAATGAATTTAGGGGGGAATCTAGTTCAACCGCCAGCCCCCCACCCCCCGGATGACAATGTTCCCTCTCATTTTTTTCCGTGCACGGTCCCTTTAAATTTGCTGCAGCGGTCGCGCACGAATCTTCCAGCGGCAACACCTTGCGAGCGGCCTGCGCGGGTCCTCCCGATTGGTGCGCACCTCAGGGGGGAACATTGCTGGGTGGCTGATCCCTCCCCCCCAACCCCCGGATCACTGGGTAGCCGATTTACACTGGGGGTGTGCGTTTACCCACAGACTCCCGAGGGAAATTCCCCCCTCCCTCGCCCACACTTTAAAAAAAAGTGACGAAACGGTGAAACTGGGGGTCGAGCGGGGAAGCTGTGTGCTCACTTACTAGTGCCGGATGTCAACCATGTGCGTGGTGGGGTTGTAGTTTATCAGGACGCAGCGCTTGATGGCGTTTAGGCCGACCTGTAAAGGAGATGGACGAGAGGGTTAAGACACAGCGACAGCGAGGCAGTGCGCAGGAAGACACGGCCTCAACACACCACCCACAGCTTGAACAGGACATCATGCGGCTGGGGGAGAAAGGCAAGGGACATCACAGCAGAATATAAACCTGTTCTGATCAGACACATGCACTCTGTCCAGCGGGGTCACTGGACAGCAATCAGCAGCAGCAGTCCTGGCTGATTTGAATCCCTTGGCTAGCTCAGGGTACTGAGGCTGACTGTAGACACCCAGCTGGTGTTCTGGCTGAGGTCAGATAACTGAGCACGGACCAGGATTGGAACCAAAGACCTCCTGCTTTTCACGGGTCAGCTTTATATCAGGTGATACAACAGCTTGCATTTATACAGCGGCTTTAATGTAGTAAAATGTCCCAAGGCGCTTCACAGGAGTGATTATCAAACAAAACTTGACACCGAGCCACACGGAGATAGTAGGACTGGCTTGGTCAAAGAGGTAGGTTTTAAGGAGCGTCTTAAAAGGAGGAGAGAGAGGTAGAGGGGTTCAGGGAGGGAATTCCCGAGCTCAGTCTGTGTTTGAGTTGTTGCTCCATTGCCTGTGGCGGCGTTGAATGTCCCATTGGCAGATTACCACCCACGGTTACCATAGTGACGCCTCTTTAATGTAGCTTGGTTCCACTCTGTTTAATTGGACCATCTTGTTTGATATTGATAGGGAGGGAATTCCAGAGCTCAGGGCCCAGGCAGCTGAAGGCATGGCCGCCAATGGTGGAGCGAAGGAAATTGGTAATACGCAGTGAGAGTCATAGAATGGTTACAGCACAGAAGGAGGCCATTCGGCCCGTGCCGGCTCTCTGCAAGAGCACTTTAGCTAGTTCCACTCCCCCGCCCTTTCCCCGTAGCCCTGCAAATGTTTTTCCTTCAGGTCCTTATCCAACTCCCTTTTGAAAGCCACTATTGAGTCTGCCTCCACCACCCTTTCAGGCAGTGCATTCCAGATCTTAGCTACTCGCTGCGTAAAAAAGTTTTTCCTCATGTCACCTTTGGACCTTCTGCCAATCACCTTAAATCTGTGTCCTCTGGTTCTCGACCTTTCTGCCAATGGGAACAGTTTCTCTCTATCTACTCTGTCCAGACCCCTCATGATTTTAAACAGTCGGAGGATGTACCTCTCTCGATTCTTCGATTTTCACTCCTCCCACTTTCTTCAAGATGTCTCCCCAACCCCATCCCCTCCCCCACACCGCTCAATATTCTCCTACCTTGTAGACGTTGATTGATGGGAACATATTCTGGAACATGGTGGCCATCAGCTTGACGTGCATCCCGTCCCCTCCGAAGTTATTCAGCACCAGCAGAGGGTGATGGTTAAACTGTTGCTCGTGCATCCGGTGTCTCTTCAAGGACGAGACGATATCCTTCACCAGGGAATACTGGGAATCACAGGAAGCACAGGGTGAATCCAGGAAAACCGCTCACAATGCTTCAAATCCCAGGAGGCGGGCGTTACTCAGGGAGATGGGTGGATAGTCAGATCAAACTTCCACCCAGAGGATGAGGGAGCTGTGGAATAAGGTCCCAGGGAAGCCCACGGTGGGGTGGGGGGGCCAGGGCATCGCAAGAACTTCCTGCTCTTTTCCCAGATAGTGCTATAGGGCCATTAATATTCACCCGAGCCCTTAGCACAGGCAAATGGGGCTTTGGTTTATCGGAAGGACAGGGCCTCTGACAGTGCTGCACTCCCTCAGTCCTGCACTGGAATATGGGCCTAGATTAGCCTTTCAAGGCCCTGGAGCGAGGCTCAAACCCACCACTTGCTGATCCCCCAGGCAAGCACAAACCCTGCCAACCGAGCCCCGCTGACACACAGCCTCTCCCGTAATCACAGAGAGGGGGTCAGTACAGGCCTGACACTTACTGCACTGTAACACATCAGAGGGATGAGGCAGAAGTGGGCTAAATACCCGTACAAAACACAACTAATACTAATACAAAAGCAAAATACTGCGGATGCTGGAAATCTGAAATAAAAACAGAAAACACTGGAAATACTCAGCAGGCCAGGCAGCATCTGTGGAGAGAGAAACAGAGTTAACGTTTCAGGTTGAAGACCCTTCGTCAGAACTGGAAAAGGTTCACCTTCAGCTAGTCACATGATACAATGATGCTTGAGTTATTGACTAATCACAGCAAGCAATCTCGATCATTACACCAAACTGACTACATTTCCAAAGCGGATTTCTCTGGATTAGCCAGACTATTCGGAGCGAGCAATTTAAGCGATTCATTCAACAACTCATCCTGGATGCAGAAACCAGCCATTTAGCGGTGATTCCCGATCAGAGGAGCAATACTCGGGTGTCTGATCAGCGGCAAGTCGGACTGCCCAAGACCACTGTCCATGTCGACTACTTACAGTGAACCTGTGAGCACACAACTAAACAGGAGACACTTACCTGGCGAATTTTGAACGTGAGCGTGGGGCCTCTTGGTAAACGAACCATTTTCTGAAGGGGGGGGGGTTGAAAAGAATACAAGTTAGTGATCGGACAATACCGCACATTTATTGTTAGATCCCCCACTCCGCCATCGACATCACTCCCAGGACGGGAGGGGGCGGCAGGTGACTCGTTTCCAGGGCCTCCACTAATCTGGCGCCGTAACTGGATGCAAGATGTGAAAACAGCAATTCCAATTAAGTCACCTCCCACTCTACCCTTTATGGGGATAGGGGTGAAAGAACGGAAGTGCAACAGGGAACCTGTAGAAACCTCCACAAATCCACCTCTCGGGCAGATTTCCCGTCACCCTGGCTTTCAACTCAATGACACCCAGAACTCACCACGTGGGGAGTGTTGGCGAGACACAGTACCTCACTTCAGCTCCAGTCACAACAGGCAGACCACTGGAGACAGAGAGTGGGGGAGGGCAGGAATCGCAATAAACCACAAGGACCCGGTACAACGAGAAAGCAGAGAGAGTAACGGTGACAGAAGATCGGTCTTGTTTCAGGTGTAAGAGTCTCTATAATTTAATACGACTTTATATAAAACTTCTCGTGTGTGCAATTCATGGCCACTTCTCCAAACTGCATTTTGGGAGAAATTCTCCGCTGACAATATTTGGAATTGGGTGGAATTCCCATTGTGGTGTGGAGTGCAGACAATTCGCCTCCGTTTAGGTGAAATGTCCAAGTGAGAGAGAGCTCATAGCCCACTCGGGTGATCGAGATATGCTCATTAACTGCAAGTGCATTCTGTCTCATTTTTAAATCACAGTTTTTGACAAATAATGAAAGATACCTTTTGATATTCCTTTGTCTCAGCAAAGAGTGGGTAGAGCTGGTGTCCCAAATCAAATTCACGAATCTCTGCTCCGTCAGATAGGTGAACGAGTGGAAGCTATTGGAATCCTATTTCATACATGAACTCTCCCCTCACAGGCAGGCTTTCCATGTTCTGAGAATTGTTAACGTTTCAACACGTTTATTATTTTGAAACGTGTTTGAAGTACTGATGATTACATCGGATTACATAGGATATACGGCACAGAAACAGGCCATTCGGCCCAACCAGAACAGGCCATTCGGCCCAACCAATCCATGCCGGCGTTTATGCTCCACTCGAGCCTCCTCCCGTCTTTCCTCATCTAAATCTATCAGCATAATCCTCTATTCCCTTCTCCCTCATATGCTTGTCCAGCCTCCCCTTAAATGCATCTATACTATTCACTTCAACCACTCCCTGTGGTAGCAAGTTCCACATTCTCACCACTCTCTGGGTAAAGAAGTTTCTTCTGAATTCCCGATTTGATTTCTTTGATGAGAAATGCTATGTAATCTAGTGATTTACTAAATAAACCTGATTGGTAGTTTATAACAGAGTCTGTCAAAGTGTTATTTGTTCAGCAGTTTGGGTGCAATATTGTTGTGGTTCTGGTACTGAACTGACAATCTAGAGGTTGAGAGTTCAAATCCCAGCAAGGAAAGTTGTGAAATGTGAATTCAATAAAACTAATACTTTGTGGAAAAATGACTGCAGCTGTGTTTGAGACTAATACCTTCTGAAGTGACCGTGCAAGCAACGTTCCCTCGAATTTTTTATTTTAGGCACACGGCCCCTTTAAATTTGCTGTGCAGTCTCTTTTCCAGTGGATCAGCTGGTGAGCGGCCTGCGCGGGACCTCCCGATCGCTGCTTAGGGGGAAGGTTGCTAGCAAGCTAATCAGTTCTGGGCAAGTCGGGATGGGACAATAAGTGGGACCTTGCCAGGGTCGTCTACACCTCAAGAACGAATTAAAAAAAAAAAATCAGGAGTTTGCGATGGAAATTCCAGTGTCGATATCGGTGACAAATGGATTCATTATTCACCCCGGGCACAGCACCTCTCGTTACATCATCAATAAGGTCATGCTTCAGTGGGCACAAGAATCACTAAAGTAACCACAAAGGATAGGAGAAAGAGGAAGAAAAAAGGGATCGTTCCCCCTGGAGGAAGATCTCCAGCCTACTTACAAAGTTTACGTTTGTCGATGATTTGCTAAAAATTAAGAAATGTGTCACACCGAGTGGTCCAGCCACGGAGACAAAATCCTTCAGCAAATTCTTCTTGCGCACCTGGTGACACACACACACAGAATGATTGTCAACAGGAAAACGAGTTACTGAGTCGCCCAGTAACACCGTCACTGGACGTACTGAATGCACTGGCACCAATATTTTACAGTAAATTCATACGCTTTAATGTGCCGATACACCTCTTGTGTGATCCACCGAACTCATTAACTCTAACTGCTCCCACCCCGAACCAGCAGCGGCAGACCTGCGACCACCTGTAAACTCAGTGCATGACACACAGCTTAAACCTTCTCTCCAGTTACACTCCAAACATGGGGGCCACAATCTGCAATTGTGTTACTGGCTGTTTCTCCCTCCATAGTTCTAGAAAACATGACATTTTCACCCACCATCATACCTCATCGATACTGTTGGGTAACGGAATCAAAGGAATATGGTGCGAAGACAGGTACATGGAGTTAAGGTGCAGATCAGCCATGATCTCATTGAATGGTGGAACAGACTCAAGGGGCTGTATGGCCTCCTCCTGTTGCTATGGTTTCCTGGCGACAGTACTGGGCACTGTCACCTTGTTTACTTCATGCCGTGATCCCCTAACCCGATCATCTTTCTCTGATCTCCCCATCATCTCTGGGCAAGTTAGCAGAGCGGCAACCTGTTCCCAGAGACAGTGACGACACACGTATGGGGCATCACCTCAGACAAAGGGTCCCCTACTGTAGGCTCCAAATGTAGCACACAATCCCCAGAGTAATGGAGGCCAGGTCGCGAGGACACTGCCTCAATGTGGCCCGGGCTGGCAAGAAATACATTCAAACTCCAGTATCTAGAAAATTACACAGAATTTACAGCTCAGAAACAAGCCAGTCGGCCCAACTGGTCTATGCTGGTGTTTATGCCCCACACGAGCCTACTCCCACCGTACTTGATGTGTCAATCGTGGCTCAGTGGGTAGTACCCTCACCTGAGTCAGAAGGTTGTGGGTTCAAGTTCCACTCCAGAAACTTGAGCACAAAAATCCAGGCTGACACCCCCAGTGCAGTGCTGAGGGAGTGCTGCACTGTCGGAGGGAGGGTACTGAGGGAGCGCCGCACTGTCGGAGGGGCGGTACTGAGGGAGCGCCGCACTGTCGGAGGGGCGGTACTGAGGGAGCGCCGCACTGTCGGAGGGGCGGTACTGAGGGAGCGCCGCACTGTCGGAGGGGCGGTACTGAGGGAGCGCCGCACTGTCGGAGGGGCGGTACTGAGGGAGCGCCGCACTGTCGGAGGAGCGGTACTGAGGGAGAGCCGCACTTTCGGAGGGGCAGTACTGAGGGAGCGCCGCACTGTCGGAGGGGGAGCGCTGCACTGTTGGAGGGGCGGTACTGAGGGAGCGCCGCAGTGTCGGAGGGGCGGTACTGAGGGAGCGCCGCACTGTCGGAGGGGCGGTACTGAGGGAGCCCCGCACTGTCGGAGGGGCGGTACTGAGGGAGCCCCGCACTGTCGGAGGGGCGGTACTGAGGGAGCGCCGCACTGTCGGAGGGGCGGTACTGAGGGAGCGCCGCACTGTCGGAGGGGCGGTACTGAGGGAGCGCCGCACTGTCGGAGGGGGAGCGCTGCACTGTTGGAGGGGCGGTACTGAGGGAGCGCCGCAGTGTCGGAGGGGCGGTACTGAGGGAGCGCCGCACTGTCGGAGGGGCGGTACTGAGGGAGCCCCGCACTGTCGGAGGGGCGGTACTGAGGGAGCCCCGCACTGTCGGAGGGGCGGTACTGAGGGAGCGCCGCACTGTCGGAGGGGCGGTACTGAGGGAGCGCCGCACTGTCGGAGGGGCGGTACTGAGGGAGCGCCGCACTGTCGGAGGGGCGGTACTGAGGGAGCGCCGCACTGTCGGAGGGGCGGTACTGAGGGAGCGCCGCACTGTCGGAGGGGCGGTACTGAGGGAGCGCCGCACTGTCGGAGGGGCGGTACTGAGGGAGCGCCGCACTGTCGGAGGGGCGGTACTGAGGGAGCGCCGCACTGTCGGAGGGGCGGTACTGAGGGAGCGCCGCACTGTCGGAGGGGCGGTACTGAGGGAGCGCCGCACTGTCGGAGGGGCGGTACTGAGGGAGCGCCGCACTGTCGGAGGGGCGGTACTGAGGGAGCGCCGCACTGTCAGAGGGGCGGTACTGAGGGAGCGCCGCACTGTCGGAGGGGCGGTACTGAGGGAGCGCCGCACTGTCGGAGGGGCTGTCTTTCAAATGAGACGCTAAACCGAGGCCCCGTCTGCTCTTTCAGGTGGACGTAAAAGATCCCACGAGGAAGAGCAGGGGAGTTCTCTCCAGTGCCTGACCAATATTTATCCCTCAATCAACATCAGAAACAGATTATCTGGTCATGCTCACATTGCTGTTTGTGAGAGCTTGCCGTGTGCAAATTGGCTGCCGCGTTTCCTACATTACAAGTGACTACACTTCAAAAAGTACTTCATTGGCTGTAACGTGCTTTGGGATGTCTGGCAGTCGTGAAAGGCGCTATAGAAATGCAAGTCTTTCTTTACTTCATCTTATACTATCACCATATCATTCTAATCCTTTCTCCCTCAAATGTTTAGATAATTTCCTCTTAAATGCAAAGAAACAAATATCAATCCCCAGGTAAGAGAACAACCACCAGCTGACCGATTCCACTGTCTGTGGGGGAGGGAGGGTGCTCACACTTCCTGTCGGGGAGACCCAACATGTTGCTTTTAAGGCCCAAGCTTGCTGTCTGCTAATCACTTCCTGATCTATCTGCCCGCGGATCCTCCTGCATTGCGGGTGTTCTCCTCTCATTGAGGTTTCCCAGGCTGGAGCTTCCTCTGAACTTTCACCTCACGTTGCACGAGACTCACCTTCAGTGTGCGGGCGGTGAAGGGCTCCATGAGCCGCCTCATGTCTGTGATCAGCTGCTGCACATTCTGGCCTACTAGGCCTCGATTGAAGACGAAGGAGTGAGGGACGCTGGCAAACTCCTCCTGCGCGATGTGAATCGCATTCGCACGCGCTTTCTTCTGATTCTTAGTCTGAAATGGGATTTAAACAAATTCATCTCTAACGTTATCGGCTTGGGGGGGGGGTCAAATTACAAAAAATATCCAACAATATCTGGCAATAATTTACCAGCAACACGGTATAACTGAGGACATGGCCTAGCTTCGACTGAACTGTCTCAAAAGCTACATTACAACAGTGACTACACTTCAAAAACATTTCATTGTGTCAGCTGTGGCTCAGTTGGTCACACACTCGCCTCCGAGTCAGAAGGTTGTGGGTTCGAGTCCCACTCCAGCACATAAAGCTAGGCTGACACGCCAGTGCAGTACTGAGGGTGCGCTGCACTGTCGGATGGACAGTACTGAGGGTGCGCTGCACTGTTGGAGGTGCCATCTTTCAGATGGGACGTTAAACCGTCTGCTCTCTCAGGTGGACGTAAAAGATCCCATGGCACTATTTCGAAGAGGAGCAGGGGAGTTATCCCCGGTGTCCTGGCCAATATTTATCCCTCATCCAACATAACAAAAACAGATTATCTGGTCATTATCACATTGCTGTTTGTGGGAGCTTGCTGTGTACAAATTGGCTGCCGCGTTTCCCACATTACAACAGTGACTACACTTCAAAAGTACTTCATTGGCTGAAAAGCACTTTTGGACGTCCTGAGATCGTGAAAGGTGTTATACAAACGCACGACATTCTTTGCCTTCAACTGAACTGCCCGTGAACTCCAAAATCTCATAAAAGATACAAACAGTTTCTCAGTTGCCCTGGTTTAGCGCTGGCGGAACCCCTTCTCTCCTTTCCTAAAGGGGCTGGCTCCATCAGCGCTGTACACTGTGTAAGTACCCCACCCAAGTGGCCATTTCTCGGGCATGAACCCACAGCGGACGCTGGCCGTGGGGTGAATCACAGCTGATGCTGTCCTCACCCAATATCCCCAATCCCACAGACAGGGGAGAGCAAACAGAGGGTGGGAATATTGGGTGGGTTTCCCTTCCCTGGGAAGCATCGAGGCCAATTGTAACACCCCACCCTCCTCCACACACACACATATACCCTCAGCACAGCCCGCGTTGGCCTCAGTGCCCCTCAATAACAGCAAGCGGCCATTTGGCCCATCTCAGCCCAGAGAGACCCTAAAAACACCCCCAACCCCACACACACACACACAACATCCCATTTTAAACCAGGGTTTGGGCCTCCACAACTCCCGGGGAGGCAGTCCCGGCTGCCTGACCCTGCGCGGCCGCCGCGCTCCAAACCCCCGCTTACCCAGTCGCGTCGGCCCATCCTGCGGCCCGAGAGTGAGGAGGATCCCCGGGGGTTTAGGGTTTTCTCTCAGGCGCGGCTCCCAGGCGCCGAGATTGGTGGTTTGTGATGGGGTGAGTTTGGGGATTGGGTTTGAGTTTTGGGTTTCTCTCTCAGGCGCGGCTCCTGGGCGCCGCCATTACCGCCCGGTAACCATGTGTCTCCCGGTGCACCCGCTCAGCGCTCCGGCCGCGGCTCCCGCACAAGGTTCCGCCCAATCCAGTGCGACCAACGCCGGGGGAACCTTTAGAAGCAGCACATCAAGTGAATTGGATCACAAACCCAATTAAGCACCTGTGTCTGTGTGTATTAGAAAATTGAGACGTCGAAATATCACATTTCTAAACCAAAATGTGTTACTTATTACACCCTCCCTTTTTTTAAATACAGAAATATTTTTTTTAATGTTTGAGGGTTGTCTTGTGCCTGGAGAGGGGAAGAGGTCCTGGCTTGAGTTTTGGTGAAAACTTGGCCAACTAATGTCTCCACACGCACTTGCTTCACATTTTAGCCAGACTGCCACAAAGTGATCGGATGGTTACGTTATCGGGCACAAATGTGAAGGGCCCAGTCCCTGCGGACAGCCTACAGGACGATCCCTCGGTGTCCCATGGCTGAGCCAGGCTGGCCAGCCAGCCAGTCAGTCAGCAGGAGCACTGTTCCAATCTCAACTTGCTTCCAATAAAAAGAACGAACTTGCATTTCTATAGCGCCTTTCACAACCTCGGGATGGCCCGAAGCGCTTTACAGCCAATGAAGTACTTTTTGAAGTGTAGTCACTGTTGTAATGTAGGAAATACGGCAGCCAATTTGAGCACTGCAAGCTCCCACAAACAGCAATGATGACCAGATCATTTTTTAAAAAAGTGATATTGGATGGGGGATAAATATTGGCCAGGACACTCTCCACAATCTTCACCCGTGTCATCTTAAAGGCATTAAGAGTCCAAAGAAGCCCCCCTCTTCCCCAAAGAGGAGAACATAAGAATTAGGAGAAGGAGTAGGCCATTTGGCCCTTTGAGCCTGCTCCGCCATTCAATAAGATCATGGCTGATCTTCTACATCAACTCCACTTTCCTACACTATCCCCACATCCCTTGATTTCCCTAGAGTCCAAAAATCTATCGATCTCTATCTTGAATATACTCATGACTGAGCATCCACAGCCCCCTGGGGTAGAGAATTCCTAAGATTCACCACCCTCTGAGTGAAGAAATATCTCATCTCAGTCCTGAATGGCCGACCCCTTATTCGAGACTGTGACCCCTGGTTCTGGTTCTAGACTCCCCAGCCAGGGGAAACATCCTCCCAGCATCTACCCTGTCAAGCCCTGAAAGAATTTTGTATGTTTCAATGAGATCACCTCCCATTCTTCTAAACGCTAGAGAATATAGGCCTAGTCTACTCAGTCTCTGCTCATAGGACAATCCCCCCATCCCAGGAACCAGTCTGGTGAACCTTCGTTGCACTCCCTCTATGGCAAGTATATCCTTCCCTAGGTAAGGAGACCAATACTGTACACAATGCTCCAGGTGTGGTCTCACCAGGGCCCTATATAATTGCAGCAAGACGTCTTTACTCTTATACTCAAATCCTCTTGTAATAAAGGCCAACATACCATTTGCTTTCCTAATTGCTTGCTGTACCTGCATGTTAACTTTCAGTGATTCGTGTACAATGGCACCCAGGTCCCTCTGAACACCGGAGAGTCAGTAGTTGTTCATTTGACATCAGATAAGTGTAGGATTGAGCCCTTGCCTCTCACTGATCACAGCACTGACTCACGGTGTGTGGCTATAATTAAGAGGCGGAGCTCAGTTTCCCCGCCATGGTCCAGGGCCATCGAGGATAACTAATGGCCAACAGCTACTTTAGCACAGAGAATATTGCAGACTGGTCTGTGTGGAACAGTCGCACACCAGGTGCTGAGTTTACCCACTGAACTAGCAGAAACAAAACAAAGGGCATTTTGCTGGGGGAGAAAAATGTTAGAGAGCCAAGTGCAGGGTTACATCAGAAATAATTATTTTGAAAAAAACACTGTCAAGGGCCGATGAACATCGATATACATTAGAGAAAAGTGAAGATATACTGGAGAATTCTTTAATACACTCAATAGTCTCAAGATTAAGGCATCAATTGTATTAAAAATATAATTCCATCTTTATTATACAACATAGATATATATATAAGATTAAAACCTGAACAGAGAAAACCCTTCAGAACATGTTCAGCATCACCTCCGACTGAGACGCTGCACCCAAAGCAAAGTGTGCTTTAAACACCGGCTGTAACTGCACTGCAGAGGAGCAAATATCTACATTCTCCTCGATCAGGCAGACCCGTCTAATCCCGAGGTGCTGGGAATACAGCCTTGGGGTCTCTCGTGCCCTCCGCACCCTCACTGACCAGAGACCCTCAGCAGACTCATTTGGCTATGTGTCTGTGGGGCTGATCTCACGGATCACAGGCTCTGGGTGTTACTGGAGTCAGATTAATATCTACATATTTATTTTAAGTTTTTCAAAAAAATTGTGTTTACTTTGTGTGAATGGCCCTTAAAGCAAGTGACTGGTCCTCAGAGAGGAAAGAGTCAGTGTGTTTCCCAGCTCTAAAACTTTTCACAATTAACGTGTGCACACACACACACACACCCGCCCCCCACACACGCACACACCCTCCCCCCACACACCCACCCACCCCTGCCCCACACACACACTCACCCCCGCCCCACACACACACACACACCCACCCCCGCCCCACACACACACACACACACCCACCCCCGCCCCACACACACCCCCACAGCCACACACACACGTGGATTCTGGCTCCAGTTGGGCGCTAGTTCAGTGATGTGGAACATACTGAGTGGGGAAAGAGGGAGGGGGAAAAAAGAAAAGATGGTACCAGTTACCCAGCAGCATTTCTCAGTGCTTTTCCCCCCCATTTGTGTTAGAGTGAACTAAATGAAACTTTCTGGTGATGGAGACAAGAGGTGAAACCTGTACAGAGCCCTGCAATCAGCAGGCAGCGTGAGAAAACACCCATCTAAGGAGGACCCAACTGTATTCAAACAAGGGGGGGGAAGAGGCGGATAATTTCTTCACTGTGTTACACAAGGTGCAATGGACACTGTTGGGACATAACATAAAGAGCATACAGAGTACTGTAAAACAGGCCCGGGGATTTGAAGAGGTCGCCCTTCAAACAAGTTATAGACCAAATATTGGGACATTGTTCTTCAACTGAATCCTTACAACTGCAAAGCAAACCACTGAAGGAAATTAGTTTCCATCAAAAACAGCGTCCCTTTCACCACCAGCAGAGAGAGGGCATCGCAAACGTGTTCTCAGTCACGATGAGGCAAGGCCAAGTGTCAAAAGTGCAGCCACACTGAGGCATGAGTGGACATGGGGCAAGAGGAAGGGAGGGAGTGAGTGAGTTGCGGGGCAGGAGGGAGGGAGGGAGTTACGGGGAGGGAGGGACGGAGGGAGGTAGTGAGTGAGTGAGTTACGGGGCAAGAGGGAGTGAAGGAGTTACGGGGCGGGAGGGAGTTACGGGGCGGGAGGGAGTTACGGGGCGGGAGGGAGGGAGTTACGGGGCGGGAGGGAGGGAGTTACGGGGCGGGAGGGAGGAAGTTACGGGGCGGGAGGGAGGAGTACGGGCGGGAGGGAGGGAGGGAGGGAGGGAGTTACGGGGCAGGAGGGAGGGAGGGAGTTACGGAGCAGGAGGGAGGGAGTTATGCGGCAGGAGGGAGGGAGGGAGTTACGGGGCAGGAGGGAGGTATGGTGCAGGAGGGAGGGAGTTACGGGGCAGGAGGGAGGGAAGAAGGGAGTTACGGTGCAGGAGGGAGGGAGTTACGGGGCAGGAGGGAGGGAAGAAGGGAGTTACGGTGCAGGAGGGAGGGAGTTACGGGGGGGGAGGGAGGGAGTTACGGGGCAGGAAGGAGGTATGGTGCAGGAGGGAGGGAGTTACGGGGCAGGAGAGAGGTATGGTGCAGGAGGGAGGGAGTTACAGGGCAGGAGGGAGGGAGTTACAGGGCAGGAGGGAGGGAGTTACAGGGCAGGAGGGAGGGAGTTACGGGGCAAGAAGGTGGACACTGAACATTTTCAGAACAAAGATGATTTCTCACACCAAGCTGGGTCTAAATTGAGATGGAAGGAAAATCAATTCCAATTCTCAGCAGATTCTGTGGGGCTGGAATTCCCTCTCCTGTTCCCCACTGGTGAGATATCAAAAGCTTATTCAGAACTAACCTACAGCCCGTGTGGGTCCAAAAGGCACCCGGGCCAGTAACTCAGGCAACTGAGACGTCCCGTGGAACGAATGGGCCATAAAATCAACAGAGAGACGACAGACACTCACAAAGGGGAATTCTTTACAAGGACGACATCAAGCATGGAATGTATCCTATCAGCGAAAACCAGCAACTGCCCTGGAACTGGGGTTGCCAACCCTCCCGGACTGCCCTGGAGCCTCCAGGAATTGGAGATTAATCTCCAGCTCACTGCGGCGAGCAACACCCGGGAGAGAAATCACAGGGGCATTGCGTCCAGCTTACTCTTGTTTTGATCACTTTCATTTATTATTTATAAAAAATATTGCAGATGGGGGGAAAAGGGCATGTGACTGACCATCAACAGTCGTCTAATGAGTTGACGAAGGGGCTGCCCGCTCTCCAGTGGGCGTGGGAAGGGGGTGCGTCACGGGGATGGATATGTCGAGTGACCAGTGGCGGGAGCGTGGGGATGGGGCGGGAAGTCACGCGATTGAATCTCCGGGAAACCCTCCAACCAGAGTCGGCAACGTTAACTGGAACACGGGAGCAACGCAACAACACGTTTCGCTCACGAACACTTTCCCAGGCGTCATACTGATGCCGGGATAGGAAGCAGTGGTTGTGATCTCGGGTTTATTCGCACCCGCGCATTAAGCGAAGCCTCTGAACGCCCTTCGGACAGGTGACTACCAGCTGGCACAACGGAGTCTCATCATCAAAATGAGCTCCGAGTGGCCAAGGTGGAATCCGCGTCCTGGGAGCTGTGGCTGAAGAAGGATTTACTCAGCACCAACCTCCCAGTCGGAGGTTCGAGTCCCAGAGCCGCCAGTAACTGGAGTCTCCTCTGCGGGACTGCAGCCTTGGGTTTTCTGCTCACAGTTTCCACCCCCCACTTCCCCCCATTTCGTTTTAACGGACGGGGATATCGCAGGTTGGTAAAGTGCACGGCTGTCGACAGAAACCTCGAGCTCATGCAACAGGTGGACAGAAGGGTCGCTGCTGCATCTCAGTGCCAGTGTACCCAGTCGGGACATTCGGCAACTTTGGCAGCAGTCAGAGAAACAATTACAAGCTGGACGACTCGCCCCAGTCCCTTCACTGGGGTAAAAACAAACAACGGAAGGCAAACAGTTCATTTAAAAAAAGAGGGGAAAATCTCCATGAAAAGCATCGACAATCGGTTTTTGGTTTGGAGAATTCCAGAGTAATTTCCATCACCGTATTCTGTGCAAGCGTCACGATGACGTGTTTCGATCCATCATTGTGTCACGTAAAAGGGTGTCTACCAAGTGTTTTCTGTGCAGGCAGTGCCCCTTCCAAGGTGCAGCTACAGTTCAACTATTAGAAAATGTGTCCCAAGAATAAGCAGACCCAACGCGCCAAGGGCCAGGACAGTTGGAACTTGGGGCAAAGTGTTGGTGGGGTACATTAAACCTCCAGCTTGCGGTGCCAAGTGGTGACGGGATGCAGGTTCATGCCCAGGATACCTGACAAGAGTTCCCAATCCGAGTTGTGCCACCATCGGAAGGAGTAACCAAATGGAAGCCTGGTGATGCCCCCCCAAGAGAGAGAGAGACAGAAGTAGAACGTTATCCTCCATCTCGCACTGGCTGACTGAAGAGAGTGACGCTGATAAACTGATGGCGATATTAGTAGAAGATGGCATCTATTCACCCGCTTCCCGAGATCCTCCAGCACATTCACACATCAAACAGTCGGCTTCTGTTTTTTTTAAAAAAATCTAGAAATTGCATCACGTTTTCCACATCCTCCTCCATGGGTCCTCCTCTTCCTCACTCATTCAAAAGACATCAGGTTTGGCGGAGGCTGCAAGAAAAATTCAACCAGTTCAGACCAGAGGCATGTTTCAAGGTAGACACCACACCAACGAGAGACAGTAATCGGGGAGGGGGGTGGGGGCAGGGACAGGGACAATTACGGGGACGGGGGAAACAGGGTTGGGTTCGGCTGGGATGTCCCCATGTTTGGGTGGCCTGCTGATTCTCATGGTCTAGGCTGACACATGAAGAACGGCCATTTGGGTCAGGTGTCTGCTGCTCATGAAGCCATTGCCCAGCACCAATCAGCTCCTTGAGATTACACTTCAAAAGTACCTCATTGGCTGCGAAGCGCTTTGGGACGTCCTGAGGTTGTGAAAGGCGCTGTAGAAATGCAAGACTTTCTTTTTTAATTGGAATACAGGACTGACTTTCAAACAAATGCTCAAGAGCAAGACTGCTGTAGAACGTCGGCCTTGTATTCCTTCAACTAGGCATCCTGTTTCTACCGGGTATCGTACCACCAGCGGGACAGGCGCTCTCGTCCACTGCTAATCAGTAACATTTTATTGACTGGGGCTAAGCATGCTTCCCAACAACAATTCCTTACTCTCTTGTTGGAGCACGGTCAGTGTCAGCCGTGGCTCAGTAGGTGGCACTCTCGCCTCTGAGACAGAAGGTTGTGGGTTCAAGTCCCACTCCAGAGACTTGAGCACAAAATCCAGGCTGACACTCCCAGTGCAGTGCTGAGGGAGCACTGCACTGTCGGAGGGGCAGTGCTGAGGGAGCGCTGCACTGTCGGAGGTGCGGTACTGAGGGAGCACCGCACTGTCGGAGGGGCAGTACTGAGGGAGCACTGCACTGTCGGAGGGGCGGTGCTGAGGGAGCGCTGCACTGTCGGAGGTGCAGTACTGAGGGAGCGCCGCACTGTCGGAGGGGCGGTACTGAGGGAGCGCTGCACTGTCGGAGGGGCAGTACTGAGGGAGTGCTGCACTGTCGGAGGGGCAGTACTGAGGGAGCGCCGCACTGTCGGAGGGGCAGAACTGAGGGAGCGCCGCACTGTCGGAGGGGCAGTACCGAGGGAGCGCTGCACTGTCGGAGGTGCCGGCTTTCGAATGAGACGTTAAACTGAGGCCCCATCTGCCCTCGCAGGTGGATGTAAAAGATCCCACGGCACTATTTCGAAGAAGAGCAGGGGAGCTCGCCCCGGTGTCCCGGGGTCAATATTTATCCCTCAATCAACATCACTAAAACAGCTCAATCAACATCACTAAAACAGATTATCTGGTCCTTATTACATTGCTGTTTGTGGGAGCTTGCTGTGCACAAATTGGCTGCCACGTTTCCTACATTACAACAGTGACTACACTTCAACAAGTACCTCATTGGCTGTAAAGCGCCTCAGGATGTCCTGAGGTGGTGAAAGACGCTTTGTAAATCCAAGTCCTTTCTTTCTCAATCAACCTCTCACAGCTGAGCAGAGTGAATGGAGCCCCTCACTCACAGAAAGCATCTCGGGCGTGTACTGCGAGGGCGACAGGTGAAGGGGGGATGGGAGGAACGCAGCACTCGCCTCATTTCCTCTTCACCTGTGGACCACGCCATGGTCCAGCGGGCAGCAGCCTTGAGGGAGGGGAGCCGGATTACCTCCGCTGCACCCCTTACCACAGCGAACCCGAATACCCGATTAACGGAACCAGCTCGTCCAGCGACTCACGTTCTTGCCAAGTTACATGTTGAAATCAGTTAGTCCCTGATCAGGTGGCACTTACCTGCTTCCTGTTGCTCTTGCAAGCCCTGCTAAGGTGCTTGAACCACAGCACTGCATTCAGTCTGCTCCCTGCATGAAACTTATAGGAATTCCCTGCTTAGAAAACAGAAGGATACTCAAGGCAGGCTGAGACCAGAGCACAGTACGAGAAAGGACAGTGTCCCGAAACATGAACAATTTGTGAGATCTCAAATAACAGGGAGCAAGACCAAAATCGTATCCCCGCAGAGTTTTAACACTGCGCTGTAGTGTCAGCCTGTGGCTCAGTGGGTAGCACTCTCGCCTCTGAGTCAGAAGGCTGTGGGTTCAAGTCCCACTCCAGGGTCTCGAGCACATAAAGCTAGGCTGACACTCAAGGGCAGTGCTGAGGGAGCGCCACACTGTAGGGGGCAGTACTGAGGGAGTGCTGCACTGTCGGAGGTGCCGTCTTTAAGATGAGACGTTAAATCGAGGCCCCGTCTGCCCTCTCAGGTGGACGTAAAAGATCCCATGGCACTATTTTGAAGAAAGCAGGGGAGTTATCCCCGGTGTCTTGGCCAATATTTCTCCCTCAATCAACATAACAAAACAAAACAAATTATCTGGTCATTATCACATTGCTGTTTGTGGGAGCTTGCTGTGCGCAAATTGGCTGCTGTGTTTCCCACATCACAACAGTGACTACACTTCAAAAAAAGTACTTCATTGGCTGTAAAGCGCTTTGGGACGTCCGGTGGTCATGAAAGGCGCTGTAGAAATGCAAGCCTTTCTTTCTTAAATAGGACATAGGTTTATGTCTGTGATACTCCGCACAATGAGCGCCTAATCTCAGCATGGTCACAGAGGAGAAAGTGCAAAGTGGTTGGTGTGTAAACACAAGGGGGCTGCGGGGGGAAAGAAAAGAACAAACTTCATTTCCTCCCCTGCCAGGCACTGGTTGTGTAAAGTAACTAATTTCTCCACAGGGGATGGGAAAATAACAGAGAGAAGGAATGTCAACCCAGACCGCTCAAAAACCAGCCTTATGTCGGGTTTTAAATTTGCCAGACTCCTGGTCTCTGGTCTCGGTGAACCCAAGACGCTTACTTTGGGACCATCACCAGCTGCACAGGAACAGGTCACCCGCCCACAGGCCCTCTGTGTAAGTGTGCTGGGGGGGGGTGGGAGGAAAGGGGGGGGGGGTGCGGTGAAGAAACTATCTGGAAGCGTACGTCTGCAGAGTGCTAATTGTGCCCTTGTAGTCAGGGTGGAGGAGTGGATGCTACCACACAGACTGCAGCGGTTCAAGGCGGCGGCTCACCACCACCTTCTCGAGGGCAATTAGGGGTGGGCAATAAATGCTGGCATTGCCAACGACGCCCACATCCCATGAACGAATTTTAAAAAAGCTCATTAACCCTTACTCATTCCTTGCTCTTTTCCAACAGAAACTCTTCGCAACTTACTGAACTCAACAATTGATTATAAATCTGAGACAGTCCTGGCTCTGGCAAACACAGCAATGTACAGTAGCAAAATACTGCGGATGCTAGAAATCTGAAATAACAACAGAAAATGCTGGAAACGCTCAGCAGGCCAGGCAGCATCCGTGGAGAGAGAAACAGAGTCAACGTTTCAGGTCGATGACCCTTCGTCCAGGACTGGAAGAGGCCACTGTGGTCAGTCTGGCCAGTCCCAGTGACTTGGGCCAAAGTCAGTCTTCCCTTGTCCCTGCTCCGCTCCAATCGGCTGCCTTCTACAATCTTATAGACAGACAGACTTGTGTTACCAGACATTCAGCACACTCCCTGCCTCACGCGGTTAGAACACTAAAGGGCAATTTTTAAGATTGTGTCCAGTCGCCCCTATTGGAGGCATTTCAGGTGATGTAACCAGCACCAGCATAAAAACATGCAACTACTTAACCAACCCCGTCGCTAGAAATGATCCCTCAATACTTTGTGCAGCAGAATTCCCTTTACACCTCTCGGGTTTTTAAACAGAAAGTGATTCCCCAAGTGACAAAGAATGTTGAACTCACCGTGTTCAGAGTCCGTGAGCTGGAACATGTCCACATTCTCCGGCTCGCCCAGCAGAAGAGGCATCCAACCCACGACAGACGCCCTCTTACACCAGCTCGACTTAAACTGCTCCGCGAAAACAAAAACAATTAAAAAAACGTAAGCAGTTTCAGATTCCTTCCCCTCAGATTCAGTTAAATTGGAAATATAATGAATTCAGCGGTTTGAACTCTAATCTCAAAGGGGTTTTCTCGAACCACCGTCCTCCTCGAAGTGGTGGATGGATTTCACCCACCCCGTCCAAAATATTTCAAAAATGAAATGTACAATAATACGGGAGGGGAGAAAGGGGGAAGAGGGGCGAGGGGAGGGAAGTACATTTTTTCTAAATTGCTAAACCTTTTTAAAGATGGTTACTAGATATTTTTCCTTTCTTTTTTAAAAAAAAGGCATCAACTTTCGAACCAAGATAGAGATGCTGGAGTGAGAAAGATGGACCATTGATACAGCAGCAGATCACATCCTCACAATGCCCAAAGCCCTTTACAACCCATGGATTACTTACAGTCTCCGCCGCACTCCCCCAATAAGAGCTCTTTGCCAGCTCAGAGTGAGTGCTTCGACAGCACCTCCCAAACCCGTGGCCTCCACCACCTAGAAGGACAAGGGCAGCAGGCGCATGGGAACACCACCACCTCCAAGTTCCCCACCAAGTCACACACCATCCTGACTTAGAAATATATCGTCCGTTCCTTCATCGTCGCTGGGTCAAAATCCTGGAACTCCCGACCTAATCGCACTGTGGGAGTACCTTCACCACACGGACTGTAGCGGTTCAAGAAGACGGCTCACCACCACCTTCTCAAGGGCAACTAGGGACGGGCAATAAATGCTGGCCTTGCCAGTGATGCCCACATACCGAGAATGAATTTTAAAAAGTATGTACTTGGAATGGTTATTGACAAGATTATACGATCCCATTATCCACACTAGTTACTTTCATTGAAAGAACCGCTTTCTCTCCGTTTCTCCTTCGGTATTCTTGTCTAAACTTTCCAGATGACACTGGGGTAAGAGTTCAGGCAGCTTGGCCCACTGCCCATTCCACACTGGGGGCAGGGGGCAGACTGCGCTCTCCTCTACATCTCATCACAGTCAAGCCGAGCCTGAGCACATACACAGTGATTACTGGGTAGTGACCACGAACAGGAGCTCTGGCTGATTTTCCCCTCTCCAGGGCTGGGATACAGAGTCCCCCAACCACTGTCCCCACTGAGAGGACAGAAGATGAATCAAACGGGGTCCCTCCCAGCCTATGAAGCTCAAAATCACATCTTATGGTGGCACTAACCCACCGAGTCGTCAGGGATCTCAACTCCTTTCAATGAATGTCTTGTTATTTTAAGTGTACAGCGTAGTAAATCCATAGAGCAAATGTATCTCAAGGGGGTTGGAACAGAAAAGCGGAGGAAGTGATGCTTCAGTTGTATAGCGCCTTGGTCAGACCCCATCTGGACACTGCGTTCAGTTCTGGGCACCCCACATCTCAGGAAGGATATATTGGCCTCAGAGGAAGTGCAGCACAGATTTACCAGAATTATACCAGGGCTAAAAGGGTTAAATTATCAGGACAGGATGCATAGACTTGACTTGTATTCGACTGAGTTTAGGAGGTTGAGGGGTGATCTGATCGAAGTGTTTAAATTGATAAAAGGATTTGATCGGGTAGATCGAGAGAAACTATTTCCTCTGGTTGCGGGGGGGGGGGGGTGGGGGGGTCCAGAACAAGGGGGCACAACCTTAAAGTTAGAGCCAGGCCGTTCAGGGGTGATGTCAGGAAGCACTTCTTCACACAAAGGGTTAGTGGAAATCTGGAACTCTCTCCCTCAAAAAGCTGTGGATGCTGAGGGTCAATTGAAATTTTCAAGACTCAGATTGATAGATTTTTGTTGGGTAAGGGTATCGAGGGATACGGAGCAAAGGCGGGTAAATGCTGAGGTCACAGATCAGCCATGATCTAACTGAATGGCGGAACAGGCTCGAGGGGCTGAATGGCCTCCTCCTGTTCCTCTGATCCTTTATGGCACTTGAGAGAAGCCTGCACAGTAACCTAGGCAGCCCGATAACACCCCAACCCAAACAGTCTGCGATCAGTCGTTTCCTAACCGGATGTAGATGTTCAGGGAAGGAATGTGAACTCTCTCCATATACTGTGTTGCAACGACACTGACCTGTTCTCTTTCAGTAGATTTCAGTGATCTGGCTCCGTAGTAAACCAGCTGACAGTCACAGAGCGCAACCCAATATGTCGTCCACAGTGACACCTGAGTTAAGACAGAACAGTCCGCTGTTTAGAGGTCCCTTCTCCACCAGTGCTGACCCCCAAGTTCCACTCAGCTCCACAATCACACACGTTCTACGGGCCTCCCTGGCGAAGAAGCTCGGGGATTCCCGTAGAGGTGCAAACTCCAGTAACCATGGCTCTTGGCTAAGGGGTGCCTTGAAGGAGTGCAGCGTGTTCCCAAGGGATGTGTGGACAGATTTCAGCCCACTCATGAATCACCGATGCCGCAATATTGACCCGATGCAGGGAACTTGCTCCACTCACCAGTCTGAGAGGCAGTTGGCTCTTTGCAATTAGACCACGGTTGGCAGGAAGGGAATTGTAGGAAGCAAAGCCTATGGACTGGGGTTCGGGGGATGGATATTCCTTACCAACTTCTCCCTTACCGTTGGCTTCTTGCCGCCCTTCAGGATGGTTTTCCTCCTCAGTGCGCTTTCGATGGTGGCAGGCCCTCGATGGGCAAGGACCGGAGAGTCCTCGGGTAGGGTTGGTCTAGGAAGAGCAGAGCGAGAATCCGTTACTCCAGGAGCAATGACGTGAAGTGAGGGATTGTGGGAGCCCCACAGCCTCTCGCCACTTTCCAAATCCGGAGTAAATTCAAAAGCAGAATTATTTCACTTCTCCGGGTCGAGAGCAACACTCTGGCTCCAGCCTGAGTTAACGGG
Source organism: Squalus acanthias (assembly GCA_030390025.1). NCBI lineage: Eukaryota > Metazoa > Chordata > Chondrichthyes > Squaliformes > Squalidae > Squalus > Squalus acanthias. Next base: position 19,328,782 of record CM059445.1, read on the forward strand.
GAGGGCACAATACTGTGAAATTTTTCCCCCTCCGTCCTTTCCCGGAGGCTGGGATACAATACCGGGGCTCTGTCACCTTCCAGTACCTTGCCCAAGTGGTTGTTTACGTGTGGGTTGAGATAGCAAGTTTCAATAACCGCAGGAGGGGGCTCGACCAGTCAAGGCCAATCGTCTCCCAACCCAATGTCTGCACACAAGTGCTGTCTTAACAGGGGTCAGCGGGCAGTGATTATTTTTTACCCCCTTCACTCTCCCCGGGATTAAAGAATCCAATTTTGGCACCCACGTCGCCATTCCAGCCGAGTGCCAACAGGCTATTCGAGCATGGAGGGCATCGCAGGAAAGCCTCGATCCCCCATCAGCACTAAATACACACACACACACACACACACACTTGATGATGTATCGTGCTTTGAGCAGCTGAAAGGAGAGATTAACTTCACTGTGGAGAGAATATCCAGACCCGCGTGACACACGCCATTACCAAGCCAGGCGATCTGGGGCGGAAACATGTGAAGCACAGACAGACCTTGCTGGACACAGCAGCAGACAGGAAGTCCTGACGCCGCAACATGGGGGGCAGGACATCCGCATCCTGCCCGGAATGCCCTGTGCCACCAGGAGCGGTTTCACCAGGTGCTCTCCCTGTATATTTCCACTGACTATGGAGGAGTGTGTTGGGTGAGCGTATCTCAGTCCTCATGTTGAAGGTTACATACCTGACTGGGCCCGTGCGGCAACTCCGCATAGCCCTCGTCATCGGACCCAGGGAGCGATAGAACCGGTTCCTGCCATAGAAACAGGTAAAGCAAATCCTAATTAAGGTACACTCAAGGGGGGATGGAACATAGGAAAAGGAGGAGGCTATTCAGCCCCTCGAGCCTGTTCCGCCAATCAATGAGATCATGGCTGATCTGTATCCTAACTCCATCCACCCGCCTTGGCTCCATATCCCTTATCCTTGTCTAGCAAAAGTCTATCTATCTCAGACTTAAAATTATGGTGAGACCACACCTTGAGTACTGTGTGCAGTTTTGGTCGCCTTATCTGAGGAAGGATGTTCTTGCCATGGAAGGAGTTCAGCGAAGATACACAAGGCTGATACCTGGGATGGCAGGAATGACATATGAGGAGAGATTGGGTCGATTGGGCTTATACTCGCTGGAGTATAGAAGAATGAGAGGGGATCTCATTGAAACATATAAAATTCTGACAGGTCTGGACAAACTAGATGCAGGAAGAATGTTCCCGATGGTCGGAGAGTCCAGAACCAGGGGTCATAATCTCAAGATAAGGGGTAAGCCATTTAGGACAGAAATGAGGAAGAATTTCTTCACCCAGAGAGTGGTGAACCTGTGGAATTCTCTACCACAGAAGGTAGTTGAGGCCAAGTCATTAAATATATTCAAGAATGAGTTAAATATATTTCTTAAAGCTAAAGGTATCAAGGGATATGGGGAGAAAGCAGGGACAGGGTACTGAGTTTGGATGATCAGCCATGATCTCATCGAATGGCGGAGCAGGCTCGAGGGGCCGAATGGCCTACTCCTGCTCCTATCTTCTATGTTTCTATGTTTCTATGAATTGCGCTAGCATCTACTGCTTTTAATGGGAGAGAGTTCCACACTTCTACCACCCTTTGTGTGAAGAAGTGTTTTCTATCTTCTCTCCTGAATGGCCTGGCTCTGATTTTAAGGTGATGTCACCCTTGTCCGAGACCCCCCCCCCCACCGCCCCCCAAACCCTCGCAAACCGATCCCCCGGCTCTCACCTTTCAAAAGCTGGCCATGAGTTTCTCTCTCCACCGTCTAGGCTTTCTTCACAGGAGGCTGGAACAAGAAGAAGTGAAACTGCATCACCAGCCCTTCGAAAAGATACCATTTTGGATTCCTCTCCCGGATTCTCTGACCAACCTCCCGCGTTTCCCAGCGGGCGGGCTCTTCAACCACTGCCAGTGCGGTCCGACAAACCAGATGGAGAGGTGCGCACAAGTGAAATCCCGGATGCTCTCTCCACCCTCCGGGGATTCTGGTTGGTGCTGAGCGGACCGGACACCGAACTCGCCCTGCTCCCTCTGTGCAGGAACGTGGAGAAACAAACCCATCTGTTACTGCACATGGTGCCAGCACTAGTTGTGGTGTTGGGGTGGGGAGGAGGAAGACATTGGTCACGTACCTCAGTGCTCCAAAGCCGGAGGATGCAGACTTGTACCCACATGACTTTACGCTGCGTTAATTCCTGTTGGTAGCCACACCATTAAGTTCAAGAGATTCCGTCAGGCAAGATGGAAGAGGAGGACCTGGTCCACAGGATCAGTGGCCAGCTGCACTAGTGTTTCCCCCTACCCCACCTGCTGGCTCGCACAGCTACCCCAGGTTAGAGACACACTCGCCAATGTCAGCCCAGGGCCGGGCACCAAGGTGCCAGAGTGTGAAATGGAAATGTCCCCTGATGTGGGGGCCAGTGTGGTCAACTCAACTGCTGAACAACATGGATTTTTATAAAGAACGAAAGAACTCGTATTTCTACAGTGCCTTTCACAACCTCAGGATGTCACAAAGTGTTTTACAACACTCAAGAAGCTCGACACCATCCAGGACAAAGCAGCCCGTTTGATCGGCACCCCATCCACCACCTTAAACATTCACTCCCTCCACCACCGGCGCACCGTGGCTGCAGTGTGTACCATCTACAAGATGCACTGCAGCAACTCGCCAAGGCTTCTTTGGCAGCACCTCCCAAACCCGCGACCTCTACCACCTAGGACAAGGGCAGCAGGCGCATGGGAACACCACCACCTCCAAGTTCCCCTCCAAGTCACACACCATCCTGACTTAGAAATATATCGGCCGTTCCTTCATCGTCGCTGGGTCAAAATCCTGGAACTCCCTCCCTAACAGCACTGTGGGAGTACCTTCACCACACGGACTGCAGCGGTTCAAGAAGGCGGCTCACCACCACCTTCTCAAGGGCAGTTAGGGATGGGCAATAAATGCTGGCTTTGCCAGCGACGCCCTGATCCCAGGAACAAAAAAAACCCCACCAATTTAGTACTTTTTGAAGTGTAGTCACTGTTGTAATGTAGGAAACGTGGCAGCCAATTGCGCACAGCAAGCTCCCACAAACAGCAATGAGATTCATGACCAAATAATGTGTTTCTGTGATGTTGGTTGAGGGATAAATATCACCCAGGATATCTCGCTTCCGAGTCAGAAGGTTGTGGGTTCAAGCCCCACTCCAGAGACTTGAGCACAAAAATCTAGGCTGACACTCCCAGTGCAGTACTGAGGGAGCGCAGCACTGTCGGAGGGGCAGTACTGAGGGAGCGCCGCACTGTCGGAGGGGCAGTACTGAGGGAGCGCCGCACTGTCGGAGGGGCAGTACTGAGGGAGCGCCGCACTGTCGGAGGGGCAGTACTGAGGGAGCGCCGCACTGTCGGAGGGGCAGTACTGAGGGAGCGCCGCACTGTCGGAGGGGCAGTACTGAGGGAGCGCCGCACTGTCGGGGGGGGGCAGTACTGAGGGAGCGCCGCACTGTCGGGGGGGGGCAGTACTGAGGGAGCGCCGCACTGTCGGGGGGGGGCAGTACTGAGGGAGGCGCCGCACTGTCGGGGGGGGCAGTACTGAGGGAGCGCCGCACTGTCGGGGGGGGGCAGTATGAGGGAGCGCCGCCACTGTCGGGGGGGGGGCAGTACTGAGGGAGCGCCGCACTGTCGGGGGGGGGGGCCAGTACTGAGGGAGCGCCGCACTGTCGGGGGGGGGCAGTACTGAGGGAGCGCCGCACTGTCGGGGGGGGGCAGTACTGAGGGAGCGCCGCACTGTCGGGGGGGGGGCAGTACTGAGGGAGCGCCGCACTGTCGGGGGGGGCAGTACTGAGGGAGCGCTGCACTGTGAGAGGGGCAGTACTGAGGGAGCGCCGCACTGTCGGAGGGGCAGTACTGAGGGAGCGCCGCACTGTCGGGGGGGGGCAGTACTGAGGGAGCGCTGCACTGTGAGAGGGGCAGTACTGAGGGAGCGCTGCACTGTGAGAGGGGCAGCACTGAGGGAGCGCTGCACTGTCGGAGGGGGGCAGTACTGAGGGAGCTCCGCACTGTTGGAGGGGCCGTCTTTCGGATGAGATGTTAAACCGAGACCCTGTCTTCCCTGTCAGATCCCATGGCACTATTGGAAGAAGAGCAGGGGAGTTCTCCCTCAATATTTATCCCTCAACCAACACCACTCAAACAGATGATCTGGGTCATTATCACATTGCTGTTTGTGGGAGCTTGCTGTGCGCAAATTGGCTGCCGCGTTTCCAACATTACAACAGCGACTGCACTTCAAAAAGTACTTAATTGGCTGTAAAGTGCTCTGGGACATTCTGAGGATGTGAAAGGCGCTACAGAAATGCAAAGCAAGAGGAGAAACCCATCAGGCAGGAAGCGGTGCCATGGTCCTGTGCAACAGCAGGCAGTCCTGTACCTGGAGAGTGGTCACAGGCAGGCTGGACCATAACCTGCATCGCCCTCAACAAATCATCTTCCATCACACTGTCGTCCAGGAGGCTGCGAGGCCGATAGCCGGGGAAGGTGGCGCTTTTGTGGTCTGTGTTGCTCGCTCGTCCAGCTCTGTACAAAATACATCAAATACTCTGTAAAGCAGCTGGGGAAATACAGGGGAACAGAAACATCTGCAGCCGCCCAGAAACCAAAACCAAAAGGAGTCGGCAACGCAGCGGGTGGGATCACAGCTCGACTGCTCATGTCTGCTTCGCCGCTGGTCGAAGTTCACTGGCCCCTTTAACCATTCCCATTTCCAAAGCAGGAAATAAAGAACCGATTTTTAAGACCAGAATTTCATGCTGGATATTTCCAAACAACCCAGTCAAAAACCAGCTGGAAGCTCCAGACCGAGCCGTGCAGGAACGCTTCGCTCCGAAACTCATCTGCTTTCAAGTGGAGCTTCCCACTGCCAGAGAGGGAGACAGGAGTCCCCCCCACTCCCCCGAGACCACCTCCCCCCCCCGCCCCCTGCAGACAGGGACCGGAACAGACGCCGTCGACACATTTTCAATGTTTGAAAATAAAATAAGGAAAATAAAACATGTTCAAAAGAAACGATTCCCCTTTCAGGTCCCACCACATTACGCAGCACTTAAAGGCTGGCTTCATGCCCCTCTCCCCCAGCGCCACTCACTCGGTGTTGGGAGCTGGCCCGGGGTGGGATTCTGGTTTCCCTGGAAGGAGGAGATCCCCATCAGACGGGCTTGGCTGCGATAAAGACCCCAGCACGCGGTGACCGATGCCGCGTCAAGGAGCCATGGCGGGAGTGCCACTGAACGCTGATGGTGAGCAGCATCCCGCTGTCCGATTCAGCAGCCCAGTGGACGGAGAGAAGGTAAAGCGCGAGATTACAAACGGATACCTGCCGATTATCGAAGGAATGGAGTCCGTCACTCACTTGTAATCGACACTCTGCCATTTTCTGTGGCCCCGCGTCAAGCACAGACACGCGAGCGTGGTGTCACCGTCAGAATATTGGACTGCCCCAGGGGAGGAGAGCAGGCCTGAGGAAGAGGAGGAGACGGAGCTCAGACACAACTCTTTAAGGTCCGTTCTGCGGTTATGCCTTGCAAGGGCATTTGGTAATAGGCCCTGTGCCGAATTTTTAAAAAGATTGCATCCCACCAGTGCCAACTTTCTCCCCTAGTCTCTGGTCGGTATTACTCATACTCTTTCATTGGCACCAACAGCTCTTCAGAACCAGACTCAAGTGAGGGCCTGGATACAGTGTCTATTCCACCATGGGGGGAATCATTCCCGAACAATGTGCTTTACCCTCTTTTGGGTGTCAGCCAGTGGCTCAGTGGGCAGCACACTCGCCTCAGAGTCAGAATGGTTGTGGGTTCGAGTCCCACTCCAGAGACTTGAGCACAAAAATCTAGGCTGACACTCCCAGTGCAGTACTGAGAGAGCGCTGCACTGTCAGAGGGGCAGTACTGAGGGAACGCCGCACTGTCGGAGGGGCAGTACTGAGGGAGCGCCGCACTGTCGGAGGGGCAGTACTGAGGGAGCGCCGCACTGTCGGGAGGGGGGGGGCCGTCTTTCGGATGAGACGTTAAACCGAGGCCCCGTCTGCTCTCTCAGGACGACATAAAAGATCCCACGGCAATATTTCGAAAAAGAGCAGGGGAGTTCTCCCCGGTGTCCTGACCAATATTTATCCCTCAGCCAACATCACTAAAACAGATGATCTGATCATTATCACATTGCTGTTTGTGGGAGCTTGCTGTGCGCAAATTGGCTGCCGCTTTTCCTACATTACAACAGTGACTACACTTCAAAAAGTACTTGATTGGCTGCAAAACGCTTTGGGACGTCCTGAGGTTGTGAAAGGCGCTGTAGAAATGCAAGTTCTTTCTTAATGTCAAAGAGCTCCACCAGTACAACATTTCCCATAATAATCAGCTTCTACTCTGCAAATTGCCAATTTGCCGGCGGTTTTTGCGCTAGGTTTTGAAGAAAAAGCCCTCACCCACAGCTTCTCTCCTGCAGACCCGACGCTGAGCACAAGCCACAGGTTCAATCATCAGAGACAGTCTGTAGAAAGATGTCAAAAACATTCCGAGTTCCATGAAGGAAAATTCAAAGTTCATATAATGGATTATTCTGCAATCTCTTCAAACTTCAATGAACGGTTGCGCTAAAGGTGAGGGAGGCATACGCTGGGGATTGGAGCACTTTCCATCTCAGGCCCCAGTGTTAGCAGCACTCCCGGGTTAGATGCAGAGCAAAGCTCTCCCAACTGTGCTCCGACAATGTGCGTCGGTCCCAAACTCATTAATTAATGCATTCTCCCCCGCGCCCCGACATATCCTCACCCGCTCTCTCGTGTCATGCACCTTTCCCAATCCAAGACCAAATCCCATGCCTCTTCTGGTGTTAACTCCAGTTGGGTGCTAGAAGGTTCTGGAATGTTTCCCCCTCCTTCCCTGCCTGCCAACTCCACCAGGAGGAAAAATAAAAACCAGCACTTTGGATAAACTCTTCCCTAAAAGCTTTGCTGACGGTAGAACGCACCTGTAGTTGTCCTGCTCCAGGAACCCCTGCAGCTCCTCAATGTATCTCGCAGAGTTCAGGTATTTCTGCACATGAGGCAACGTCGGAAGATCTACAAATAATTCAAGTTAGAACACAATCGCAAAACGAACGAGGACCTCCCACCAACACAAGTGCGAGTCCCACGCCTGCCCAATTCACAAACAAAGAGAAAATGCTGGTCAGTCAGCAACTGAACGAGAGAGAAAGAGAAAGGTTTCAGATGTGTCTCTACCCCCACCCTCTCTCTCTCTCAGGTACTACGAACCTACTGGACATTGCCAGCACTTTGCTGTTTCTGTCACAACCATAGTCAACACCGAGAGTCAAGGACCCTCCTCATAGCCTTCTCCAGAGCTCGGGCTCCGCTCAGCCCCTCCCCACACCAGTCCGGTTAAGATTGGGACTCAGCTCAGGGCGAGACCCTGGGTCGGACCATAACCCACACTCAGGTTGCAGAAAATGCTCACAAGAACCAGCTCAAATTTCACTCGTGGCCTGGACCCCTTGGCTTGTGTTAACAGCTTCATAACTCTCACCAACCCAATGGCTTGCTCCTCCTCCCTCGCCTCCGACTGAACTTGGTCTGGTCCATGGTGCGATAGGGCACCGACAGTCCTTTGGCACTTTGCTCATGTGGCCATTCTTGTGTAAGACAGTAGATTACTCAGCAATTGAGGTGATTGTAGCTGGGCCCAATCACATCATCGCCCAAGATCCACACACATTATCGTGACCAGGAGGGGGAAATACTGCCCAATATTTCCCCCCACCCCCCTCAGCCCAGCAAACTGAGGCTAATTGTAGGGCTGGCTAAACTCAGACTGTCAGCCGTGGCTCAGTGGGTCGCTCTCTCGCCTGCGAGTCAGTAGGTTGTGGGATCAAGTCCCACTCCAGAGACTTGAGCACAAAAAAAAAATCTAGGCTGACACTCCCGTGCAATATTGAAGGAGCGCCGCACTGTTCGAGGGGCAGTACTGAGGGAGCGCTGACTGTCGGAGGGGCAGTACTGAGGGAGCGCTGACTGTCGGAGGGGCAGTACTGAGGGAGAGATGACTGTCGGAGGGGCAGTACTGAGGGAGCGCCGCACTGTCGGAGGTGCCGTCTTTTGGATGAGACGTTAAACTGAGGCTCCGTCTGCTCTCTCAGGTGGATGTAAAAGATCCCATGGCACTATATCAAAGAATAGCAGGGGAGTTCTCCCCGGTGTCCCGGGGCCAATATTTATCCCTCAACCAACGTCATTAAAACAGATTATCTGGTCATCATCACATTGCTGTTTGTGGGAGCTTGCTGTGCGCAAATTGGCTGCCGTGTTTCCCACATTACAAAAGTGACTACACTTCAAAAAAAAAGTACTTCATTGGCTGTAAAGCGCTTTGAGACGTTGTGAAAGGCGCTATAGAAATGCAAGTCTTTCTTTTTTCATTTCAGACTGGGGATTGGATCTGGTTGGACCTTTAAAGGGATAGTACGATACCGGGCAATCGCTCGGTAATCCGAGGAACTGAAGACTTTGTTATTTACATCGTCACACAACCAAATGGATTAATTACAAAAATCGGCTTCAACCACAAAGTTCAGAAAATTCCTGACTCGAGCCAAAAAATTCCCTGGCAAACAAGCCGTTAAATATTAGGAAATCCCATTTGTTTTTCATTTAACAAATTGGAACGAGCACAGAGCACGCGTTGTTCTCTTATAAAAGGTGATCACGTGTAAACCCTGCCTCATTCAAAGGGCAGCCGGTGTTCAAGGGCAGGAGAATGGTTTCAGTTTGGGGACCAGACGGCTACAAACATGGTGCCACACGGCAGGCCAGCACGGTCTCTTCCAACGATACTTTGAATGGCTTTTTGAAGCACCCGTGGGCCTGCTGTGGTACTGAGGCCCACACACCGGGCAGGAGCCAGCCTTGAGGTCGAGTCTGAACTGGGGCAGTGGTAGGAACGCTCTAACGGGCCTCAGCACTCTGGGCTGGGGCGTGGGGTGGGGGGAGGCTAGGGTTCCGACTTCGGATCGCTATCCTACTGCTTCGGCCGGAACTCGTGTCTATCGAGGACAGGATTGGGCTCAACTGTGATTTCTTCCGTCAGTTTAGTGGCTCATTGGGCAGCACCCTCGCCCCAGAGTCAGAAGGTTGTGGGTTCAAGTCCCAGTCCAGAGACTGGAGCACAAATTTCTAGGCTGACACTCCAGTGCAGTGCTGAGGGAGCGCCGCACTGTCGGAGGGGCAGTACTGAGGGAGCGCCGCACTGTCGGAGGGGCAGCACTGAGGGAGCGCCGCACTGTCGGAGGGGCAGCACTGAGGGAGCGCCGCACTGTCGGAGGGGCAGTACTGAGGGAGCGCCGCACTGTCGGAGGGGCCGCCTTCCGGATGAGACATTAAACTGAGACCCCGCCTGCCCTCTCTGGACGTAAAAGATCCCATGGCACTATTTCGAAGAAGAGCAGGGGAGTTCTCCCCGGTGTCCTGGCCAATATTTATCTCTCAGTCAGCATCACAAACAGATTATCTGGTCATTATCACATTGCTGTTTGTGGGAGCTTGCTGTGTGCAAATTGGCTGCCGCGTTTCCTACATTACAACAGTGACTACACTTCAAAAAGTTCTTCATTGGCTGTAAAGTGCTTTGGGATGTCCAGTGGTGGTGAAAGGCGCTATAGAATGCAAGTCTTTCTTTCTCTCTCTCTTTCAGTTAAATAGCCTCCCAACACTCACTGTCTAGGCTCATCCATGAAAAATTGGGGAGTGTGCTGGAGGGTGTCTGGGACCAGTGAAACCGTACTCCAGGTGAGCTGGAAGAGCATCTGATGAACGAGTGCACTGTACACTTTCGCTCTCTCTATAGGCCTTTCGCTCTCTCTATAGGCCTTTTGCTCTCTCTATAGGCCGTCAAACCCATCAGCTGCCTCTCTCGGTTTAACTGCACTCTTCAGCTCTACCTTTTGCTCTTCGCACTCCTCTTGGTTTAGCTCAGTCCTGTGAAGGGACTTCTTCTGCTCCTGCCTAAGGACCAACCCAAAGTGTTGACCTTTCACTGGCGGAGCAAGAAATTTGGAGATAGAGAGAGAGTGCAAGAGAGCGAGAGAGCGAAGCGAGATCCAATGTGAAGACAGCTACAACCTCAGTTCTTCTGTTGACGCGGGCACCAGACAGGCCATTACCGTATTCACAGAGCCGCTGAAAGTCACAGATAACCCGTAAGACGTTGTTGATCTGATCACAGCGGTGCTCATTCTCCAGGATGCTTGCCGACAGTGGATATGCAGCATCGATGTATGTGAGGTCAGACAAGTGGATACCTGGAATAGACAAACAGTCACAGTTCAAATACGTCAAACCGGGGGATTCTTTCTGAAATGTAATCTTTTTATGTTTGGCAAATTTCACGAAGGACGTGAGCTCTAGCAACACGAACATTTCCTCAACCAACATCACAAAAACACATTATCTGGTCATTTATCTCATGTGCTGTTTGTGGGAGCTTGCTGTGCGCTAATTGGCTGCCGCGTTTCCGACATTACAACAGTGATTATAATTCAAAAGTATTTCAGTGTTTGTGAAGCGCTTTGGGACTTCCTGAGGTGGTGAAAGGCGCTATAGAAATGCAGGTTCATTGTTTCATTTTTGACAGCCAGCGTCAGGTGTAGCACAGGTGGCGATGCAGATCAGTAAAGCTCCTTCGGCCCTGCCCCACAAATATGCCTTTGCCTCAGAAAGGCAGCTCGCACTGACTGATGCCACACTTTGGCTTCCTCCGAAAGCCATCGCTGCATATTCTCAGAGATTGCCAGTTAGGGAGAGTTGGATCCACATCCAAATTCATAATGTGGGACCCTCCCCGACAGCACAGGAAAGACTTTCATCCCATCAGTCCTGGCTAGATGCCAACCTAGATGGTAGAGATGGAAGTACAGCGTGCTGAACCTACTGCACCAACTGAAAGAAAGAAAGACTTGCATTTCTCCAGCGCCTTTCACGACCACCGGATGTCCCAAAGCGCTTCACAGCCAATGATGTCCTTTTTGAAGTGTGGTCACTGCTGTAATGTCGGACCCAGTCCTTGGAAGCTCTATTTATATAAACAAAACTTATATTGGTCACCAAAATCTATTTAAATAAAAGTTGGCACGGTAACAACGTTTAATGGTTCAAATGGACAGGATGAGAGTGAATTCCGAACAGCTGGACTCTGGGAGAAAATTCCCATGAATCTGAATGTTCATCTCGAAAGATAGCGATCAGGAAGTGTTATGTCAAAGATCTCCCTGGCTGTTGGCCAGTGCCGTGTGGCTTCCTTCCTGTCCCTTCCCAACATCTCTCTTCCCCCACCCCGTAGGGAAGAATCCAAACTATTTGCCCAAACACGAAGCAGTCCTGCTGATGACCCAGCTGGATTGTTTGCAGCGTGTTGTGAGGGAGGGGGAAGAATGCAGGCACTTCCACTCGAAATAAACCACTGTAGCACATACACCAGGTCCATCAATTCTGCAATCCCAAGCACCTCCCTCCTCATCAGTAACTCCTGGAAACTGTTCACACTCCATACCTCTCTGGCGATTGTCCTATCGAAGAGAGAATAAGAGAATTAAATAACTTGCATTTCTCTACAGCACCTTTCATGACTTTAGGACACCCCAAAGATCTTTACAGCCATTGAAGTACTTTTGAAGTGTAGTCACTGTTGCACAGCAAGCTCCCGCAAACAGCAATGTGATAATGACCAGATAATCTGTTTTTAGTGATGCTAGTTGAGGGATAAATAGTCAAGTGCCCAATCTGGATAGCGATTTGGACAGATTGAAGGCTGGGCAGTTTCCAGGAATGGAAGAAAAAAATCAGTCCCCTCAGTCTTGGCTGGTTGGGTTCCGATCCCAGCAGCTGCTTAGACAGAGGACTGTTAATGGAGTCACCCCATCCATCTTACCAGAGGAATGGAGGATGGTGCTGGACTGGCCTGGGGATAGGGCACAAGATTTGAAAACCTGAGAGCGAGAGGGCGGGGGGGGGGGAAAGCATTGAATGTTGGGTTAAGTGAACAATGTTTGGAGGCATTTGAGAGGGGAGGGCGGAAGGGGAGAAAGATTTGGTCATTTAACAAGTTTTCTTTGCAAGGACAAAGAAATTCCAACACAAGACGCCTCCAGCAGTCAGTCCCATCACCACCAGCAACTCGACTGGGCCTTTAACACCACTTACTCTGTACCAGAAGTCAGTGATCTGGTTCGGTTCACCTTGCAGTATCGGCTCGGGGGGAGGTGGGGTGGTTACCATGCTGGGGAGATGGTATTTAGAACAGCCATACACCACAATGCCATGAACCAATTCTCCATATCTCCATTTCTAAACCAAAAGAAAATAGCTTAAACGTTTAACGAAGGCGTCAGTGTCCCTTTAATGGACAGTATGGACGCACTGCCGAGCACAGATTGTTTTTTTATTCATTCACAGGATGTGGGCGTCGCTGGCAAGGTCAGCATTTATTGCCCATCCCCAAATTCCCTTGAGAAGGTGGTGGGTGAGCCGCCGCCTTATACAACCGAGTGTCTCGCTGGGCCATTTCAGAGGGGCAGTTAAGAGTCAACCACATTGCTGTGAGACTGGAGTCACATATCGGCCAGACCGGGTAAGGGCAGCAGATTTCCTTCCCTACAGGACATTAGTGAACCAGATGGGTTTTATGACAATCCGATAGTTTCATGGTCACCATTACTGATACCAGCTTTTTATTCCAGATTTATTTAATTAACTGAATTTAAATTCCCCAGCTGCCGTGGTGGGATTTGAACTCACGTCTATGGATCATTAGTCCAGGCCTCTGGATTACTAGTCCAGTAACATAACCACTGTCAGTGTCAGCTGTGGCTCTGAGTCAGAAGGTTGTGGGTTCAAGTCTCACTCCAGGGACTTGAGCACAAAAATCTAGGCTGACACTCCAGTGCAGTACTGAGGGAGCGCCACACTGTCAGAGGGGCAGTACTGAGGGAGTGCTGCACTGTCAGAGGGGCAGTACTGAGGGAGTGCTGCACTGTCAGAGGGGCAGTACTGAGGGAGCGCCGCACTGTCGGAGGGGCAGTACTGAGGGAGCGCTGCACTGTCAGAGGGGCAGTACTGAGGGAGTGCTGCACTGTCAGAGGGGCAGTACTGAGGGAGTGCTGCACTGTCAGAGGGGCAGTACTGAGGGAGCGCCGCACTGTCGGAGGGGCAGTACTGAGGGAGCGCCGCACTGTCAGAGGGGCAGTACTGAGGGAGCGCCGCACTGTCGGAGGGGCAGTACTGAGGGAGCGCTGCACTGTCGGAGGGGCAGTACTGAGGGAGCGCCGCACTGTCAGAGGGGCAGTACTGAGGGAGCGCCGCACTGTCGGAGGGGCAGTACTGAGGGAGTGCTGCACTGTCAGAGGGGCAGTACTGAGGGAGCGCCGCACTGTCAGAGGGGCAGTACTGAGGGAGTGCTGCACTGTCAGAGGGGCAGTACTGAGGGAGCGCCGCACTGTCGGAGGGGCAGTACTGAGGGAGTGCTGCACTGTCGGAGTGGCAGTACTGAGGGAGTGCTGCACTGTCGGAGGGGCAGTACTGAGAGAGTGCCGCACTGTCGGAGGGGCCGTCTTTCGGATGAGACGTTAAACCCAGGCCCCGTCTGCTCTCTCAGGTGGACGTAAAAGATCCCATGGCCACTTATCGAAGAAGAGCAGGGGAGTTCTCCCCAGTGTCCCGGGGCCAATATTTATCCCTCAACCAACATCACTAAAACAGATGATCTGGTCATTATCACATTGCTGTTTGTGGGAGCTTGCTGTGCGCAAATTGGCTGCTGCGTTTCCTGCATTACAACAGTGACGACACTTCAAAAAAGTACTTCATTGGCTGTAAAGCGCTTTGGGACGTCCAGTGGTCATGAAAGGCGCTGTAGAAATGCAAGATGTTCTTTGTTTTAACATAACTACTATGCTACCGTACCCCACATTATTGTATTCTATTATAGCACCACAATTAACATGAATATTAAAGAAAGGTTCCCATCGTTTCCTCAGTGGCTCGACACCCTCCCGAGCTCACCAGTGGCCCTGCAACTTCTCAGCTTCTCTGAATCCCCTGGTACAGTAGACAAACTCCAGGTCACTGGTTCAAATTATTCAACTTCGCAAGCCGTTGTTTAGATGTGAGGGCCACTGACCCGAATGTGTACGTTAACATCTGCTCTCACATCCATTCTGGTGATTGCCAGGAGCCCATCGCAGATTTGTTTGGAAAGCAAAGTGACTTCACTCGTATTTGTGAATTCCTTTCTCCCCCCTCCACCCCCCCAATCTCTCCTGAAGGCACTGACTCAAACTGGGCTTTGATTCCATGGGGGATGCGAGAGCACAGACTGGGAGCATCAACAATCCCCAGTCATAGAGAGAATCGCAGCCAACTCTGACCCGGACCTCATCACACCGACATCCGTACCCCAGCAGAGGTTTAACCCCGACATCCCTACTCCAGCAGGGCTTTAACCCCGACATCCCTACTCCAGTAGGGGTTTAACCCCGACATCCGTACCCCAGCAGAGGTTTAACCCCGACATCCGTACCCCAGCAGAGGTTTAACCCCAACATCCGTACCCCAGCAGAGGTTTAACCCCGACATCCGTACCCCAGCAGGACTTTAACCCCGACATCCGTACTCCAGCAGAGGTTTAACCCTGACATTCGTACTCCAGCAGAGGTTTAACCCCAACATCCGTACCCCAGCAGGACTTTAACCCCGACATCCCTACTCCAGCAGAGGTTTAACCCCGACATCCGTACCCCAGCAGGGCTTTAACCCCGACATTCGTACTCCAGCAGAGGTTTAACCCCGACATCCGTATCCCAGCAGAGGTTTAACCCCAACATCCGTACCCCAGCAGAGGTTTAACCCCGACATCCGTACCCCAGCAGGACTTTAACCCCGACATCCCTACTCCAGCAGAGGTTTAACCCCGACATCCGTACTCCAGCAGGGCTTTAACCCTGACATCCGTACTCCAGCAGGGCTTTAACCCTGACATCCGTACTCCAGCAGGGCTTTAACCCTGACATCCGTACTCCAGCAGGGCTTTAACCCTGACATCCGTACTCCAGCAGAGGTTTAACCCCGACATTCGTACTCCAGCAGAGGTTTAACCGACATCCGTACCCCAGAAGTTTAACCCCAACATCTGTACTCCAGCAGAGGTTTAACCCCGACATCCGTACTCCAGCAGGGCTTTAACCCCGACATCCGTACCCCAGCAGAAGTTTAACTGGACGGCGATCAGCAGTGGGAACTCCAGCGAATCTTTCTTCTGTCTCGGCTCAAGGGAACTGAGGTCGGATTTAGCACCTCGGCCGAGACCAACCAACAGACCAGAGAACTTCTGTACGGCTCAGCCCCATGTCACACAGTGCGTTTGGCCATTGAGGTGGAAGATGGAAGGTCAGCAATTCTTTACTCTGGACACCAGGGGAATCCTATTGGACAATAGTGGCTCCTTATTAAACTACAAGCGCTGCTGGGATATCCTGTTGGTGAAACGATGAGTACCAGCCCTTCGATACATTAAACACGGTTTCCAAGCTTTCCCCCCCGGTGTCGTACTGAGCCACACAGAGCACGGAGGTCCCAGGTTCAAACCCTAGACCGTGTCGATTTAGTGGCTCTTGGCTAGTAGAGCAGTCAGGATTGCAAATGGCCGCAGCCATGGCTCAGTGGGTGGCACCCTCGCCTCTGAGTCAGAAGGTTGTGGGTTCAAATCCCACTCCAGAGACTCGAGCACAAAATCTAGGCCGACACTCCCAGTGCAGTGCTGAGGTAGAGCTGCACCGTCAGAGGGGCCGTCTTTCAGCGGAGACCTTAAACTGAGGCCCATCTGCTCTCACAGGTGGGCGTAAAAGATCCCCGGTGTCCTGGCCAATATTTATCCCTCAATCAACATCGCTAAAACAGATTATCCGGTCATCATCACGTTGCTGTTTGTGTGGGAGCTTGCTGTGCGCAAACTGGCTGCTGCGTTTCCCACATTACAACAGTGACCACACTCCAAAAAGTACTTCATTGGCTGTAAAGCGCTTCGAGACGTCCGGTGGTCGTGAAAGACGCTGTAGCAATGCAAATCTTTCTTTCTTATCCAGATGGCCTGATGAGGTCAGGATCGAGTGCGGCTGTAATGCCCCCACCCCCACACACAGCCGACACTCAGTCCAGTTTCACACATGAGGAATGGCTGCAGTAGCAGAGAGCGGTCAGCTGGCGAGATACCTGATCACGGCGCGAGGCTGAGGTTTCAGGAGAGCACAAGGGGGGTGTGGGGGGGATGGTTTAAGAATTAATTTCACCTTGCACTGAGCTGCCACTGAACACAAAGCACACGTCACACCCGGGCACACTCAGTGCAGGACTTTCCTCTCCTGCTCCCCAAACAGAAACCCGTCCAACAATTTGCTCACGAGAAGACCACACACACACACCACCTTGAATTTTAGGCTGCTTTCACACAGGGTACACAGCTCAAATCATTTTTTTGTGAAAGTGCTCCTTTGGTCAGAGAAAAGCCCAGTTAAACAAAAATGGTAAATCCAGTTCAGAGAACAGGAGAAGCAGCAGCTCAGAGGCAGTGAGATTCTCTCCCTGGATCAGGTAGACATTGATGGGGAGTTCCCTGCTGTCAGGGGGAGGAGACTACACAGCTCTCCAGCGCTTGTGGCAAATGACAGCGTACAGCTATCAGTCTGACAAGCAGAGCCTGTAACGGGCGGGAAGCTACGAGGAGCCAGGCTGATGAGACAACCGGCAGCGAGAGGCAGAGAGGAGCTGCACTGTAGCTGCCTCTCCTCACTGCCCACACACACAGATCGTGATCGACAAGTTGCAGCAGTTCTCCGCTGCCTATCTCCAGCACGGAATGCCCAAGCACTGAGCAGTTGCTGAACTGACCAAGAGGAGGAGGTTAATCTTAACCCAGAGAAGTCTCTGTGCACAGGCTGCTCACGTGCACTCACTACAAGCAGAGGGGGAATCGGGTGAGCTGCAATCCATCGGAATGGGCAGATGTACAGTACTGTAGTATGTTTCTCACAGATTTCTCTCCTTGTTATCTGAAGTTGAGGACATCCAGGACTGTCAGATATCAGCCAGCTAAAGTCTGCGACACACAGGTAAGGGCAATTCATCAGCGGATTACATGAT
The DNA here is from genome assembly GCA_030390025.1 of Squalus acanthias. NCBI lineage: Eukaryota > Metazoa > Chordata > Chondrichthyes > Squaliformes > Squalidae > Squalus > Squalus acanthias. The sequence continues at coordinate 19,346,049 of CM059445.1, forward strand.
TTGTTTTTAAATCTGATTTTTTTTTTAGGTGTTAGAGGTTTTAATAGAAAGTTAACGAGTGTGTTCTCTTGTTAACTCATGAGATTCTAGGAGTGTGTGCTGCTTTGAGGCACGGGGAGATGAGAAAGATGCATCAGTATCTCTTAAAGAAATCAAACAGTTAAAAAAGTCCTGCTATCCAGATGGGCTATTAGTCCAAGACCCAACTAACTCCCAGTGGATTGGGGGGATGTTTAAGATCCTGCGTCGCCACTCAATCGGCAGGAAATTCTCCCAAATCCTGGGCAACATTCCTAGCTCAGGTAGGACCAGAAAACTACGACGTAGATAAATCGCCCACCCCACTGCTGCTTGCATCCTCCTGTTCAAATCCCTCCATGGCCTCGCCCCCGCCACCTCCAGCCCTCTGAGATCTCTGCGCTCCTCTAATTCTGGCCTCTTGCCCATCCCCGATTTCCATCGCTCCACCATTGGTGGCCGTGCCTTCAGCTGCTTGGGCCGAGCTCTGGAATTCCCTCCCTAAACCTCTCCGCCTCTCTCTCCTCCTTTAAGACGCTCCTTAAAACCTACCTCTTTGACCAAGCTTTTGGTCACCTGTTTTAACATCTCCTTATGTGGCTCGGTGTCAAATTTTTGTTTGGTAATCGCTCCTGTGAAGCACCTTGGGACGTTTTACTACGTTAAAGGCGCTGTATAAATGCAAGTTTTGGAATAGAGAGTAGAATTTCTAAATTTGTCGATGATACCAAACTTGGGGGTGTGGCAAACAGTGAGGATGATATCAATCGACTGCAACATGACAGAAAGACTAGCAGAATGGGCAGACAAGTGGCAGATGGAATTTAATACAGAGAAGTGTGAGGTGATGCATTTTGGCAGAAGGAACAGGGAGAGGCAATATACACTTAATGTCACAGTTTTAAAGAGTGTGCAGAGACAGAGAGACCTGGGAGTTAATGTGCACAGGTACATGAAGGTGGCAGGACATATTGAGAGCGTGGTTAGCAAAGCATATGGGATCTTGGGCTTCATAAATATAGAGGCACGGAGTACAAAAGTAGAGAAGTTATGCTGAATCTTTATAAAGCGCTGGTTAGGCCACAACTGGAGTATTGCGTCCAGTTCTGGTCACCACACTTTAGGAAGGATGTGAAGGTCCTTGAGAGGGTGCAGAGGAGATTTACCAGAATGGTTCCGGGGATGGGTGATCTTAGCTACGAGGACAGGTTGGAGTAGCTGGATTTGTTTTCATTAGAGCAAAGGAGGTTGAGGGGTGATTTGATAGAGGTGTACAAGATTATGACGGGTTTGGATAGGCTAGACGGGGAAAGGTTGTTCCCACTCGTTGATGGTACAAGGACTAGGGGACACAGATTTAAGGTTTTGAGCAAGAGTTACAGGGGGGATGTGAGGGAAAACTTTTTTACGCAGCGAGTGGCGAGGACCTGGAACTCGCTGCCGACGGAAGTGGTGGAAGCGGAGACACTCAATGTTTTCAAGGGAAGACTGGATAGGCACTTGAGGGAAAGAAACTTGCAGGGCTACGGGGATAGAGCGGGGGAATGGGGCTGACTGGATTGCTCCACAGAGAGCCGGCATGGACTCAATGGGCCGAATGGCCTCCTTCTGTGCCGTTATGACGGAGTTGTTGCTGTTGTGGGATGTGACTGGTGCAGCATTTGCCTGCCAAACAGTTACTGCCCTGCTAGAAGTAACTTGTTGCCGGTGAGCCAGAAGTTTTGAGCTGAAAAGGAAGTGTACAACTGCAGGTATTATATAAAAGGTCATTTTTCTCCAGATTGCAATAAAACACTGGATTTAATGGAGAACAGGACGGCAGGCTAAAAATAAAGTTACTGGAAATGCTGGATGCGCACGGCAGGTCAGTGCCTGAGGCGGGGGGGCGGGGAGATTCATATTTCAGCTACGATCTTTCTCAAAACTAGCCTGCTGCTCGAAGGGCCACGTTTGAAACATTCGGCTTTTGGAAGCTGACTGGCCCACTGGGTAGTTGCTGGTTTCCTTTCCGATTCCCACTATCTGTGTCTGTTTTTTACTCTCTGGAATCAACCCGAGAAAGACTGTTCCCCAGGAGCAGCTGAGCACAAAACATTCCTCAAGTAATTATCGGTTCTGATTTGGATTGCCCTGGAGTCTCCCGGAACTGAAGATTAATCTCCAGGACCAAAAAAAAAATAAAATCAGAGGGGCGTTAAAACATTTCTTTTCCGTTTTCTTTGAACACTTTTATTAGTCAGAAAAATATTGGAGATGGGGGTAAGAGGCTGTTTGATTGACAGTCAAGAATCGTCCAATCAGGTAACGAAGAGATTGTTCGCTTTCTGATTGGCCTGTGGGAAGACGGGGAGTCATGAGGACGGACGAGTCGGTTGACCAATGGCAGGAGCAGGGCAGTTGGAGGCGGGCAGTCATGTGATGAAACCTCCTGGAATAGGTCCATCGAGAGCGGACGACTCTAGCTCTAATACATTGTACCGGTTACCAACAAATTATAAATAAGAGCCAGAACTTATTGTTCAATATCTGCCTCCATTTTGTAGAATAGTAGCCCGATCGCCATGGAGATCCTGGGGCCCCAGGTCCCCTTCCGTGCTCGGCCATTCTAGGAGTGGTTCTGGGGCAGTTCCAGAACAGAGAGGGGGTTGGCTTGGAGGTCAGGTCTCTCAGAACCCCGCTCACAGCAGTGGAAGCCTGGGGTAAAAACACACGCTAAACCGGGGAGCGGATTCCCAGGCTGCACAGTGGCGTTCCCCGTTGGGTTTTTTTTTTGGTGGATAAATCTTAAAATCCCAAGACCTGGGTCAGTCAGTATTGGCAACCCGAGAACCCTGCATCCCAACAGCAATGTGGATTTAAACAGCCCACCAAGACAGACGGCGCAATTCCCCGGCCGTAGATTCTCCGACCCCTTTCAGCTGTTAACACCAAAGTCCTCATTTTACTGGAGAACGCATCCACGCATTTTGTAAATTAATATTCCGAGGTGGAAATAAGGAAATGGGGAAAAAAAAGCCACCGAAACACACAAAGCAGTTGAGACATCACAAGGGGTGGTGGGGAAGTTTTTTTTCCTGAAGTATCAGTTAATTTAAAGCTCATTTCTGTTTCTCAGTCACATCTCAAAAGCCTCTCAGAAACTGGACAATGAGCAAGAGGGGGGGGGAAGACAAGTAGAAACACAGGGATACAATAATCACAGCCAAAGGGTCTGTGGGAAGCAGGTAGAGAGGTGGAAAGACAAGGGGGGTGGGGTTTAGTGAGTGAGTTCCAGGAGTTTAAACGGGTGAAATAGCTTCTGCTGATTACAGAGCAGGGAACGAGAAGCCAGCACCTACAGACAGAAAGGTCGGGACAAGGGACTGGCGGCTAAAACCTCTGCTGTGATCAGTGCTCAACTTGGAATTTTAATCGCTTCCTGACTCTCTGAGCTGAGGATTCTCACTGTTCCCGCAACTGTTCACGTCAGAGTTATTTTATGCAGGTCTGGTGCAGGATCCGCTGCAGACGCTCGCCCGAGCTGGGGATTTTATCCTCAGCACTTTCGGTTCAGGAGTCAATCACTGTGGGACAAACCAGCCCCAGGCAGGTTTATAAAATAATGAAAGGGCTGGATTGACAGCCTATCGATGGATTATTCCAGTTTGACAGATTGGGGAGGACCAGGGGACAAATTCCGCCAGAGTAGGAATAGACTGGATGCCGGGCAGTTCTTCTTTTCCCAGAGAGCAGTGAGCCTCTGGAATATGCTGCCGGTTGGTGTGGTGGGTGCTGAGTCTCAGCCGTGGCTCAGTGGGCAGCACCCTCGCCTCCGAGTCAGAAGGTCGTGGGTTCAAGCCCTACTCCAGAGACTTGAGCACAAAAATCCAGGCCAACACTCCCAGTGCAGTTCTGAGGGAGCGCCGCACTGTCGGAGGGGCGGTACTGAGGGAGCGCCGCACTGTCGGAGGGGCGGTACTGAGGGAGCGCCGCACTGTCGGAGGGGCGGTACTGAGGGAGCGCCGCACTGTCGGAGGGGCGGTACTGAGGGAGCGCCGCACTGTCGGAGGGGCAGTACTGAGGGAGCGCCGCACTGTCGGAGGGGCAGCACTGAGGGAGTGCTGCACTGTCAGAGGGGCAGCACTGAGGGAGCGCCGCACTGTCAGAGGGGCAGCACTGAGGGAGCGCCGCACTGTCAGAGGTGCCGTCTTTTGGATGAGACGTTAAATCAAGGCCCCATCTGCTCTCTCAGGTCGACGTAAAAGATCCTATGGCACTATTTTGAAGAAGAGCAAGGGAGTTATCCCCGGTGTCCCGGGGCCAATATTTATCCCTCAATCAACATCTAAAACACATTATCTGGTCATTATCACATTGCGGTTTGTGGGAGCTTGCTGTGCGCAAAATTGGCTGCCGCCTTTCCTACATTACAACAGTGATTACCCTTCAAAAAGTACTTCATTGGCTGTAAAGCACTTTGCGACGTCCGGTGGTCATGAAAGGCGCTATAGAAATGCAAGTCTTTCTTTTTTTCTTTCAAGAGGGAGCTGGTCTGGTTCCTGGCTGGGGCAGAGAGTGCATCATATAGAAGGTAAGTGGATTAACAGATAGCACTTTGACCGTGTGATCTCCTGGACTGCTTCTGATCGCCTGAGGGGGTCGGAGAGGGAGGGGGGGGGGGGGGCGGCGAGAGGGGGGGGGAGCCGCGAGAGGGGGGGGGTGGAAGTGCTCAGCCACGATGCTCCGGCCATCACGAGTGTGGGGCAGGTTTGATGGACCAGCTGGTCTTTACCTGCCCGTCCTTTTCAGATGTTCGTAAACCGCCAACAGACTCCCATCTTGGGGCTCATTACTGCTTCGCTCAGTGATCGGCCAATGGTCAGCTCTTTCATTATTCAATAACTTTTTGTCAAACAGCTCAATTGCTGGAGGACCACTCTTAGAATTGGAGCCAGCAGCCTTCCAAGGGGAACAGATAGGGTGGATAGAGAGAAACTATTTCCACTGGTTGGGGATTCTAGGACTAGGGGGCAGTGTCTAAAAATTAGAGCCAGACCTTTCAGGAGTGAAATTAGGAAACACTTCTACACACAAAGGGTGGTAGAAGTTTGGAACTCTCTACCGCAAACGGCAACTGATGCTCGATCAATTGTTAATTTTAAATCTGAGATTGATAGATTTTTGTTAACCAAAGGTATTAAGGGATATGGGCCAAAGGTGGGTGAATGGAGTTAGGCCACAGATCAGCCATGATCTCATTGAATGACGGAACAGGCTTAAGAGGCTAAATGGCCTCCTCCTGTTCCTATATTCTAGTCTCTCACTCAAGTCAATTCTTCATGTCTGGACCCAGGCAGTAAGGGACAACTATTCAACCAAAGAATGCATCACAAGTGGGCACAATCCTCACCAGATTGATCCACACTCACACACTGTCCAGCAGGGCTCACGGGATAGTGATCAGGACCAGGAAACCTGACTGAGGGTCACCCCCCTCCCCGCAACCCCTGGGACACGAGACGAACTGTAGTACCCCAATGGTTATCCTTCATTTTATAAACTTATACAATCGCACCACTAGGCAACATTCCACGAAGTACACAAGATGTCGAACTGATTCTTCAAAGGCTACCATCTGAAATCAAACAAACACGTTGAAACTTCAAAGAGCTTCATGGTTATTTTTCCCCCAGTGGGGACTTGTGCAGCACGTACCCAGGGGTCACACATTCTTACCTTAACTTCAAAGGTCACACAAGCAGAGGGCACGCAACAGGATAAAGTCAAGCACGAACATGCTGAAAGCAACAACAGTGGATAAACACCCTCATCGAAACTGTACACCACAATGCTGAGAAAACCACTGACCCGTCTGGGTGAGTGAGCACACCACTGTCCCAACACGTACACCACGTACACCGTCCCAACACGTACACCGACCCAACACTTACACCACGTACACCGTCCCAACACGTACACCGACCCAACACGTACACCGTCCCAACACGTACACCGTCCCAACACGTACACTGTCCCAACACGTACACCGACCCAACACGTACACCGACCCAACACGTACACCACGTACACCGTCCCAACACGTACACCGTCCCAACACGTACACCGTCCCAACACGTACACCATGGACACTGACCCAACACGTACACCACGTACACTGACCCAACACGTACACTGACCCAACACGTACACCGTCCCAACACGTACACCGTCCCAACACGTACACCACGTACATCGTCCCACCCCATACACCGACCCACCACGTACACCGACCCAACACGTACACCGTCCCAACACGTACACCGTCCCAACACGTACACCGTCCCAACACGTACACCACGTACACCGACCCAACACGTACACCCTCCCAACACGTACACCGACCCAACACGTACACTGACCCAACACGTACACCACGTACACCGACCCAACACGTACACCGTCCCAACACATACACCATCCCAACACGTACACCACGTACACCATCCCAACACGTACACCGTCCCAACACGTACACCGTCCCAACACGTACACCGTCCCAACACGTACACCGACCCAACACGTACACCGACCCAACACGTACACCACGTACACCGACCCAACACGTACACCCTCCCAACACGTACACTGACCCAACACGTACACCACGTACACCGACCCAACACGTACACCGTCCCAACACATACACCGACCCAACACGTACACCACGTACACCATCCCAACACATACACCGTCCCAACACGTACACCACGTACACCATCCCAACACGTACACCGTCCCAACACGTACACCACGTACACCGTCCCAACACGTACACCGCCCCAACACGTGCACCGCCCCAACACGTGCACCGCCCCAACACGTGCACCGCCCCAACACGTGCACCGCCCCAACACGTGCACCGCCCCAACACGTGCACCGCCCCAACACGTGCACCGCCCCAACACGTGCACCGCCCCAACACGTGCACCGCCCCAACACGTGCACCGCCCCAACACGTGCACCGCCCCAACACGTGCACCGCCCCAACACGTGCACCGCCCCAACACGAGCACCGTCCCAACACGAGCACCGTCCCAACACGAGCACCGTCCCATCACGTACACCGTCCCATCACGTACACCGTCCCATCACGAGCACCGTCCCATCACGAGCACCGTCCCAACACGTGCACCGTCCCAACACGTACACCGACCCAACACGTGCACCGACCCAACACGTGCACCGACCCAACACGTGCACCGTCCCAACACGTGCACCGTCCCAACACGTACACCACGTACACCGTCCCAATGCATACACCGACCCAACACGTACACCATCCCAACACGTATACCGTCCCAACACATACACCACGTACCCCGTCCCAATGCATACACCGACCCAACACGTACACCATCCCAACACGTATACCGTCCCAACACATACACCACGTACCCCGTCCCAATGCGTACACCGACCCAACACGTACACCGTCCCAACACGTACATCGACCCACCACGTACACCGACCCACCACGTACATCGTCACAGCACGAACACCGTCCCAACACATACACCACGTACACCGTCCCAACACGTACACCGTCCCAACACGTACACCACGTACATCGTCCTAACACGTACACCGTCCCAACACGTACACCGTCCCAACACGTACACCACGTACATCGTCCCAACACGTACACCGTCCCAACACGTACACCGACCCAACACGTACACCGTCCCAACACGTACACCGTCCCAACACGTACACCGTCCCAACACGTACACCGTCCCAACACGTACACCGTCCCAACACGTGCACCGTCCCAACACGTGCACCGTCCCAACACGTGCACCGTCCCAACACGTGCACCGTCCCAACACGTGCACCTTCCCAACACGTACACCTTCCCAACACGTACACCTTCCCAACACGTACACCGTCCCAACACATACACCACGTACCCCGTCCCAATGCGTACACCGACCCAACACGTACACCGTCCCAACACGTACATCGACCCACCACGTACATCGTCACAGCACGAACACCGTCCCAACACGTACACCACGTACACCGTCCCAACACGTACACCACGTACACCGTCCCAACACGTACACCACGTACATCGTCCCAACACGTACACCGTCCCACCATGTACACCGACCCAACACGTACACCGTCCCAACACGTACATCACGTACACCGTCCCAACACGTGCACCGTCCCAACACGTGCACCGTCCCAACACGTGCACCGTCCCAACACGTGCACCGTCCCAACACGTGCACCGTCCCAACACGTGCACCGTCCCAACACGTGCACCGTCCCAACACGTGCACCGTCCCAACACGTGCACCGTCCCAACACGTGCACCGTCCCAACACGTGCACCGTCCCAACACGTGCACCGTCCCAACACGTGCACCGTCCCAACACGTGCACCGTCCCAACACGTGCACCGTCCCAACACGTGCACCGTCCCAACACGTGCACCGACCCAACACGTGCACCGACCCAACACGTGCACCGACCCAACACGTGCACCGTCCCAACACGTGCACCGTCCCAACACGTACACCACGTACACCGTCCCACCACGTACACCGTCCCAACACGTGCACCGACCCAACACGTGCACCGACCCAACACGTGCACCGTCCCAACACGTGCACCGTCCCAACACGTGCACCGTCCCAACACGTGCACCGTCCCAACACATACACCGTCTCAACACGTACACCATCCCAACACGTACACCACGTACACCGTCCCACCACGTACACCGTCCCAACACGTACACCGTCCCAACACGTGCACCGACCCAACACGTGCACCGACCCAACACGTGCACCGACCCAGCACGTGCACCGTCCCAACACATACACCGTCTCAACACGTACACCATCCCAACACGTACACCACGTACACCGTCCCACCATGTACACCGTCCCAACACGTACACCGTCCCAACACGTACACCGTCCCAACACGTACACTGTCCCAACACGTACACCGACCCAACACGTACACCGACCCAACACGTACACCACGTACACCGTCCCAACACGTACACCGTCCCAACACGTACACCGTCCCAACACGTACACCATGGACACTGACCCAACACGTACACCACGTACACTGACCCAACACGTACACTGACCCAACACGTACACCGTCCCAACACGTACACCGTCCCAACACGTACACCACGTACATCGTCCCACCCCATACACCGACCCACCACGTACACCGACCCAACACGTACACCGTCCCAACACGTACACCGTCCCAACACGTACACCGTCCCAACACGTACACCACGTACACCGACCCAACACGTACACCCTCCCAACACGTACACCGACCCAACACGTACACTGACCCAACACGTACACCACGTACACCGACCCAACACGTACACCGTCCCAACACATACACCATCCCAACACGTACACCACGTACACCATCCCAACACGTACACCGTCCCAACACGTACACCGTCCCAACACGTACACCGTCCCAACACGTACACCGACCCAACACGTACACCGTCCCAACACGTACACCACGTACACCGACCCAACACGTACACCCTCCCAACACGTACACTGACCCAACACGTACACCACGTACACCGACCCAACACGTACACCGTCCCAACACATACACCGACCCAACACGTACACCACGTACACCATCCCAACACATACACCGTCCCAACACGTACACCACGTACACCATCCCAACACGTACACCGTCCCAACACGTACACCACGTACACCGTCCCAACACGTACACCGCCCCAACACGTACACCGCCCCAACACGTACACCGCCCCAACACGTGCACCGCCCCAACACGTGCACCGCCCCAACACGTGCACCGCCCCAACACGTGCACCGCCCCAACACGTGCACCGCCCCAACACGTGCACCGCCCCAACACGTGCACCGCCCCAACACGTGCACCGCCCCAACACGTGCACCGCCCCAACACGTGCACCGCCCCAACACGTGCACCGCCCCAACACGAGCACCGTCCCAACACGAGCACCGTCCCAACACGAGCACCGTCCCAACACGAGCACCGTCCCATCACGTACACCGTCCCATCACGTACACCGTCCCATCACGAGCACCGTCCCAACACGTGCACCGTCCCAACACGTACACCGACCCAACACGTGCACCGACCCAACACGTGCACCGACCCAACACGTGCACCGTCCCAACACGTGCACCGTCCCAACACGTACACCACGTACACCGTCCCAATGCATACACCGACCCAACACGTACACCATCCCAACACGTATACCGTCCCAACACATACACCACGTACCCCGTCCCAATGCATACACCGACCCAACACGTACACCATCCCAACACGTATACCGTCCCAACACATACACCACGTACCCCGTCCCAATGCGTACACCGACCCAACACGTACACCGTCCCAACACGTACATCGACCCACCACGTACACCGACCCACCACGTACATCGTCACAGCACGAACACCGTCCCAACACATACACCACGTACACCGTCCCAACACGTACACCGTCCCAACACGTACACCACGTACATCGTCCTAACACGTACACCGTCCCAACACGTACACCGTCCCAACACGTACACCACGTACATCGTCCCAACACGTACACCGTCCCAACACGTACACCGACCCAACACGTACACCGTCCCAACACGTACACCGTCCCAACACGTACACCGTCCCAACACGTACACCGTCCCAACACGTGCACCGTCCCAACACGTGCACCGTCCCAACACGTGCACCGTCCCAACACGTGCACCGTCCCAACACGTGCACCTTCCCAACACGTACACCTTCCCAACACGTACACCTTCCCAACACGTACACCGTCCCAACACATACACCACGTACCCCGTCCCAATGCGTACACCGACCCAACACGTACACCGTCCCAACACGTACATCGACCCACCACGTACATCGTCACAGCACGAACACCGTCCCAACACGTACACCACGTACACCGTCCCAACACGTACACCACGTACACCGTCCCAACACGTACACCACGTACATCGTCCCAACACGTACACCGTCCCACCATGTACACCGACCCAACACGTACACCGTCCCAACACGTACATCACGTACACCGTCCCAACACGTGCACCGTCCCAACACGTGCACCGTCCCAACACGTGCACCGTCCCAACACGTGCACCGTCCCAACACGTGCACCGTCCCAACACGTGCACCGTCCCAACACGTGCACCGTCCCAACACGTGCACCACGTACCCCGTCCCAATGCATACACCGGGTACCCAACACGTACAGCGTCCCAACACGTACACCGTCCCAACACATACACCGTCCCAACACATACACTATGTACACCATCCCAACACGTACACCACGTACACTGTCCCAACACGTACACCGTCCCAACACGTACACCACGTACACCGTCCCAACACGTGCACCGTCCCAACACGTGCACCGTCCCAACACGTGCACCGTCCCAACACATGCACCGTCCCAACACTTGCACCGTCCCAACACTTGCACCGTCCCAACACGTACACCACGTACCCCGTCCCAATGCGTACACCGACCCAACACGTACACCGTCCCAACACGTACATCGACCCACCACGTACATCGTCACAGCACGAACACCGTCCCAACACATACACCACGTACACCGTCCCAACACGTACACCGTCCCACCATGTACACCGACCCAACACGTACACCGTCCCACCATGTACATCGTCCCAACACGTACACCGTCCCACCATGTACACCGACCCAACACGTACACCGTCCCAACACGTACATCACGTACATCGTCCCAACACGTACACCGTCCCAACACGTACACCGTCCCAACACGTGCACCGACCCAACACGTGCACCGACCCAACACGTGCACCGACCCAACACGTGCACCGTCCCAACACGTGCACCGTCCCAACACGTGCACCGACCCAACACGTGCACCGACCCAACACGTGCACCGTCCCAACACGTGCACCGTCCCAACACGTGCACCGTCCCAACACGTGCACCGTCCCAACACGTGCACCGTCCCAACACGTACACCACGTACACCGTCCCACCATGTACACCGTCCCAACACGTACACCGTCCCAACACGTGCACCGACCCAACACGTGCACCGACCCAACACGTGCACCGACCCAGCACGTGCACCGTCCCAACACATACACCGTCTCAACACGTACACCATCCCAACACGTACACCACGTACACCGTCCCACCATGTACACCGTCCCAACACGTACACCGTCCCAACACGTGCACCGACCCAACACGAGCACTGTCCCAACACGTGCACCGTCCCAACACGTGCACCACGTACCCCGTCCCAATGCATACACCGGGTACCCAACACGTACAGCGTCCCAACACGTACACCGTCCCAACACATACACCGTCCCAACACGTACACTATGTACACCGTCCCAACACGTACACCGTCTCAACACGTACACCACGTACACTGTCCCAACACGTACACCGTCCCAACACGTACACCACGTACACCGTCCCAACACGTACACTATGTACACCGTCCCAACACGTACACCGTCCCAACATGTACACCGTCTCAACACGTACACTACGTACACCGTCCCAACACGTGCACCGACCCAACACGTGCACCGACCCAACACGAGCACTGTCCCAACACGAGCACCGTCCCAACACGTGCACCACGTACCCCGTCCCAATGCATACACCGGGTACCCAACACGTACAGCGTCCCAACACGTACACCGTCCCAACACATACACCGTCCCAACACGTACACTATGTACACCGTCCCAACACGTACACCGTCTCAACACGTACACCACGTACACTGTCCCAACACGTACACCGTCCCAACACGTACACCACGTACACCGTCCCAACACGTACACTATGTACACCGTCCCAACACGTACACCGTCCCAACATGTACACCGTCCCAACACGTACACTACGTACACCGTCCCAACACGTACACCGTCCCAACACGAACACCGTCCCAACACGAACACCGTCCCAACACGAACACCGACCCAACACCAACACCGACCCAACACCAACACCGACCCAACACCAACACCGACCCAACACCAACACCGACCCAACACCAACACCACGTACATCGTCCCAACACGTGCACCGTCCCAACATGTACACCATGTACACCGTCCCAACACGTACACCGACCCAACACGTACACCGCGTACACCGTCCCAACACGTACACCATCCCAACACGTATACCATCCCAACATGTACACCGTCTCAACACGTACACCACATACACCGTCCCAACACGTACACCACGTACACCGTCCCAACACGTACACCGACCCAACACGTACACCATGTACACCGACCCAACACGTACACCATGTACACCGTCCCAACACGTACACCGTCCCAACACATACACCATGTACACCGTTCCAACACGTACACCACGTACACCGTCCCAACACGTGCACCGACCCAACACGTGCACCGTCCCACCATGTACACCGACCCAACACGTACACCATGTACACCGACCCAACACGTACACCACGTACACCGTCCCAACACGTTCACCACGTACACCGTCCCAACACGTACACCGTCCCAACACGTACACCACGTACACCGTCCCAACACGTACACCACGTACACCGTCCCAACACGTACACCACGTACACCGTTCCAACACATGCACCGACCCAACACGTACACCGTCCCACCACATACACCGTCCCACCACGTACACCGTCCCACCACGTACACCGTCCCACCACGTACACCGTCCCACCACGTACACCACGTACACCGTCCCACCACGTACACCGTCCCACCACGTACACCGTCCCACCACGTGCACCGTCCCACCACGTGCACCGTCCCAACACGTGCACCGTCCCAACACGTGCACCGTCCCAACACGTGCACCGTCCCAACACGTGCACCGTCCCAACACGTGCACCGTCCCAACACGTGCACCGTCCCAACACGTGCACCGTCCCAACACGTGCACCGACCCAACACGTGCACCGTCCCAACACGTGCACCGTCCCAACACGTGCACCGTCCCAACACGTACACCACGTACACCACGTACACCGTCCCAACACGTGCACCGTCCCAACACGTGCACCGTCCCAACACGTGCACCGTCCCAACACGTGCACCGTCCCAACACGTGCACCGTCCCAACACGTGCACCGTCCCAACACGTGCACCGTCCCAACACGTGCACCGTCCCAACACGTGCACCACGTACCCCGTCCCAACGCGTACACCGACCCAACACGTACACCGTCCCAACACGTACACCGTCCCAACACGTACACTATGTACACCGTCCCAACACGTACACCGTCTCAACACGTACACCGTCCCAACACGTACACCGTCCCAACACGTACACCGTCCCAACACGTACACCGACCCAACACGAACACCGACCCAACACCAACACCGACCCAACACCAACACCACGTACATCGTCCCAACACATACACCTTGTACATCGTCCCAACACGAACACCGTCCCAACACGTGCACCGTCCCAACATGTACACCATCCCAACACGTACACCGCGTACACTGTCCCAACACGTACACCACGTACACCGTCCGAACACGTACACCATCCCAACATGTACACCTTCTCAACACGTACACCACATACACCGTCCCAACACGTACACCACATACACCGTCCCAACACGTACACCACGTACACCGTTCCAACACGTACACCACGTACACCGTCCCAACACGTGCACCGACCCAACACGTGCACCGACCCAACACGTACACCGACCCAACACGTACACCGACCCAACACGTACACCATGTACACCGTCCCAACACGTACACCGTCCCAACACGTACACCACGTACACCGTCCCAACACGTACACCACGTACACCGTTCCAACACGTACACCACGTACACCGTCCCAACACGTACACCGTCCCAACACGTTCACCATGTACACCGTCCCAACACGTACACCGTCCCAACACGTACACCGTCCCAACACGTACACCACGTACACCGTCCCAACACGTACATCACGTACACCGTCCCAACACGTACACCACGTACACCGTTCCAACACGTACACCACCCCAACACGTGCTCCGACCCAACACGTGCACCGTCCCAACACGTGCACCACGTACACCGTCCCACCACGTGCACCGTCCCAACACGTGCACCGTCCCAACACGTGCACCGTCCCAACACGTGCACCGTCCCAACACGTGCACCATGTACACCGTCCCAACACGTACACCGTCCCAACACGTACACCACGTACACCGTCCCAACACGTACACCACGTACACCATCCCAACACGTACACCACGTACACCGTCCCAACACGTACACCACGTACACCGTCCCAACACGTACACCACGTACACCGTCCCAACACGTGCACCGTCCCAACACGTACACCACGTACACCGTCCCACCACGTGCACCGTCCCACCACGTGCACCGTCCCACCACGTGCACCGTCCCACCACGTGCACCACGTACCCCGTCCCAATGCGTACACCGTCCCAACACGTACACCGTCCCAACACGAACACCGACCCAACACCAACACCGACCCAACACGAACACCACGTACATCGTCCCAACACATACACCTTGTACATCGTCCCAACACGAACACCGTCCCAACACGTGCACCGTCCCAACATGTACACCATGTACACCGTCCCAACACGTACACCGACCCAACACGTACACCGCGTACACCGTCCCAACACGTACACCACGTACACCGTCCGAACACGTACACCATGTACACCGTCCCAACATGTACACCGTCTCAACACGTACACCACATACACCGTCCCAACACGTACACCACGTACACCGTCCCAACACGTACACCGACCCAACACGTACACCATGTACACCGACCCAACACGTACACCATCCCAACACGTACACCGTCCCAACATGTACACCATGTACACCGTCCCAACACGTACACCACGTACACCGTTCCAACACGTACACCACGTACACCGTCCCAACACGTACACCAGGTACACCGTCCCAACACGTACACCAGGTACACCGTCCCAACACGTACACCAGGTACACCGTCCCAACACGTACACCGTCCCAACACGTTCACCATGTACACCGTCCCAACACGTACACCATGTACACCGTCCCACCACGCACACCGACCCAACACGTACACCGTCCCACCACGTACACCGTCCCACCACGTACACCGACCCAACACATACACCACGTACACCGTCCCACCACGTACACCGACCCAACACGTACACCACGTACACCGTCCCACCACATACACCGACCCAACACATACACCATGTACACCGTCTCACCACGTACACCGACCCAACACGTACACCGTCCCAACACGTACAGCGTCCCAACACGTACACCATCCCAATACATACACCGACCCAACACGTACACCGACCCAACACGTACACCGACCCAACACGTACACCGACCCAACACGTACACCGACCCAACACATGCACCGTCCCAACACGTACACCGTACACCTCGTACACCATCCCAACACGTACACCATCCCAACACGTACACCGTCCCAACACGTACACCACGTACACCGTCCCAACACGTACACCATGTACACCGTCCCAACACGTACACCGTACACCGTCCCAACACGTACACCATCTACACCGTCCCAACACGTGCACCACGTACACCGTCCCAACACGTACACCACGTACACCGTCCCAACACATACACCACGTACACCGTCCCAACACGTACACCACGTACACCGTCCCAACACGTACACCGTCCCAACACGCACACCATCCCAACACGTACACCATGTACACCATCCCAACACGTACACCATGTACACCGTCCCAACACGTACACCGTCCCAACACGTACACCGTCCCAACACGTACACCGTCCCAACACGTACACCGACCCAACACGTACACCATGTACACCGTCCCAACACGTACACCACGTACACCGTCCCAACACGTACACCGTCCCAACATGTACACCGTACACCATCCCAACACGTACACCATCGACACCGTCCCAACACGTGCACCACGTACACCGTCCCAACACGTACACCACGTACACCGTCCCAACACGTACACCATGTACACCGTCCCAACACGTACACCATGTACACCGTCCCAGCACGTACACCGTCCCAACACGCACACCGTCCCAACACGTACACCATGTACACCATCCCAACACGTACACCGACCCAACACGTGCACCGTCCCAACACGTGCACCGTCCCAACACGTGCACCGTCCCAACACGTGCACCATGTACACTGACCCAACACGTGCACCACGTACACCGTCCCAACACGTGCACCACGTACACGGTCCCAACACGTACACCACGTACACCGTCCCACCATGTACACCACGTACACCGTCCCACCATGTACACCACGTACACCGTCCCAACACGTACACCACGTACACCATCCCAACACGTACACCACGTACACCATCCCAACACGTACACCACGTACACCGTCCCAACACGTACACCGTCCCAACACGTACACCGTCCCAACACGTACACCATGTACACCGTCCCAACACGTACACCATCCCAACACGTACACCGTACACCGTCCCAACACGTACATCGTCCCAACACGTACACCATGTACACCGTCCCAACACGTACACCGTCCCAACACGTACACCACGTACACCATCCCAACACGTACACCGTCCCAACACGTACACCACGTACACCGTCCCAACACGTACACCGTCCCAACACGTACACCGTCCCAGAATAGAATGAGAAAAACTTGCATTTATAGAACACATTATCGCATGGGCAACTCAACATCGTTCTCACCCTCCTGATTTTGGAAATATTTTTGTTTTTCAATGAGACAGAGGCAAAGTTAATGGAAGCAAGTTGACCGAACATAAAGAAAGACTTGAATTTCTGCAGTGCCTTTCTCGACCTCAGGATGTTCCAAAGCCCTTTACAGCCAATGAAGTACTTTTTGAAGTGTAGTCACTGTTGTAATGTAGGAAACACGGCAGCCAATTTGCACACAGAAAGCTCCCACAAACAGCAGTGTGATAATGACCAGATAATTTGTTTTAGTGATGTTGATAAATATTGGCCAGACTCCCTTGCTCTTCTTCGAAGAGTGCCGGGTGACCTTTTACGTCCACATGAGGGGGCAGCCGGGCCTCGGTTTAACATCTCATCTGAAAGACTGCCCCTCCGACAGTGCAGCGCTCCCTCAGTACTGCCCCTCCGACAGTGCAGCGCTCCCTCAGTACTGCCCCTCCGACAGTGCGGCGCTCCCTCAGTACTGCCCCACCGACAGTGCGGCGCTCCCTCAGTACTGCCCCTCCGACAGTGCGGCGCTCCCTCAGTACTGCCCATCCGACAGTGCGGCGCTCCCTCAGTACTGCCCCTCCGATAGTGCAGCACTCCCTCAGTACTGCCCCTCCGATAGTGCAGCACTCCCTCAGTACTGCCCTTCCGACAGTGCAGCGGAGGCTCCCTCAGTACTGCCCCTCCGACAGTACTGCACTGAAGTGTCAGCCTAGATTTTATGCTCGAGTCTCTGGGGCTTGAACCCACAACCTTCTGACTCAGAGGCGAGAGTGCTGCCCACTGAGCCACGACTGACACATGGGTAGAGATGGAACGATTAACTCATGGCTGTGTCACTGACCATTCTACCTTAGCCTTCAATATTAAGGCAGCCCCTCACAGTGTTGGTCCTTAAAAAGGGACAGAAAGATACAAATTGAAAGGACAGTAATTGCAATTCAACGAGGTACCAATAGTGAATTTTGCGCCTGCCCTTTCTGTAACTGACGGTGTACAATCTATGTGAGTTCAGTCACTGCTTCACTTGAGAGATTAAAAGGAGAGTTTCCATTGCCTTTGGATTATAAACAGACCTTGAAAGGATATAAACACGGACCAGATTCACAAACACCCTGCACAGTATCAGACAGTCCCAGACACACAATCCACAGGGCAGCAGCTCCTCCAGGTCAGTTCCAACACACCAAAGATTTTCTAAAATGTAAGTACTTTTATGAATCATTTTGTGGAAAGTATGTGGCTTCCTGCTATGGATTTGCCCAAGGTGAGATCCTTCTTCCCACCACCCTCCACTTCCCCCATTATCGGCCCTTGCTTCGATCGACGTGTTGTCAGAGAGAGGTGGACAAAGGCCTTTCCCAATGCTGCTCACTGGACATCGGAGCAGTTAGAAATATTGCAATGACTTTTTTTTGCGCTCTCTTTCCACAACAGCTCGCATTTATCCAGCGCCTTTAACGTAGTAAAACGTCCCGAGGCGCTTCACAGGAGCAGAGTCAGACAAAGATTGACACCCAGCCCGAGGAGGAGACATTAGGACAGGTAACTTGGTCAAAGAGGCAGGTTTTAAGGAGTGTCCTAAAAGAGAAGTGGAGAGGTTTAGGGAGGGAATTCTAGAGCTTAGGGCCTAGGCAGCTGAAGGCACGGCCGCCAATGGTGGAGCGATTAAAATCGGGGATGCGCAAGAGGCCAGAATTAGAGGAGCGCAGATATCTGAGGGTTGTCGGGCTGGAGGAGGTTACAGGGATAGGGAGGGGCGCAGCCATGGAGGGAACTGAAAGCAAGGATGAGAATTTAAAAACCCCCCTCCTCTCTAAATATTCTGCCCCGCTCTTCCCCCTCAAAGGCATCGCCTCCCTCACTGGGTACGATTCCATAGGTGGCGGTCACTCCCCAGAACAGTCCCACTGAATAACCTAGGGTCAGGAAGACACCCAAGTGTGGAGGGCATCACAGGGAGCTCGATTCCATCGTTGCTGGGGGGGGAGGGGGCCACACACACACAGACTCACTCACTCACACATATACTCACACACGCTTTAATCTAGATTTGAAAACGTAGGATTTTGTTTTCTTGCAGATTTTGAAATTGCAGGCTCCCACAGCTGGACTCGAACAATGCTGAAATTCACCCTCAGCCTCGTGATCCTGACCGGGTTAGCAGGAGCTGAAGAGGTTCCTACAAAAACCGATTCAAGCAAACTCGCACAGACAGGGGAGTCCAACAATCGGCACGCACAATCGCCCGAGAGTCCAGTGGCCAGCAGGTGCACCTACACCTTCATCGTCCCCCAGCAGCGACTCACCGGCCCCATCTGCCTGAGCACCAAGAACCCGGTGGACGGAAGCAACAGCGTGAACAAGAGTGAGCTGCGGGCTGTGCGGGAGGAGATGCGCGAGCAGCAGCGGCAAATCGAGGACCTGAGGCAGATGGCGGAGGTGGACGGAGGCGTGGTCAGCGAGGTGAGGTTCCTGCGCAAGGAGAGCCGCAACATGAACTCCAGGGTGTCCCAGCTCCACACCCAGCTGCTGCACGAGATCATCCAGAAGAAGGACGACTCGCTGGAGGTCTTCCAGCTGGAGAACAAGGTGCTCAACGTCACGGCCGAGGTGCTGAGGCTGTCGAGCCGGTACAGGGACTTGGAGCGCAAGTACGCAGCCCTCACCTCCCTCATGAACAACCAGAGCCGCACCATAGCCCAGCTGGAGGAACGGTGCAGACAGGCGTCCCCATCGCACCGGCAGCAACAGGTAAAGGACTCCGCGGCCACTCGTCACTGAGATGATTACTGAGCCCAATTATTGTCCTCAACGCTGAAGATGCAACGACGATTGTAAAGGAACAGAATCGCCGTGCCACTTTCCCCCTCCTCGCACCATTCCAACTTGGAGATGGAGGTGGAGGGAAAGAGGATGTAGCTGCCCTGTAACTGGGGACCAGTAACTCAAGAGGTTGAGCGTTCCAATCCCACCATGTCAAGTTGTGAATTAATTTGGTAATATTGGGGGGCTGGCACCAAAGAAGTGTGACCGGATTGTCGTAAAAACCCAATTGGTTCACTAATTTCCTTCAGGGAAAGTGCCCTCCCGACCCAGCCCAGCCTCCGCACAACTCCAGTCCCACACTGGCTCAATGCCCTGCGAGCTGGCCGAGCAAACCCCTCAGCTGGACAAACAGCTGTGGCCCGCTACCTTCAGGGCAACGAGGGATGGGCAATAAACGTGTGGCCTTGCTGATAGAGCGCCCACATCCCGAGAACACGTTAAAACACACACCGGTAGGTGCGAGGGGTCTGGAGTGACCACCTCCAGAGAAACAGCTTTCCTTTGATGGCACGGTGAACATCAAAGACAGACACCAGTTTAAGATCCAGTCCCGTTCCGAGTGTAGTGCAAAAGTGGCCGCTAATTGAACAATTGTGTGTCCTTGAAGCTATTATCTACACTTTTCGGATGAGATGTTAAACCGAGTCTGCCCTCTCGGGTGGACATAAAAGAATCCATGGCACTATTTCAAAGAAGAGCAGGGGGGGAGTTCTCCCTGGTGTCCTGGGTCCAATATTTATCCCTCAATCAACATCACTAAAAACAGATTATCTGGTCATTATCACATTGCTGTTTGTGGGAGCTTGCTGTGCGCAATATGGCTGCCGCGTTTCCTACATTACAACACTGACTCCACTTCACAAAGTACTTCATTGGCTGTAAAGCACTTTGGGACGTCCTGAGGTCATGAAAGGCGCTGTAGAAATGCAAGTCTTTCTTTTACACTATACAGCACAACGTTTATGGGTTTGCAGGGTTACATCAACCATATAGATTGTGCACGTTGATAGGGATGAAAGGTATTCACATTTCTGCTTTGCATCAATAGAGCAAAGACATTACAGACCGACTGTGCTATAATGAGCAGTTTAATCATCCGTGTCATCCGCCGGAGGGAAAGATATAATGTCGAGCACATGTGGCCCGATAGCTCAAGGAGCCACTATTCTCCACAGCCAACCCGGGTGGCCCTGGGAACCAAGCCTGCCCGTCACATCAGCGGTCCCATTTCAGGTCCAGCAAGTTCCATCAGTCACAGTGCGCCTGCTCTGCGACTCACCCTCCCATATTACAAAGTCTCATTCTCCCACACCGCATTCTTTGGATAATGGCCCATTTCGAACTCGTGCCTTGTTCAGCAACATTGTGCGGGCGATGATGTCGCTCCAGTCCCAGTAATCCGTACAGAGCAGAGAGCCCCAACAACAGTGCCTGGCCCAGGCAGAGCCACCTGATCTCTCGGTTGGCACAGTGGTTGTGGTGTTCCAGTTAGCCTCAACATTTCTGGACTTGGGAGGTGGGAAAGAAAGAGCCCATAGTCTAGCTCCTCATCAATATGCAACCATTCCTGTTGGATGTGGAAAGGGGAGGACAGGATCGCACACAGCTGTGATGCCCTTTATAGTCAAATAGCTCGTCAACACACTCACTCTAGGCTCACACATGGAGCATCTCCACTTGGGCCCGGGTGTCTAAGCACAGTCAGATCCAGTGGAACTTAACCCCCAGTCAGAGTCAGTGGCTATAGGAGGAGGAGGGAAGGTCAACATGTAACCAAGGTGGTGCAGGATGTCCAACTAGACACTCTGGTGGTTCTCTCCCCAACCTGCATCAATACTCCATGGAGCCAGATGTTGGGAGGTGTGTAAGAGCTCGGTTCAGAGCAGTACAGTGGAGATCGCGAACTCTACAGGGGATAAACTGTAGGTGCAGAACCGGGTCATACCATGCCACAGCGTATCAGCTGTCAAAAAACTGCTGCTCACGGCTGGTATGTCTTAAAGATGTGCTCTGCACTTACGCGCTGACCCAATGTGGTCTCTTCTGTGGACAACCCATGGTCAAAACTGTCCGAGGCTCTTTGACCCTTCCTGCAAAACTCCCCCAGCTGTCACTTCCTCTTTACAGAGCGAGTTCCCTGCACTCCTGCATTGGGGCGATGTTCCCAAGAGTTAAACAGGAAATAAGTATTTGCGGCTGAGTATTTGACGATCTATGTACAAGTCACTACCTGGAGTTTGTGCGTTAACCAGCAGGGGGCAGGACAGCCATCTCTTGTGGCCGTCGTACCCAACAGTCTGAATGGCAGCACCAACCGGAGCAAGGGCCTGGTCTCTGGCAATGAAATACTGAGGGATCAGATATACAGCGTGGCACAGGACAGACTGAAGAGAACGGAACAGCCTCCTCCTCCCACTACAGTTCCAATGGTGACAACCACCAAGACGCCCGGTGAGTGAACAGCGGACTGCAGGTAGTGTCTCTGTAACCTCTCACTCATTGGAGCGAGACACTTAGCTCATAGTTCACCATCACCAGATCCCATCATACTGTATAAACCTAACATTTCCTGGTAATCAATTAGCAGTTAATTCTTATAAGCTTCCAATAATGTCACAGCTCACAAGACTGTTTAGCTCAACTAAATCCCCCATCACTGCATCCATCCAACTCCAAGGTGTTTTGCCTCCAGCAAAGTCTACAAGACTTAATCATTCTGAGTGAAGAACTTCCCAGCATCAGTCTTCGATTTGCCCATCACCAGATTAAGTATGTGCCCTCTGGTCCTGACTGTCAGCTGTGGCTCAGTGGGCAGCACTCTCGCCTCTGAGTCAGAAGGTTGTGGGTTCAAATCCCACTCCAGAGACTTGAGCACATAAAGCTAGGCTGACACTCCAGTGCAGTACAGAGGGAGCGCCGCACTGTCGGAGGGGCAGTACTGAGGGAGCGCCGCACTGTCGGAGGGGCAGTACTGAGGGAGCGCCGCACTGTCGGAGGGGCAGTACTGAGGGAGCGCCGCACTGTCGGAGGGGCAGTACTGAGGGAGCGCCGCACTGTCGGAGGGGCAGTACTGAGGGAGCGCCGCACTGTCGGAGGGGCAGTACTGAGGGAGTGCTGGACCGTTGGAGGTGCCGTCTTTTGGATGAGACATTAAACCGAGGCCCCGTCTTCCCTCTCAGGTGGACGAAAAAGATCCCATGGCACTATTCTGAAGAAGAGCAGGGGAATTCTCCTCGGTGTCCTGGTCGATATTTATCCCTCAACCAACACCACAAAAACAGATGATTTGGTCATCTCACATAAGAGTCATTATTATGATGCGATTAGGCAAGAATTAGGGAGTATAAGATGGGAACAGAAACTATCAGGGAAAGGCACAAACGAAAAGTGGAGCTTTTTCATGGAGCAATTACTGCGTGTCCTTGATAGGTATGTCCCTGTCAGGCAGGGAGGAAATGGCCGAGTGAGAGAACCATGGTTCACAAAAGAGGTTGAATGTCTAGTCAAGAGGAAAAAGGAAGCGTATGTAAGGATGAGAAAACAAGGTTCAGTTGGGTCGATTGAGGGGTACAAGGTAGCAAGGAATGAGCTAAAAAGAGAGCTTAGGAGAGCTAGGAGGGGGCATGAGAAGTCCTTGGCGGGTCGGATCAAGAAAAACCCCAAGGCTTTTTACTCTTATGTGAGAAATAAAAGAATGACCAGGGTGAGGGTAGAGCCGGTCAAGGACAGTAGTGGGAACTTGTGCATGGAGTCAGAAGAGATAGGAGAGGTGATGAATGAATACTTTTCGTCAGTGTTCACCGAGGAGAGGGGCCATGTTCTTGAGGATGAGAGTGTGATAAAGGTGGATAGGCTGGAGGTGGTAGATGTTCTGAGGGAAGATGTTTTAGCAATTTTGAAGAACCTCAGGGTCGATAAGTCCCCTGGGCCAGATGGGATATATCCTAGGATTCTTTGGGAGGCAAGGGAGGAGATTGCAGAGCCTCTGGCTTTGATCTTTGGGTCCTCACTGTCCACGGGGATGGTGCCAGAGGACTGGAGAGTGGCGAATGTTGTTCCTCTCTTCAAGAAAGGAAATAGGAATGACCCTGGTAATTATAGGCCGGTTAGTCTTACTTCGGTGGTTGGTAAGATAATGGAAAAGGTCCTGAGGGATAGGATTTATGACCATTTGGAAAGGGGCAACTTAATCAGGGATAGTCAACACGGATTCGTGAAGGGTAAGTCTTGCCTAACAAATTTGATTGAATTCTTTGAGGAGGTAACTAAGTGTGTAGATGAAGGTAGAGCAGTTGATGTCGTATACATGGATTTTAGTAAGGCGTTTGATAAGGTTCCCCATGGTCGTCTCATGAAGAAAGTAAGGAGTTGTGGGATAGAGGGAAATTTGGCCGATTGGATAAGTAACTGGCTATCTCATAGAAGGCAGAGGGTGGTGGTGGATGGAACATTTTCGGACTGGAGACCAGTTACCAGCGGTGTGCCACAGGGGCCGGTGCTGGGTCCTCTGCTGTTTGTGATTTTTATCAATGACTTGGAGGAGGGGACTGAAGGGTGGATCAGTAAATTTGCTGATGACACCAAGATTGGTGGAGTAGTGGATGAGGTGGAGGGCTGTTGGAGGCTGCAAAGAGACATTGATAGGATGCAGAGCTGGGCCGAAAAATGGCAGATGGAATTTAACCCTGATAAGTGCGAGGTGATTCATTTTGGTAGGGCAAATTTGAATAAGGATTACAGGGTCAACGGCAGGGTTCTGAGGAACGTGGAGGAGCAGAGGGATCTGGGGGTTCATATCCACAGATCTCTGAAGGTTGCCACTCAAGTGGATAGAGCAGTAAAGAAGGCCTATGGTGTGTTGGCGTTTATTAACAGAGGGTTTGAGTTTAAGAACCGTGAGGTTATGCTGCAACTGTACAGGACCTTGGTGAGACCACATTTGGAATATTGTGTGCAGTTCTGGTCACCTCACTATAGGAAGGACGTGGAAGCATTGGAAAGAGTGCAAAGGAGATTTACCAGGATGCTGCCTGGTTTGGGGGGGGAGGTCTTATGAGGAAAGATTGAGGGAGTTGGGGCTTTTCTCTTTAGAGCGGAGGAGGATGAGAGGCAACTTAATAGAGGTTTATAAGATGATGAGGGGGATAGATAGAGTGGATGTTCAGAGACTATTTCCTCGGGTAGAGGCAGCTGTTACAAGGGGGCATAACTATAAGGTGCATGGGGGGAGATATAGAAGGGATGTCCGAGGTAGATTCTTTACTCAGAGAGTGGTTGGGGTGTGGAATGGACTGCCTGCTGTGATAGTGGAGTCGGACACTTTAGGAACTTTCAAGCGGTTATTGGATAAGCACATGGAGCACACCAGAGTGATAGGGAGTGTGATAGCTTGATCTTGGTCTCGGACAATGCTCGGCACAACATCGAGGGCCGAAGGGCCTGTACTGTGCTGTACTGTTCTATGTTCTATATCACATTGCTGTTTGTGGGAGCTTGCTGTGCGCAAATTGGCTGCCGCGTGTCCTACATTACAACAATGACTACACTTCAAAAAGTACTTCATTGGCTGTAAAGTGCTTTGGGACGTCCTGAGGTCGTGAAAGGCGCCATAGTAATGATCCAGATTTATATTTTCTATACCAATTCTAGCTTTTGTACCTCGAGGTCCCCTCTCATCTGCCCCTTTGTAAGGGCGAAGAGCCCAGGGCCTCCATTCTTCCCTCATAAGGGAATTATTTATTCTGTCGTCCGAACATCAACAGCTGCGACAGGTACCACTGCTTCTTGCGCTGTGATGCCATTTCAATCCCTTCACCAGATGACTGCCTGGTCATTAGCTTTCCATTATTCTACATCGAGATCATCTGTGCACCAAATCATCGATTCGAACTTACTTAGATCTAGAACTGCTGCCATTTCAAGCACAGGAACTGAAAAGATCACAAGTTAAAAGGAAAGTTGAGGGGAGGGAAAAGACTCATTTAAAAAAACGTGTGGGGAGTGTAGCGAGCTCGGGAGGAACGGGTGACTTTGGGCCTCTGGTTCCCCAAAGCTCTCCCCCACTGGGGGTTTCCTCGCCTCGTGTCTGGGTCTGTTGTAGACTCATTGATCGCTGTGATTGGCCAACAACTCCATTATCGTCGTATCATGGGACTACCAGGGTGGGAGAAGGTGAACTCGATGGACCTTGGTCTTTTCTCGTCTAGCAAATCCTACATTCCAATAATAGTGAAAAGATTTAAGAACAACAGGGTGCAAAAAGAGACAAGCAAGACACAAGACAAGGAGTAAAATATCCTTCAAAATAATCTGATTTTTCAGTGAGCTGACACACACTCTGCCAAAAACAGAGTCATTGTGACAGGCACACTTGCCTCACTGACGCTGCCTCTGGGCATGAATGATTTGATTCTTCCTGCTCCCACCCGATCATTTCTCCTATTTTCTTCCCTCTCTTCATGCAAGAGTCTTAAAGACGTACATCAATTGCCCCCATGTGAACTGAGAACCCCAATCTTGCAGGATCCATCTCGATCCTATTTGATGAATTTTAAAATGTTGCTGCTCCAAGTCTGGATTAAGACACTGTAGCAACATCGAACCTAGTTGGCCAGAAGGTGACGGACAACCACATGGGCGAGGTACTGGAGGGAACTCAGCACCTGTGAAACCCTATCCAGCGAGAGGCTTCAGAACCTAGCATCTCCAACTCTACTCCCTCTTACTCACTGACATCATCTCTAATTTGTTCAGGGATGGGTTACTATTGAGAACAAAGCCGTGTTTAAGATACTTTACAACACATTTAAAAGCAAGCACAAGGGGGGCAGGGGGGGAAACAAAAAAATAAATTTGGATCATTACTGTTCTGTAGAGATGGGAATATTCGGAGCTTTTGTTAATTGCCCCTCATGTCTCAGAGAACAAAGCAAGCTCCTGTCGGCAGCGATTAGCCCCATTTTCTGTGATAATAGACCACAGCTATCACTGAAAAGGACTAAAAGTAATGTAGAACAATACAACGCAGCTGTTCCCACAGCTCCAACAATGTAATGACCTCCGACCTTAAAACAGCATGTAAACTACACCCCCTCTCGACCAGCCCGCAGTGTATAGTCATCAATCAAACTCAGACACAAGGCCCCAGACTACACAGAAACACAGCCCACGTTAGCACTACACCAATGGTTGGCCTGGGTCAGATTAGCTCAGCTAGCAACACTGCCACCTCTGGGTAAAAGTCGCACAACACCAGGTTATAGTCCAACAGTTTTATTTGAAATCACAAGCTTTCAAATAAAACTGTTGGACTATAACCTGGTGTTGTGCGACTTCTCACTTTTGTCCACCCCAGTCCAACACCGGCATCTCCGCATCATGGGTAAGAAGGTTGTGGACTTGAGCTCCACGTCAGGACATTGCCTGAGCTGACAGAATCTAATGAGATACCGAGGGAGTGCAGCATGGTCAGAAGTGCTGTCCTTCCGATGAAAGGCTGCCCGCCTGTTCAGGTGGAAGTTAAAGACCAGTGACACTATTTGAAAAACAGCAGTTTCTGGTCAATATTCTTCCCTCAACCACCACCAAAAAAAAAGTAACTGGCCATCTATCTTATTCCTGGGATCATGCTGTGCATAAAACGGTCCCCGCTTCTGCCCACACAACACTCACTCCATGTCCAACCAATTTATTGCATCTGAAATGCTTTGGAGATGCTTCAGACACAAGACGTTGAATAGATGCAAGAGTTTTTTTTCCTTTCTGTCAAATCCAGTTAACATAAGAACATAAGAAATAGGAGCAGGAGTCGGCCATTCAGCCCCTCGAGCCTGCTCCGCATTCAATAAAATCATGGCTGATCGGATCTTGGCCTCAACTCCACTTTCCCGCCCGCTCCCCATAATCCTCGACTCCCCTGTTGCTCAAATATCTGTCTATCTCCGCCTTGAATATATTCAATGACACCGCCTCCACAGCTCTCTCGGGTAGAGAATTCCAAAGATTCACGACCCTCAGAAGAAATTTCTCCTCATCTCTGTCTTAAATGGGTGACCCCATATTCTGAAACTATGCCCCCTAGTTCTAGATTCCCCCACGATGGGAAACATCCTCCCTGCATCTACCCTGTCAAGCCCCCTCAGAATCTTACGTGTTTCAATAAGATCCCCTCTCATTCTTCTAAACTCCAATGAGTATCGGCCCAACCTGCTCAACCTTTCTTCATAAGACAACCCCTTCATCTGAGGAATCAACCTAGTGAACCTTCTCTGAACTGCCTCCAATGCAAGTATATCCTTCCTTAAATAAGGAGACCAAAACTGTACGCAGTACTCCAGGTGTGGTCTCACCAACGCCCTGTACAGTTGTAGCAAGACTTCCCTACTTTGATACTCCATTCCCTTTGCAATAAAGGCCAACATTCCATTGGCCTTCCTAATTACTTGCTGTACCTGCATGCTAACTTTTTGTGTTTCATGTACGAGGACCCCCAGATCCCTCTGTACCGCAGCATTTTGTAATCTCTCTCCATTTAAATAATAATTTGCTTTTCTATTCTTCCTACCAAAGTGGATAACCTCACATTTTCCCACATTCTCACATCTCTTGCGGCCTCCGTGACCACGGCTTTTCTACAGGATGGGGTGGGGGGGGGGCTGGGCAATAATTGCTGAAGTTGCTCGCAAGGCCCGTATCGCGAGAACGAACATGGTGGGTTGGGGGTCGGTAAAATAGGAGTGATGAACTCCATCTCATGTTACTGTGTGATTTCTTGACCAGGTCCCTGGAAAGACTGTCTCCAGGTTCTGGAAGATGGCCATCGATCCAACGGAATCTACCTGATCAAACCAAGAAACGTCAACCGGCTGATGCAGGTGTGGTGCGAACATCAGCGAGATTCTGGTGGCTGGACGGTCATTCAGAGGCGGCAAGATGGGTCGGTCAATTTTTTTAGGACTTGGGAGAATTATAAGGTTAGTTAAGTAGGAGTGAAGTGCCACAATTGGCAAGTACTTTGGTCTCAAGTCCATCTCTGGGCAGTGGGGTTTGCTGTCAATTGGTGAGCAGGAGTGTGTCTGGTTACCCTCCAATACAACAACTTGTATTTATATAGCGCTTTTAACGTAGTAAAACTTCCCAAGGCGCTTCACAGGAGTATTTTAAGAAAAAAGATTTGACACCGATCCACATCAGGAGAAATTGGGACAGGTGACCAAAAGCTTGATCAAAGCGGTAGGTTTTAAGGAGCGTCTTAAAGGAGGAGAGAGAGGTAGCGAGGCGGAGAGGTTTAGGGAGGGAATTCTGGAGCTTAGGACCCAGGCAACAGAAGGCACGGCCACCAAAGGTTGAGCGATTATAATCAGGGATGCTCAAGAGGGCAGAATTAGAGGAGCGCAGAGATCTCGGGGAGGTTGTGGGGCTGAAGGAGATTACAGAGATAGGGAGGGGCGAGGCCATGGAGGGATTTGAAAACAAGGATGAGAATTTTGAAATTGAAGCGTTGCTTAACCAGGAGCCAATGTAGGTCAGCGAGCACAGGGGGTGATGGGTGAACAGGACTTGGTGCGAGTTAGGACACGGGCAGCCGAGTGACCAATGATAAAAGATGAAAAGTGCCTTTCACGTGACAGAAAATGTTGCAAAGCGCTTAATGTGGGGGTGAGGGGGGGGTGGTGTACGGGGGCTTGAGCAGGAAGTGGGGTAAGTTTGGGGAGGTTGGCCAAGCGGCAGGGTTTGAAGAGACATTTGTTGGGGGGGGTGGGAAAGGGGTTGCACGGTGACTGGGTCTAAGCAGAGAACTGGAGGGCATCGACGAGGTCACTGAGAGTCCAGACATCAATGGCGGTGGAGAAAGAGGGCGTGGGAAACTCAACAGACCAGAGGGTGCAGGTGGAGCGTGGGGCTGGAGGTGGCAGTAAAGGCAAGGGGGAGCGAGGCCGCAGAGCCATGCAAAGACGAGGATGAAGATGTTAAAATTTGTGTAACAGTGGGCAGGACAACAATAAAGTACAGCGAGGGCGGGACAGAGAGTGGGATAGGATAACAGCAGAGTTCAGGAGCAGCTGCAGTCTATATAAAGTAAAGCTTGGGAGGCCTAAACCTCTCCGCCTCACTACCTCTCTTTCCTCCTTTAAGACGCTCCTTAAAACCTACCTCTTTGACCAAGCTTTTGGTCACCTGCCCTAATTTATCCTTATGTGGCTCGGTGTCAAATTTTTTGTCTTTTAATACTCTGTGAAGCACCTTGGGACATTTTACTACGTTAAAGACGCTATATAAATACAATTTTTTGTTGTTGTAGTAGTAGTAGTACGTTGGTGGATTCGAGCTTTGAGGTGAAGATACAGACACAGGTTTTGGTGTCGGTGGAAGTAGGCGGGTTTGATAACGAGCCGAGTGTGGATTAGAGCCAGGATTTAAAAAGCACAAATAAAAATACAGTTTCAACATTGAAATGTGAATCACTCTGCTGTCAAACATCGGATATGTTGAGGCCACTGCACGTAAAGTGTCGATCTTATAATACTTGCCTTTCATAGCACCCAATGACTCTTTCCAATAATATTATTACGCACACAAGGGAAAGTTATTATGAATAAACAATCTTTGTTGTCATTTGTAGCAAGGCTTCGGGAACATAGATGGCGAGTACTGGCTGGGCTTGGAGAACATCTACTGGTTGACCAATCAGGACAACTACAAGCTGCTCATCCTGATGGACGACTGGCAGGGGAGGAGAGTGTCTGCGGAGTATGACAACTTCCGGGTGGAAGCGGAGAGAGACTTCTACAGGCTGCGGTTAGGTCACTACCGCGGGAATGCCGGAGACTCCTTATCCTGGCACAATGGCAAACAATTCACCACACTGGACAGAGACCGCGACCTGCACTCAGGTACAGCACGCCCCGGGAGGGGGGGGTTAGAGCGCGCCGTCAATGAAGCTCAACAAAACCAATAAACACACTAAACTTGGAGACAAGGAAAAAGTGCTGGGAAATGTGTGGGTCAGTCAGCATGAGAGAGAGAGAAGTGAACGGTATCAGATACAGGGCCCCATGAGTCGATGCGTCCTTCTCTCTCGGATACTGACTGATCTGCTCGGCATATCCAGCATTTTATGTTTTCGTTCAGGTTTCCTGCATTTTTATTTTTTCCCCCCCATCTTTTCATCTCAAACACTAGTGGAAGCTTTGGATGATATTTCAGGGCAATTACCGATGTTGTGACAGTCATCAGCTGTAAAGTTACCCGCTCCTTTAATGAACAGGACTGTGCAGGAATGAGTGGGGAAATGTTGTACAGGATGACGTGCAGACCGCATTTAAGTGCAGCTGTCCAGCCGTCACTTTGGCCATTTACAAACATCTGTCTTTCGAATGAGATGTTCAACCGAGGCCCCATCTGCCCTTTTCAGGTGGACGGTGATTTCTCCCCGGTGTCCAGGGCCAATATTTATCCCTCAACCAACATCACTAAAAAAATTATCTGGTCATTTATCTCATTGCTGTTAGTGGGAGCTTGCTGTGCGCAAATTGGCTGCTGCGTTTCCTACATTACAACAGTGACTACACTTTGAAAAGTACTTCATTGGCTGTAAAGCGCTTTGGGAGGTTCTGAGGTTGTGAACGCCGCTGGAGAAATGCAAATTATTTCTTTATTTCTGGTCATGTTACCAAAGAACGTTTAGCTCAGGATTTCGATCCTCTCTCCTCAGGAACCCAGAGATGGTTAGGGGGTTCGGGCGGAGAAATTATCGCCTGAAGTGATCCATAACTTTTGGAACAAAGTTGGAAATTGACTGTTATTCAAGCCCCAGTTTATTTCGTAATTTCTCGAGTTGTGCAAGAAGTGAAACAATTCACCCTTTTCAAATTTTGAGAGAAATTCCTGACAAGACTGGAACATGAAAAACGAAAACTAGATCTTCCACCCAAACAGCAATTTGCAAACATAATAAGAGCATAAGATTTCAGAGCAGGAGTCGGCCACACGGCCCCTCGAGCCCGCTCCGCCACACGGCCCCTCGAGCCCGCGCCGCCACACGGCCCCTTGAGCCCGCTCCGCCACACGGCCCCTCGAGCCCGCTCCGCCACACGGCCCCTCGAGCCCGCTCCGCCACACGGCCCCTCGAGCTCGCTCCGCCACACGGCCCCTCGAGCCCCCTCCGCCACACGGCCCCTCGAGCCCGCTCCGCCATACGTCCCTCGAGCCCGCTCCGCCATTCAATAAGATCATGGCTGATCATCGACCTCAACTCCACTTTCCCGCCCGATCTCCATATCCCTCGATTCCCCTAGAGTCCAAAAATCTATTGATCTCAGCCTTGAATATACTCAACGACTCAGCATCCACAGCCCTTTGGGGCAGAGAATTCCAAAGATTCACAACCCTCTGAGGGAAGAAATTCCTCCTCATCTCAGTCTTAAATGGCCGACCCCTTATCCTGAGACTATGCCCCCTAGTTCTAGACTCTCCAGCCAGGGGAAACAACCTCTCAGCATTTACCCTGTCAATCCCCCTCGGAATCTTGTATGTTTCAATGAGATCACCTCTCATTCTTCTGAACTCCAGAGGAGTACAGGCCCAATCTACTCAATCTCTCCTCATAGGACAGACTACACCAAGAAAAGCAGAAAGAACTTGTGCTTATCCAACACCTTCCACAACTTCAAGACATCTGAATAACAGTTACTGCTGTAACGTAAGGACCAGGAGGAGGCCATTCAGCCCCTCAGGCCTGTTCCACTATTCAATTAGATCATGGCTGATCTGCACCTCAACTCCATTTACCCACCTTTGCTTCATATTCATTGATATTCTTACCCAACAAAAATCTATCTATCTCAGTCTTGAAAATTTCATTGACCCCTAGCATTTTGGGGAGGGGGGGGAAGGGGAGGGGGGAGGGAAAGAGAGTTCCAGATTTCCACTACCCTTTGTGTGAATAAGTGCTTCCTGATTTCACCCCTAAATGGCTGGATTTGATATTACCTCAGCCCCTAGGGTGAACTAGAGAGTGAATTTACATCGGATATACGGCACAGAAACAGGCCATTCGGCCCAACCAGTCCATGCCGGCGTTTATGCTCCACTCGAGCCTCCTCCCATCTTTCCTCATCTAAATCTATCAGCATAACCCTCGATTCCCTTCTCCCTCATATGCTTATCTAGCCGCCCCTTAAATGCATCTATACTATTCACCTCAACCACTCCCTGTGGTAGTGAGTTCCACATTCTCACCACTCTCTGGGTAAAGAAGTTTCTTCTGAATTCCCCATTTGATTTCTTGGTGACTATCTTATATTGATGGTCCCTAGTTATGCTCTTCCCCACACGTGGAAACATTCTCTCTGTATCCACCCTATCAAAACCTTTCATAATTTTAAAGACCTCTATTAGGTCACCCCTCAGCCTCCTCTTTTCAAGACCCAGCCTGTTCATCCTTTCCTGATATGTATACTCTCACATTTCTGGTATCATCCTTGTAAATCTTCTCTGCACCCTCTCCAGTGCCTCTATGTCCTTTTTATAATATGGCGACCAGAATTGTACGCAGTACTCCAAGTGTGGTCTCCAAGTGTGTCCTGGCCAATATTTATCCCTCAACCAACATAACAAAAAAAAAAATGGATGATCTGGTCATTATCACATTGCTGTTTGTGGGACCTTACTGTGCGCAAATTGGCTGCTGAATTTCCCACATTACAACAGTGACTACACTTCAAAAGTACTTCATTGGCTGTAAAGCGCTTTGAGACGTCCGGTGGTCGTGAAAGGCGCTATAGAAATGCAAGTAGTTCTCCTTCTAACCAAGGTTTGATACAGGTTTAGTATAACTTCCCTACTTTTCAATTCAATCCCTCTAGAAATAAACCCTAGTGTTTGGTTTGCTTTATTTATGGCCTTGCTAACCTGCGTCGCTACTTTTAGTGATTTGTGCATTGGAAGCTTTCCACAGTAGCTTTGCTCATTGATGTCCGTGTGCTTCCTTCAAAAGGTAACTGCGCCCACTATCAGAAAGGAGGCTGGTGGTACTACGCCTGTGCACACTCAAACCTGAATGGTGTGTGGTATAAAGGAGGGCATTATCGCAGCAAGTACCAGGATGGCGTTTACTGGGCTGAATTCCGTGGTGGTGCTTACTCCCTGAAGAAAGTAGTAATGATGATACGGCCAAACTAGGCATTGCTGTAATATGTTCGCTTGGCTTTACAAAATGGGATTGCAATCACACTTGGCCGTATGTTATTGTCAGGCACCTCTTTATACTTTTTAAATATTGCGTTAAACAATAACCGCTTTATAAGCAGAGTTACAGACAACAGAACTACCTACTTAGAGTATAATATGTCTTCACAAGACTAAAGCAGACCCAAAGCAATGTGGGAAATGTCCTTCCCGCTCTATCGCGCAGACTGAATGCTCCAGAGGACCGCAATGTAGCGGGGCAGGAATTCGCAGAATCCGCCGTACAATTCAGATCACATTCTGGCCTCTCTCGTGTACGATAGCCCTCCCTTCCCATGTGAACACACTTCCAGAAAATATACGGGCAAAAGACAAACTGCGAGATTGCATCTCATTAATTATTAAAACAATTAAGCATGTCCCAAACACTTCAAAATTAGCTTTAGTGTCTTTTTAGTGAAATATGCCAATTAAGGTTGCAGGGGAAGAGGCAGCCATCTTGGAAATGCCAGGAAACTCGAACCCAAAAACCGTGCTGACTTACTCAATGTGCCTAACTGGCGCAGATAAAGGAGCAACACAATCTCTAGATATGGACGACCGTACACAAAATCCGAATAGAGAGACAACACACCAAGACTATTTATGGGGCAGACCAAAGGCACCGTGGCAGAATGGCCTACTGGAGCATTAATATGCTACTAGATTGATTCCTGGGATGAGAGGGTTGTCCTACGAAGAGAGATTGAGCAGATTGGACCGATACTCTCTGGAGTTTAGAAGAATGAGAGGTGATCTCATTGAAACATAGAAGATTCTGAGGGGGATTGACAGGGTAGATGCTGAGAGGTTATTTCCCCTGGCTGGAGAGTCTAGAACTAGGGGGCATAGTCTCAGGATAAGGGGTCGGCCATTTAAGACCGAGATGAGGAGGAATTTCTTCACTCAGAGGGTTGTGAATCTTTGGAATTCTCTACCCCAGAGGGCTGTGGATGCTGAGTCGTTGGGTATATTCAAGGCTGAGATAGAAAGATTTTTGCACTCTAGGAGAATCAAGGGATATGGGGATCGGGTGGGAAAGTGGAGTTGAGGTCGAAGATCAGCCTTGATCTCACTGAATGGCAGAGCAGGCTCGAGGGGCCGAGTCCTGCTCTTAATTCTCATGTATGCAACACCATGAAGTGGTGAGATCTGGATCCACAAACCATGAGTTACCAAAATTGCCCATCTCCGCAGCGTCACTTTGGGAACGTGCCAAAAAAGTGGCCAAGCACATCGCTACGGGCAGGTGGGTTGTGGTTAAGTGATAACCAGGAACAGAGAGTCCCATCAAGACAATCTCATACAGCAACCAGCAGCACAGTTGGAGTTTTGGGATTGGTTACCAGGGCTTGGTTACCAGGGCTTGGCTGCAGCTGACAGATGAATTCGGTAAAGATGGATAAATTGAGAGCCACATCCATTGGGGTTCCGAGCCAGCTGGTGACAAACCAACAACTCCTTCATTCTTGAACGGGGTACCAGTAATAAAGTTAGAGCTACCACAGTAAACATGGTGGCAGTGCACTGCTGCTACACGCAAGACGTTTGTGTCATATCATTCAGACAGTACGAGAGGTAGAATGACCTGGAGTGCATCACAAGGGTTTGGATGACCCCATAAACCATGTCAGTAGCTTAAGTCACCCAAACGCAAAGGGCGTTGTAACGTCAAACAGCACCCCCAAAAACCCAAGTATAGATTTATCTTTTATTTGGAGTCTTCCTGTTGGATGTTCGTTATTGCGACTTACGAGGTTATTATTGGCCACTGAAATTGCCCATGAAATCCACGTTACAAGGCAGGAGAGAGGGACTGGTGACACAGTGTGTGTGTGTGTTCTTTCACCTCTGCCACCTAGACTTAAACCATTTGAGGCCAACGGGATTACAATCTCTTTACGCCGGCTGTAAGGTTGCTGCAGGAAGGGAGTTTGACCGTCTGAATGCATGTTAAAGCGAGCACGGCCCCCAGAGCACCAAACGCCCCGCCTTGTTGCACACCGAGTGGGGTCACAAGGGTGGAAACATCACATTGGTATGGAGGGGCATCTTCAGAGGTTGTGGGACGGGGGTCAGGGGATATTGTTGGGGTACAGTAGGAGGAGCTGTACCCCGCAGACAGATGCGCTACACCTGACATGGGAGTGCTTGCTGTGGGCACCGGGTGCCTGAAATGGGAATGTGTCCTATTGCTCAGTGACAACATCCCTCAACATCCACCCAGAAAAGTGAAAGAAACAAAATACATTAAGAACCAATAAACAGGACTGATTTCAAGCCCATAAACTTATCTTGGGGTTTAGATAGTCACTAAGGAATCTGCACTGCGAGGAGATAACTGCCAGAGATCCATTAGGAGAGTAGAACAAGAGGAGGCCATTCGGCCCCTCGAGCCTGTTCTGCCATTCAATTAGATCTTGTGGCTGATCTGTATCTTAACTCCATTTACCCACCTTGGTTCTGTAATCCTCAATACCCTTACCCAACAAAAATCTAGCAAACTCAGTTTTTAAATTTTCAGTTGACCCCCCCAGCATTATTCTGGGGGAGAGAGTTCCAGATTTCCACTAACCCTTTGTGTGAAGAAGTGCTTCCCGACATCACCCCTGAACGGCCTGGCTCTAATTTTAAGGTTCTGCCCCTTGTCCTGGACTCCCCCCACCAGAGGAAATAGTTTCTCTCTGTCTACCCTATCAACTCCTTTAATCATCTTAAACACCTCAATTAGATCACCCCTTAATCTTCTATACTCAAGGGAATACAGGCCTAGTCTGTGCAACCTATCCTCGTAATTTAACCCAGTATTATAAGAACATAACATAAGAAATAGGAGCAGGAGTAGGCCAATCGGCCCCTCGAGCCTGCTCCGCCATTCAATAAGATCATGGCTGATCTGATCCTAACCGCCAATCTACTATCTACTATCACAGAACCATCTCCTGCATCTAACAGAATTGCACACACGAAATAGGAGCAGAATCAGGCTACACGGTCCCTGGGCTCGCTCCACTACCCACAGGGCCATGACCGATCCGAACCTAGACTCATGTCCAAATTCCTGCCCGCTCCCCGTAACCCTTAATGCCCTTTACTTCTAGGAAACTGTCTATTTCTGTTTTAAATTTATTTAATGATGTAGCTTCTACAGCTTTTTGTGGCAGCATATTCCATGGACCTACCACCCTCTGAGTGAAGTAGTTCCTCCTCATCTCAGTTTTGAAAGAGCAGCCCCTTATTCTAAGACTATGTCCCCTAGTTCTAGTCTCACCCGTCATCGGGAACATCCTCCCCGCATCCACCCGATCCAACCCCTTCACAATCTTATATGTTTCAATAAGATCGCCTCTCATTCTTCTGAACTCCAATGAGTAGAGTCCCAATCTACCCAACCTCTCCTCATATGACCACCCCCTCATCCCCGGGATTAACCAAGTGAACCTTTTTTGCACTGCCTCGAGAGCAAGGATGTCTTTCCTTAAGTAAGGACACCAAAACTGTATGCAGTATTCCAGGTGCGGTCTCACCAATACCTTGTACAACTGAAGCAATACCTCCCTATTTTTATATTCTATCCCCCTAGCAATGAAAGCCAACATTCCATTTGCCTTCTTAATCACTTGCTGCACCTGCATACTAACCTTTTGAGTTTCGTGCACCAGGACCCCCAGATCCCTTTGCACTTCAGTACTCTCCAGTTTCTTGCCATTAAGATAATAAATTGCTCTAGGATTTTTCCTGCCAAAGTGCATCACCTCACACTTTCCAGTGTTGTATTCCATCTGCCAAATCTCTGCCCACCTAGCCTGTCTATGTCCCCTTGCAGGTTTTTTATGTCCTCCTCACTCACTACTTTCCCTCCCATCTTTGTATCATCTGCAAATTTTGATATGTTACACTT
Source organism: Squalus acanthias (assembly GCA_030390025.1). NCBI lineage: Eukaryota > Metazoa > Chordata > Chondrichthyes > Squaliformes > Squalidae > Squalus > Squalus acanthias. The sequence goes on from CM059445.1 coordinate 19,384,937, forward strand.
GGTCCCTTCCTCCAAATCGTTAATATAGATTGTAAAGAGTTGGGGACCCAGCACTGACCCCTGTGGAACACCACTAGTTACTGATTGCCAGTCTGAGAATGAACCATTTATCCCAACTCTTTGCTTTCTGTTAGATAGCCAATCCTCTATCCATGCCAGAATATTACCCCCAATCCCGTGATTTTTTACCTTAAGCAATAATCTTTTGTGTGGCACCTTGTCAAATGCCTTTTGGAAGTCTAAATACACTACGTCCACTGGTTCCCCTTTATCCACTCTATATGTTACTTCCTCAAAGAACTCCAGCAAATTTGTCAAACATGACTTCCCCTTCGTAAAACCATGCTGACTTTGTCCTATTAAATTATGATTATCCAAATGTCCTGTTACTGTTTCCTTAATAATGGACTCCAAAATTTTACCTACCACAGATGTTAGGCTAACCGGTCTATAGTTACCAGCCTTCTGTCTACTGCCCTTTTTAAATAAGGGTAGTAGACAGTAAATCGTTAATCTCTGTAATCCGAGTCCTGTTGCCCACAATCTGCAGCTTTACGAACCTGGGGTACAGCCGTGTAACTTCTTCCACCTCATCTACAGTCACACCACAAGGCATGCCCAGACTCCAAGAGCAGGCAAACAACCTGCCTTCAGAAACCCCTTGCACGCCACTAAGAGGTGAGCAAGACCAGCTGACTTGCTCTCCGATCTGCACATCGCCCCGAGAGTAAAGACATGGTTTCCATTCAGTGCATCACTACACCCTGGTACATTAACCTACCAGCCTGCTGTGTGGAAGCTGATCATTAGGATACAGTCAATGACTGTGGTTTAATATACATCTGCTAAACCTTAAAGATGGAGACTTCTGCCAACTATTGATAAGAAACCTGACACAAATATTAAACCGGACACATTCTCGTTCGAAATATTAATCTGTCAATTGTTTATGTAAGATGACACCTCTGAGCGCTATAGAAACACGTCACTGTAAATATTTGAACAAATAAAATACTTTGTGCTGTAACCTACTCCAGCTCTTTCCCGCAGATCGGCGAGTTCAACCAGTCGACACCGTCAATCTCGGTGTGAAACTTTCAGTCGGGTGTCAGCCGCCCACCTGAGGCGCTGCCTCAACACCAAAGACCACTGGGTCCAAAGTGGCAAGCTGTGACCCCTGGGGGCGGAGGGGATACGCAGCGACCAGGTACAGCTCACGCGTCTGCAGCAAGCACACGTTCTCTTATCGGTGGAATGACTGAGTTGGGTTTCCTGCCAACTTCAGCCAACTTTATTTACCTCGGAAGGGGACAACGGGAAATAAATAGCAGAAAAACAGATTGGGGAAAAAAATGTAAACACACAGGAGCTGGCTGCTACGGTTACAGCTTCACATCCGAGGACAGATCGTCGGCCAAATTCCTTTCGACAGTTTTTCCTGGTTGTGAGCCAATTGCTAAATGTTGCATGTCCCAGCTGAGAGGCGTCAAACCTCCTTCAAACAGGGTGCCAACTTTTTTTTTAATTGTTCGTGGGATGTGGGCGTCGCTGGCAAGGCCGGCATTTATTGCCTGTCCCTGGTTGCCCTCGAGAAGGTGGTGGTGAGCCGCCTTCTTGAACCGCTGCAGTCCGTGCGGTGAAGGTACTCCCACAGTGCTGTTAGGGAGGGAGTTCCAGGATTTTGACCCAGCGACGATGAAGGACCGACGATATATTTCCAAGTCAGGATGCTGTGTGACTTGGAGGGGAACTTGGAGGTGGTGGTGTTCGCATGCACCTGCTGCCCTTGTCCTTCTAGGTGGAAGAGGTCGCAGGTTTGGGAGGTGCTGTCGAAGAAGCCTTGGCGAGTTGCTGCAGTGCATCTTGTAGATGGTACACACTGCAGCCATGGTGCGCCGGTGGTGGAGGGAGTGAATGTTTAAGGTGGTGGATGGGGGGCCAATCAAGCGGGCTGCTTTGTCCTGGGTGGTGTCGAGCTTCTTGAGTGTTGTTGGAGCTGCACTCATCCAGGCAAGTTTTATTTGAAGTACGGGCTCCCATTTGGCTGTTCACTAGATTTCTCCCGCGATCGATTGAATCAGAGCCGGGAATACCGAACTCAGCCAATTAAAGGCAATTGGACACGAGCTGAAAGTGAGAGCACGTTGTGTGTGAAAGGAGGCATACATCAGCGGGTGAGGTGGCTACACATCCTGTTCCGATCATTTTTCCATGGTTTTCTAATCATGAATCAAACCATATGGCCAACATTACAGAGTGGAAATAATAAACCAACACCTAGGGCATCCCATGCTTGTACATTATAATTTTTAGTTAATAGGAACCTCCTGCTAAGAGTTTCAAAGCTGGACACTTCTGTGAATCATTAAGGGTTTGAAGACATCAGTAACATTGCACAACACATCTGTCCAATGAAAGTTTAGATGGAGTACAACATTCCCAGAGTACAAGTATTAACCGGTGCTCTGCCACTCTGCGCTCTCAATTCCATGTTAACGACAAGGTATGTGGCTCAGAATACACGCCACACAGGCTCAGAATACACGCCACACGCGCTCTGTTATGTCTAAAAAAAGCACTCCTCCCCCCACACACTCTCAGACAAACTCCCCCTGCCCACACACAAGCCACCAAGTGTACAAATAGACCGACACAAGCTGTGTACTACCCACGAGAGACAGGAAGCAGCAAATGGAAAAATGGACACCTTCTGCTTCAGGTTGTCATACGGCAATGTTAGTTCGAAGTTTGGTCATTCCGACCCCTCAAGGCGGCAAAAAAGACTTGCATTTCTACAGCGCCTTTCACGACCACCGGACGTCCCAAAGCGCCTTACAGCCAATGAAGTACTTTTTGAAGTGTAGTCACTGTTGTAATGTAGGAAACGCGGCAGCCAATTTGCGCACAGCAAGCTCCCACAAACAGCAATGTGATAATGACCAGATAATCTATTTTTAGTGATGTTGATTGAGGGATAAATATTGGGCCCAGGACACCGGGGGGAACTCTCCTGCTCTTCTTCAAAATAGTGGCCATGGGATCTTTTACGTCCACCCGAGAGAGCAGACGAGGCCTCGGTTTAACATCTCATCCGAAAGATGGCACCTCCGACAGGGCAGCGCTCCCTCAGTACTGCCCCTCCGACAGTGCAGCACTCCCTCAGTACTGCCCCTCCGACAGTGCAGCGCTCCCTCAGTACTGCCCCTCCGACAGTGCGCTGCTCTCTCAGTACTGCCCCCTGCCCCTCCGACAGTGCAGCGCTCCCTCAGTACTGCTCTCTGACCTCCCTCAGTACTGCCCCTCCGACAGTGCAGCGCTCCCTCAGTACTGCCCCTCCGACAGTGCGGCGCTCCCTCAGTACTGCCCCTCCGACAGTGCGGCGCTCCCTCAGTACTGCCCCTCCGACAGTGCGGCGCTCCCTCAGTACTGCCCCTCCGACAGTGCGGCGCTCCCTCAGTACTGCCCCTCCGACAGTGCGGCGCTCCCTCAGTACTGCCCCTCCGACAGTGCGGCGCTCCCTCAGTACTGCCCGTCCCTCCCTCAGTACTGCCCCTCCGACAGTGCGGCGCTCCCTCAGCACTGCACTGGGAGTGTCAGCTTGGATTTTTTTGTGCTGAAGTCTCTGGAGTTGGACTTAAACCCAAAACCTTCTGACTCAGAGGTGAGAGTGCTACTAACTGAGCCACAGCTGACAATATTAAAACTTCCAACACACTGCGGGTAAACCTCGGCCAGGCAGGACTACCCCTGCTCATGGAGAGAGAGGAGGGGACTCAGCCAATGGGTGATCTCACATGTCACTTTCTGCTAGTTTCAGAGCCGCGCTGGTGAAGACCCAGGGGTCAAGCTAAGTGTCTGCTCTTGGCTGCAGTCTGACCTGATGCACTACGAAGGAAGCAGGGGGTTCAAGGAGAAAAACGATCGATAGCAGTCAAACCAAACTTGGGAGGCTCCACCTAAGCCAAAGACCGTTCGCTCGCTCGCTGTGGTCACAGACCAGTTGGTCACGGCCTCTCAGCCAGTGCAAGTGGATTCAGCGACACACTGAAATGTGCGAGAAGATTGCAATGGTTGGTGAACACTCACCCTTTTGAAGAGGTTTCAGATCGGACTCACCTAAGTATGGAATGCACGGAGTCATTTTCAAGCAGCCGATGAAATCTCTGAGCTGTTTGTAGTTATGTTCTTTGGACATCAGGGTCTCCAGTTTTTCAAACGCAGCCTTATCCTTCCTGCTCAGCATCTGCAATTAAAGATCAAACACGACCTTAACCACAACATTCCTCTCTCATCTCAACCGATAGAAGGATTACACTAGGAACCAAAGTTGTTCACAGCACAGGAGGATATTTGGCCCATCGTGTCACTGCTGGCTCATTGCTAGAGCAATCCCAAACCAATCCCACTGCCCCGCTCTCTCCCCATAGCGCTGTGTCAATCCCAAACCAATCCCACTGCCCCGCTCTCTCCCCATAGCCCTGTCAATCCCAAACCAATCCCACTGCCCCGCTCTCTCCCCATAGTCCTGTGTCAATCCCAAACCAATCCCACTGCCCTGCTCTCTCCCCATAGTCCTGTATCAATCCCAAACTAATCCCACTGCCCCGCTCTCTCCCCATAGCCCTGTATCAATCCAAAACTAACCCCACCATTCTGCAGCTTTTCTGACTGACCACGTCAAAAAACCAGGGGCGAGGAAAGAAGTTAAATAACTCGTGACCCTGCCCTTTCAGAGGGCAGCCTTGTGCAAGGTATGGGGACCTACAACATGCTCTCTTGGCCGAATTTGGTGGAGAGCCAAAGAAAAAGATTCAGGTAGAAAAAAATCACAGCACAGAACAGGCAGGAAAACCCACAAATGTCAAAAACATTTCATTTCTGGCCTTGGAGATTCTGAAAACAAAAATATAAATGTTCAGTACAGAGTGCCTGAATTAATGTAACCAGATCCTTGTAGTATAAGCAAGATTACCCAATTAGCAAAACTCTATTTCACCTCTTCTGTTAATTACGGTTTCAATTCATTTTCACCTACAACGCACGTATCAGAACTCACACCACAACCCCGCCACCTGTGCACGTCCCCCGCCACCTGTCCGCGGCCCCCGCCACCTGTCCGCGGCCCCCGCCACCTGTCCGCGGCCCCCGCCACCTGTCCGCGGCCCCCGCCACCTGTCCCCCGCCACCCGTCCCCGGCCCCCGCCACCCGCCACCCGTCCGCGGCCCCCGCCACCCGTCCGCGGCCACTCGCCTGCCGCCCGCCGCCCCCCGCCAGCGCCCCCCGCCACCCGTCCGCGGCCCACGCCACCCGTCCCCGGCCCACGCCCCCTGTCCCCGGCCACCCGTCCCCCCGTCCGCGGCCCCCGCCACCCGTCCGCGGCCACCGCCACCCGCCACCCGTCCGCGGCCACCCGTCCCCGTCCCCCGCCCGCGGCCCCCGCCACCCGTCCCCGGCCACCCGTCCGCGCCCCCCCGCCACCGCCACCCGCCACCCGTCCGCGCCCCCCACCACCCGTCCGCGTCTAGTGTTGGACTTGGCAAAAGGTGAGGACTTTATCCAAATACTTCCTAGGCCTGCATTGACGGGAGATCAAACAGATCACTCGCCAGCTCTCCCCGCCTGGTCCAATGTGCAATACCGGAGGTTCCTGAAAAACAACGAAAATTGTAAGAAGTAGTTTAAAAGGGTCCATTACTTACCGCCCAGGCTTTTGACAACCTGAATACTGGAGTGCTTTGTAAAGCTGAAATTACCGCCATCAACCCGTGGAGGTTCTGGAGATCCTGAAGTTTCTGCAACAGGAAAAAACTTGCGTTTAGCTTCTCGTGACCTCGGGGCAAATATACTCTGTAAAACTGAGAGGGCAAATTTAATTTATTCTCCTCCCTCCCCATTCATTAAGTCCACCAATAAACCATTCTACCAGTTGAAGAAAGAAAGACTTGAATAAAGACTTTCATTTCTATAGCGCCTTTCACAACCACCGGACGTCCCAAAGCGCTTTACAGCCAATGAGGTACTTTTGAAGTGTAGTCACTGTTGTAATGTGGGAAACGCAGCAGCCAATTTGCGCACAGCAAGCTCCCACAAACAGCAATGTGATAATGACCAGATAATCTGTTTTTTAGTAATGTTGATTGAGGGATAATATTGGCCAGGACACCAGGGAGAACTCACCTACTCTTCTTCAAAATAATGCCCGTGGGATCTTTTACGTCCATCTGAGAGAGCAGACGGGGCCTCAGTTTAACGTCTCATCCAAAAGACGGCACCTCCAACAGTGCAGCACTCCCTCAGCACTGCACTGGAGCGTTAGCCTGGATTTTTGTGCTCGAGTCTCTGGAGTGGGGACTTGAACCCACAACCTTCTGACTCAGAGGCGAGAGAGCGACCCACTGAGACACGGCTGACACACTAAGCAAGTAACTGGGCCAGTGAGGCTGGGTAGGGCCTTCCAAACCTCATCTCTCATCATCTTCAATGATGGAGGGCTGAACGTTCCATTAATCCGAGACCTAGGGATATCTGGGAATATCCTTCGAGTCCGACGGACCAGGTTTTAGGCCGTTGGATGTCACCAATTGGCCTTTCAGAGCAGATTGCTGGAAGGATCTTGTGCACAGACACAGGCTGTTCCCATTTCCGTCACAGCCCCATCCCAAATCCCAACCAATCCCAGTATCCTGCAGAACTGAATGATTCAGCCGCCGGTCTCCGGCGCTGGACTGTTGCATTCCAATGCACCATGCCACGGATTATTAGGAAGGGATCCCTGCCCTTTCCAGCCACTCTCTCTACCCTTCTCAATAAATCTATTATCTTTTTGTGACATGGTGTCCAGGACAGTCATAGAGTCAGAGTCATAACGACACAGAAGGAGGCCATTCGGCCCATCGAGTCCATGCCGGCTCTCTGCAGAACAATCCAGTCAGTCCCATTCCCCTGCTCTATCCCCGTAGTCCTGCAAGTTTATTTCCCTTAAGTGCCTATCCAATCTCCCCTTGAAAACATTGAGTGTCTCCGCTCCCACCACTTCCGTCGGAAGCGAGTTCCAGGTCATCACCACTCGCTGCGCAAAAATGTTTTTCCTCACATCCCCCCTGTATCTCTTGCCCAAAACCTTAAATCTTTGTCCCCTAGTCCTTGTACCATCAACTAGTGGGAACAGCCTTTCCCCGTCTAGCCTATCCAAACCCATCATATCAAATCACCCCGCAACCTCCTTTGCTCTAATGAAAACAAATCCAGCTTCTCCAACCTGTCCTTGTAGCTAAGATCACCCATCCCCGGAACCATTCTGGTAAATCTCCTCTGCACCCGCTCAAGGGCCTTCACATCCTTGCTAAGACAGGATACAGTATAACACTGCTCTGACTAGTGCAATGGCCTTCGTCTAACGTCAGTATATTTTCCTATTCCTGCCATACATCTCATTTCATTACTTCTTTAAATTCCTGCTCCACATTGTCTGGATATTGAAAATTATATATTTGTTATTGTTTCTGAGCCATTTTGAAAGTATCCTTGTTCTAATTCCATCCGTTGTACACTTAATGTCTCGCGTTTTACAACCTAGCGCATGAATTTCATCGCCTGCCAAATTACACAGCCAATCTAAATCCGACGGCAAATCTTTAGATCCATCCTCTGCCTCTAATGCTCTCTCTATTCGAATATACTCAGCACATTCGACCAAGTTGGTCTTGGCATTGATACCCAAGCATTCGCCCCTGCACAACCCCACTATCTTTGGAGTTCTCTGCCCCAGAGGGCTGTGGATGCTCAGTCGTTGAGCTGTGTCTTCAGCTGCCAAGGCCCCAAGCTCTGGAATTTCCTCCCTAAACCTCTCCGCCTCTCTCTCCTCCTTTAAGACGCTCCTTAAAACCTACCTCTTTGACCAAGGTTTTGGTCACCTGCCCTAATTTATCCTTATGTGGTTCGGTGTCAAATTTTTTGTCTTAAAATACTCCTGTGCAGCGCCTTGGGACGTTTTATGTTAAAGGTGCTATATAAATACAAATTGTTGTTGTAGTAATATATTCAAGGTTGAGATCGATTGATTTTTGGATACTCAGGGGACCAAGTGATCTGGGGATCGGGCGGGGAAGTGGAGTTGAGGTCGAAGATCAGCCATGATCTTATTGAATGGCCGACTCCTGCTCCTAATTCTTATGTAACACTTGCCCCTCCAGTTTGACATTACACTTCTCACACTTACTCTCCACTTCCTATTTCACAAGCTCCTTTTCCAGTGCTATGTTCTATCCCCGTGCTTTTTAATTAAAAAAAAGACAGAAGGATTTTTCATATAGAACGTTACCAAAAGCTTTCTAAAATTAAACTAGTGGGATGCACCACCATCAACTTAATCTGCAGCAGCCTCTCAACATCGTACATGTGGGGCAAGTCAGTGAATGTCCCGCTCCACCACAGGTAGCCAGTTGGACAAGTCACTTATCAAAGTCATCTATTGCAAAGCCACTCTCGGGATAAGCAGACTTACTCTTGCAATCTTGATAAAATGGCCGAGAACTTCGACTCTTATTTTAAGAGTCTGTTTGGTGAGAATTTCTCGGATGACCCAGAAACTGACCTGCAAAAGAGAAGCACGGGTTTATTGTGTGTTATTCCTTAATCACACTCCAAGCCCTTTCTGTGGGCAAATTAAAAAAGGTATCTATGGGATATTCTTAGCCAGGGATGTTACAAGTAATTCATTTCGACATTGAATTTCTTGGTTTAAAAATTCTAAACTTTACAACGCTCCCTCCCCACAACCAAAAATGTTAACGGGTATTTGAACAGAACTAGTTTAAGGTTTCATTTCTGCTCCTCTCCCCAAAAGCTGGATTCATTTTTTTGATTAAAATCAAAAGGCAGGTCAAGCAGAACCCAAACTCCAATAGACCTGGAACCAACCGCTCTTTACAGTCAAAGACACCAGAGTGGCCGGGCAAGGGGCACAGGGTCACAGCAAGGGCAGGAAGTGCTTCTTTACATAGGGAGCAGCCAATAGTGGGGGGGGGGGGGGGGGGGGTGGAGAGACAGGGAATGGTCGACAGTGGGGACAGATTGCCAGGACACTGGACCCGGGCAAGCAGCCAGCAGCTAGATGCTGTAGTGGGAGGTGGTAGAAGTGACATTCTGGATTAAAGAAATCAAATGGACCAAATGGGTTTGTCCATTTCAATCCATCTGGTTGATTACCAGAGCACGTCTGTTCCTCCATCCTACCTGGTTAAACCTCCTGGTAAACGCTACCACATTCGGAGCCAAGGTATGCTTCTCTTTCTTGTTCCAACCACAGCCAGATAGCTCCTGTTTGGGGGGGAAAAAATTTAAATGTGATTCATCACCCAATAAAAACAGAGAATTTTTAGGAGAACAGTTCCAGATCCCAGTTTGAACTTTGCCATCCCGCCCACCAAACATTATTTCTTGTTCTTCTGGTAAAAGGGCAGTTACCATATGCACCGATTGCATCCCAAACCCTGTGCCCTTATACAAGCCACGTGTGGATCAGCGTCCTCAGAATGAATTACTCCCTTGTCACACACCATCCTGACTTGGAAGTATATCGGCCGTTCCTTCATCGTCGCTGGGTCAAAATCCTGGAACTCCCTCCCTAACAGCACGGTGGGAGCACCTTCACCACACGGACTGCAGGGGTTCAAGGCGGCAGCTCACCACCACTTTCTCAAGGGGCAACTAGGGATGGACAATAAATGTTGGCCTTGCCAGCGACGCCCACATCCCTAGAATGAATTTTTTTTTTAAATTTAAAGTGCTGGGATAACGGACTGGAAATCACACGGGATAACCCTGGGTCCAGAAAGTGGAATGAAAAGCAATGGGAGAATTGCCCATTATTATCTAGTCCTAATCCCTCTGAGGTCAGAGCGGTCAGTCAACATGCGATCAAAGGTGCAAAGCTCAGACCCATTGCAAGACAAGTGCAGATGCTCCGGTTCTCCAGTTTCGAGGACTCCTTACTGTCTCGGCCAAAACAAATTAACACCCGGAGGAGAAAAAAGGCCCCCGTGAGCTGCCCAATAGCCCGGTCCAGCCTGCTCCTACAAATTGCTCGTCACAAGGCCATCATTTTGAAATTGGCTAACTGAAGACAATTTCCACTTTCATTCGGACGTTAAATACAGAAACGTTCCTATTTTGTTGCATCAATTCCCACTCCCAGCATTAATAATTAATCTCCAATCGCATTGCATAATTTACAGGAGATCATGTGGAATGTCCATGAACCTGTCTCTCCCGAAGAGCCAGAAAACATCACCCCAGAAACCAATGCATATTGGTTGAAACTACTTGGTCAGTAACTTGGTAATACAGAGCAGTTAGATTTCAGCCGTGGCTCAGTGGGTAGCACACTCTCGCCTCCGAGCTTGTGGATTCATGTTCCACTCCAGAGACTTCAGCACATAATCCAGACTGACACTCCCAGTGCGGTACTGAGGGAGCGCTGTACTGTCGGAGGGGCAGCACTGAGGGAGCGCCGCACTGTCGGAGGGGCAGCACTGAGAGCGCCGCACTGTCGGAGGGGCCGTACTGAGGGAGCGCCGAACTGTCGGAGGGGCAGTACTGAGGGAGCGCCGCACTGTCGGAGGGGCAGTACTGAGGGAGCGCCGAACTATCGGAGGGGCAGTACTGAGGGAGCGCCGAACTGTCGGAGGGGCAGTACTGAGGGAGCGCCGAACTGTCGGAGGTGCCATCTTTTGGATGAGACGTTATACTGAGGCCCCGTCTGCTCTCTCAGGTCGACGTAAAAGATCCCATGGCACTATTTCGAAGAAGAGCAGGGGGGGTTCTCCCCATTGTCCTGGGCAATATTTATCCCTCAATCAACATCACTAAAAACAGATCATCTGGTCATTATCACGTTGCTGTTTGTGGGAGCTTGCTGTGCGCAAATTGGCTGCTGCTTTTCCTACATTACAACAGTGACTACACTTCAAAAAGTACTTCATTGGCTGTAAAGCGCGTAGGGATGGCCTGAGGTTGTGAAAGGTGATATGTAAATATATACACACTCACACACAAAAGTTTTAAAATTTTATTTCATGCTTTTCCACAGGAGTTGACATACTCTTTTTTTAAGAGCATATTAGAGGATAAGAAGCAGCAAAACACAAGACACCAGAAGAAAGAGTCAGATTGCGCTCTTGATGAACCATTGCGTGCATATGATGCGAATTCAGATCATGCACTAATGAATACATTACATGGTATAATGCACATGTCCTTATGAAGCAGTGTAATCCTCTAACAGAGTGAGAAATACCACAGGAGAACTCTTATTAAAAATAGTGGAAGAAATGCTACTTCACTGAACGCCCTGAAATCCAACAAGGCCACGATAAGAATGGCCTCCTGTACTTGAGACTAACCAGGGTGGTTTTAACCGACTATAATGAGAAAGACAGTGATCGACTAAGATCGTATTTGAAACCCTGTATTCAAGTTGTGATTAAAAATCTTCTGAAGACTAAAATTTGGAGGTAAATTTAGAGACTTTACTTCCAGGACCAAGACTTTTAAAAAAAAAATCTTTTTAGGTAACAGCCTAAAAAACAGCTTCCAACCTCCGAGCGGAAAAAAAACATTTCAGCAAATAAATTCCTAAACTGGACACAGAGGTTTTCCAGGGTCTTGAATTTTAATTACAGAACTTCATTCTTTGGCAAACGACATGAATTGGTCATGAAAGAATTTTTATTAAAAAGTCAAATCAAGATTATTTTAATTTGGAAGGAAAGTGAGTGGAGGCAGGGGAGCTGAAAGAGACGGAGCAAATAGCTTGTCCATAGGTTGGAGTTCCACTTCCTCCAGCCCTCTACATACAGTTTCTGTCTTTTAAGCAAATATTTCATCATGGAAATAAAGCATCCCTCTCTGTTGGCAGCAAGGCTCCCCTGTGTAATGAGATGGGCCGCCTCAATCCAATCGCCAGTGAGCGTGGGCCCACAGCTGAAACAACTGGCACTGAATTCAGACTCTGCAGCAACTTGTATTTTTACAGCGCCTTTAACGTAGTAAAACGTCCCAAGGCGCTTCACAGGAGCGATTATCAAATAATACTTGACACCGAGCCACATAAGGGGATATTAGGACAGGTGACCAAAAGCTTGGTCAAAAAGGTCGGTTTTAAGGAGCGTCTTAAAAGGAGGAGAGAGAGGCGGAGAGAGGTTTAGGGAGGGAATTCCAGAGCTTAGGGCCCAGGCAGCTGAAGGCACGGCCGCCAATGGTGGAGCGATGGAAATCGGGGATGCGCAAGAGGCCAGAATTAGAGGAGCGCAGGGATCTCGGAGGGTTGTAGGCCGGGAAGAGGTTACAGAGATAGGGAAGGGGGCGAGGCCATGGAGGGATTTGAACACAAGGATGAGAATTTTTAATTTTGCCCATCAAGGTTAAACGCACAACTTTAAAAGTGACCAGTACTCAGCGATGGAGAAATGGGGTTAAGTTATGTATTGTGAAGTTCTAACAAGCCCCATAGTAAGCAATCAACTTGCAGCAATGGCCAGTCAGTGCTCAGTGCAGAGAGTTAATGGCAGAGGCAGAGCATTTGCCCAGAAGGAACACACCACATCAAAGTGGACAATAAAAGAACAGCAACCAATGAGATTTACTGCACAACATCTGGGAGTGTTTTACAGCAATTTCCAAATGCCTCAAACTTTGTTTAACTCGCTTTTGAAGACACCATCAATCTGCACCTTAAAGCAAACCTTCCAGGCAGCCATCTGAAAATCTCAGCCGCCATGTTGGGTCATCTGCCTGTATCGCTGGCAACCAGAATTGCCATGGTAACCAGTGGTGCTGCATTAGTTGATTTGGTGGGTTTCGGGCTCTCCTAAAGGCCGAGCTAGTACGTGTGCGGAGCGGTGTGGGACTGAGCCAAACCCATCGGGAGCTGGAGGAGGTCCCCAGGGCCCATCTCTCACCTGTGCCCAGTTCACTGATCTCACCTGGCATTGAGGCCGCTGCAGGTGTCTTTGTGGCTAACCATCCAGGGCTCCCACCTTTTCTCCATTAGCCACTGACTTGGAATCCATGAATTCAGACATCAGGCCAGGTTGGATCTGGGCTCAGCTGCGATTCCCTTCAGGGTCGTATAGTCGCCAAACGCTGGTTACATGAGGCACCAAAGCACAGAGTCTTGCGATATGGAGACATTTAAAGCCTTTACGAGTTTTCAACATGTACAAAGCAATCTCAGAGCCACCGCATGCCTGGCTTTAGACTCGGCAAACAGAACAACCCCAGTGCCCATGGGTCTGTAAACCAGTTCTGGACACCGCTTCCAACAGGTGCTAAACAAAGACAGGCCTGCATTTCTATAGCGCCTTTCACGACCTCAAGATGTCCCACAGTGCTTTACAGCCAATTAAGTACTTTTTGAAGTGTAGTCACTGATGTAATGTAGGAAACACAGCAGCCAATTTGTGCACAGCAAGCTCCCACAAACAGCAATGTGATAATGACCAGATAATCTGTTTTTAGTGATGTTGGTTGAGGGGTAAATATTGGCCAGGGAAGAACTCCCCTGCTCTTCATTGAAATAGTGCCATGGGATCTTTTGCATCCACCTGAGAGGGCAGACAGGACCGCAATTTAATGTCTCCAACAGTGCGGCTCTCCCTCAGTACTGCCCCTCCGACAGTGCAGCACTCCCTCAGTACTGCCCCTCCAACAGTGCGACGCTCCCTCAGTACTGCCCCTCCGACAGTGCAGCACTCCCTCAGTACTACCCCTCCGACAGTGCGGCGCTCCCTCAGTACTGCCCCTCCGACAGTGCAGCGCTCCCTCAGTACTGCCCCTCCGACAGTGCGGCACTCCCTCAGTACTGCCCCTCCGACAGTGCGGCGCTCTCTCAGTACTGCCCCTCCGACAGTGCAGCGCTCCCTCAGTACTGCCCCTCCGACAGTGCGGCACTCCCTCAGTACTGCCCCTCCGACAGTGCAGCGCTCCCTCAGTACTGCCCCTCCGACAGTGCGGCGCTCCCTCAGTACTGCCTCTGACAGTGCAGCGCTCCCTCAGTACTGCCCCTCCGACAGTGCGGCGCTCCCTCAGTACTGCCTCTGACAGTGCAGCGCTCCCTCAGCACTGCACTGGAGTGTCAGCCTAGATTTTGTGCTCCAGTCTCAGGAGTGGGACTTGAACCCACAACCTTCTGACTGATCACAGCTGACACCCAAACTAAGTTAGGTTTGGGGGGAATGGGAAGGAAGCAGGGGGGCTGTAACAGGCTGCATTATAAGGCATTGCATTAGAAAAAGAAAGGTCTAGATTTGCACAAGGAATCTGCTCAAGACTCTGAGCAAAACAAACTACTGAGAGCGCCACAGGGACGGTTTCTAATTTGTCTGATATGGAATGGACACTGTCCTAGGAACACACCACAAGAATCGAGGCACAGACTGAGGGACGGCGAGATTCAACTCTCCCAATCAAAGAATGTAACTGCATTAGAAAAACCTTTCGTTTTTGCCCCGTCCATTGCCCGAGAGACTGTTCCAAACACTGAGCTTTGCTCGCTATTTATTTTACTTTCTTTTTGTCGTTTAGGCCTAGGATTTCCAAAAACAGCAGGATTTTAAACATTAGACTCTGGATCGCCAGCGAAACGTCATAACTCAGCTTCTAACCGCAGTCTGAGGACGTTGCACCTTTTTACAGGCTGTTAGACGAAAAACACAACAAATTAGCTTTAAACAGGAAAACTGTCGTCTATGAACAGAAACAGATGTTGGGAACGAGAATGGGATTGAGTGGATGTAGCAGTAAATTCTTAAAATTAGATACACCAAAATAGTTTACCTTCGAAACACAGCAGGTGGTGCGGCCTGTTTCACTGGGCTTTTATTTCTAACAAGCCATTATTCAGCACAAAGACTGCTCGCTAAACAAAAGAACGCAGGTTAAAAGAGCCAAATCTAATATCGCAGGCCACCGACGAGACATAGAAACATAGAAAAATAGGAGCAGGAGTAGGCCATTCGGCCCTTCGAGCCTGCTCCGCCATTCAATATGATCATGGCTGATCCTCTATCTCAATACCATATTCCCGCTCTCTCCCCATACCCCTTGATGCATTTTATGTCTAGAAATCTATCTATCTCCTTCTTAAATATATTCAGTGACTTGGCCTCCACAGCCTTCTGTGGTAGAGAGTTCCACAGGTTCACCACCCTCTGAGTGAAGAAATTTCTCCTCATCTCAGTCCTAAATGTCCGACCCCGTATCTTGAGACTGTGACCCCTCGTTCTAGACCCCCCCAGCCAGGGGAAACATCCTCCCTGCATCCAGTCTGTCTAGCCCAGTCAGAATTTTATACGTTTCAATGAGATCCCCTCTCATTCTTCTAAACTCCAGTGAATACAGGCCTAGTCGACCCAATCTCTCCTCATACAACAGTCCTGCCATCCCAGGAATCAGTCTGGTGAACCTTCGCTGCGCTCCCTCTATGGCAAGTATATCCTTTCTTAGGTAAGGAGACTACATTTTTTTTTAAAAGACGAGAATTCCACAACTGGAGGTAAATTTCTTGCCATTTGCTATTTTAGGCAACATGGTCGATGCAAATATAAAAAGCGGGCAGACCCAAATTTGTGCCAAGTAAGCAAATGGCAGAAAATGTCTAAAAAAAAGCTGAGACACCAACATTGGGGTTTAAAGCCTGTGGGTTGTAACTGGGAAGGGAAGACTGAGGGAGGTCAGGAGTTCCACAGTTTTCAGGTCCTGGGAAAGGAGATGTCGGAGGCGGAGGGAGGGCGATTGGGAGGGTACCCCCTCCCCGCACGCATGACTACTGCTCCCATATTGTTCACTAAACTCAGACACAACAACAACAACCTGCATTTATCTAGCGCCTGTAACGTAGTAAAACGTCCCAAGGTGCTTCACAGGAGCGATTATCAAACAAAACTTGACACCGAGCCACGCAAGGAGATATTAGGTCAGGTGACCAAAAGCTCGGTCAAAGAGGTAGGTTTTAAGGAGCGTCTTAAAGGAGGAGAGAGGGTTAGAGAGGTTTAGGGAGGGAATTCCAGAGCTTGGGGCCCAGGCAGCTGAAGGCACGGCCGCCAATGGTGGAGCGATTAAAATCGGGGGATGCGCAAGAGACCAGAATTGGAGGAGCGCAGAGATCTCGGGGGGGTTGTAGGGCTGGAGGAGGTTACAGAGACAGGGCGGGGCGAGGCCCTGGAGGGATTTGGAAACAAGACAACTTTATTCAATTAAAAACCATTTTGTACCACTTCGTTTTAGCGAGGCAGCCACCCACCAAAGTGCAGTTAACTCAGGTTACTATAGTAACATGCAAATGAGTAATTAAACCAGTAACAGCCACTGGAGTTGCTCACGGCTTCTGAACAATGCATCCAATGACCTTTTAATCAGGGTCACTACCTCAAAGAACAAGCCTTTACTTTTGTCCGAAAACCCCATCATCCCATCCCAAGCAAACAGCCTTCGGACCACAGCAACAATCTTGCATTTCTCTGGATTTTCCTCCCCCACTGTCACTTTAATTTAAAAAAAATTGTGGGAGAGCAAAAGACAATTCAAGAGTAATTTCCCATGAGAAACAACTCCATTAATCACAGGAGTGTCTCCACTTCACTGCACCAGTCCGGCAACTCAGCGATAAATCAGGACTTTACTGCGAGCAGCAGACACATCACTGGCAGGACAGTGACACGAACCAGTCGCCGAGCCGGGTCACCATGACCCCTGAAACTATCAGTCGGAGGGGGCGGGAGTATTCTCCTGGAATCAGAGAGGGAGGGTTGGACAGCAACACACTCAACAGCACGTCCAACCAGCAGCCCGCTCTCACAACCAGCAGCCCCGCTCTCACAACCAGCAGCCCCACTCTCACAACCAGCAGCCCCACTCTCACAACCAGCAGCCCCGCTCTCACAAGCTACCCATCGCAGAGCTGCAGCATCAGGAGGCCTCAAGACCACAACATCGATCGAAAAATCCAGGCTGACACTCCCAGTGCAGTACTGAGGGAGCGCCGCACTGTCGGAGGGGCAGTACTGAGGGAGCGCCGCACTGTCGGAGGGGCAGTACTGAGGGAGCGCTGCACTGTCGAGGGGCAGTACTGAGGGAGCGCCGCACTGTCGGAGGGGCAGTGCTGAGGGAGCACCGCACTGTCGGAGGAGCAGTACTGAGGGAACGTCGCACTGTCGGAGGGGCAGTACTGAGGGAGCGCTGCACTGTCGGAGGGGCAGTACTGAGGGAGCATCGCACTGTCGGAGGGGCAGTACTGAGGGAGCGCTTCACTGTCGGAGGGGCAGTACTGAGGGAGTGCTTCACTGTCAGAGGGGCAGTACTGAGGGAGCGTTGCATTGTCGGAGGGGCAGTACTGAGGGGGGGCAGTACTGAGGGAGTGCCGCACTGTCGGAGGGGCAGTACTGAGGGAGCGCCGCACTGTGGGAGGGGCAGTACTGAGGGAGCGCCGCACTGTCAGAGGGGCAGTACTGAGGGAGCGCCGCACTGTCGGAGGGGCAGTACTGAGGGAGTGCCGGACTGTCGGAGGGGCAGTACTGAGGGGGTGCCGCACTGTCGGAGGGGCAGTACTGAGGGAGCGCCGCACTGTAGGGGGCAGTACTGAGGGAGCTCCGCACTGTCGGAGGTGCAGTACTGAGGGAGTGCTGCACTGTGGGAGGGGCAGTACTGAGGGAGCGCCGCACTGTAGGGGGCAGTACTGAGGGAGCTCTGCACTGTCGGAGGTGCAGTACTGAGGGAGTGCTGCACGGTCAGAGGGGCAGTACTGAGGGAGCGCCGCACTGTTGGAGGGGCAGTACTGAGGGAGCGCCGCACTGTCGGAGGGGCAGTACTGAAGTGTGCGATACACTGTCGGAGGGGCAGTACTGAGGGAGTGCTTCACTGTCGGAGGGGCAGTACTGAGGGAGCGTTGCATTGTCTGAGGGGCAGTACTGAGGGGGGGCAGTACTGAGGGAGTGCCGCACTGTCGGAGGGGCAGTACTGAGGGAGCGCCGCACTGTGGGAGGGGCAGTACTGAGGGAGCGCCACACTGTCAGAGGGGCAGTACTGAGGGAGCGCCGCACTGTCGGAGGGGCAGTACTGAGGGAGTGCCGGACTGTCGGAGGGGCAGTACTGAGGGGGTGCCGCACTGTCGGAGGGGCAGTACTGAGGGAGCGCCGCACTGTAGGGGGCAGTACTGAGGGAGCTCCGCACTGTCGGAGGTGCAGTACTGAGGGAGTGCTGCACTGTTGGAGGGGCAGTACTGAGGGAGCGCCGCACTGTAGGGGGCAGTACTGAGGGAGCTCTGCACTGTCGGAGGTGCAGTACTGAGGGAGTGCTGCACGGTCAGAGGGGCAGTACTGAGGGAGCGCCGCACTGTTGGAGGGGCAGTACTGAGGGAGCGCCGCACTGTCGGAGGGGCAGTACTGAAGTGTGCGATACACTGTCGGAGGGGCGGTACTGAGGGAGCGCCGCACTGTCGGAGGTGCCGTCTTTCGGATGAGACATTAAGGATGTTCTTGCCATGGAGGGAGTGCAGCGAAGATTCACCAGGCTGATACCTGGGATGGCAGGAATGACGTATCAGGAGAGATTGGGTCGATTGGGCTTATACTCTCTGGAGTTTAGAAGAATGAGAGGGGATCTCATTGAAACTTATAAAATTCTAACAGGACTAGACAGACTAGATGCAGGAAGGATGTTCCCGATGGCTGGGGAGTCCAGAACCAGGGGTCACAGTCTAAGGATAAGGGGTAAGCCATTTAGGACTGAGATGAGGAGGAATTTCTTCACCCAGAGAGTGGTGAAACCGTGGAATTCTCTACCACAGAAGACAGTTGAGGCCAATTCATTAAATATATTCAAGAAGGAGTTAGATATATTTCTTAAAGCTAAAGGGATCAAGGGATATGGGGAGAAGGCAGGGACAGGGTACTGAATTTGGATGATTAGCCATGATCTCATTGAATAGCGGAGCAGGCTCGAGGGGCTGAATGGCCTACTCCTGCTCCTATCTTCTATGTTTCTATGTTAAACCGAGGCCCCGTCTGGTCTCTCAGGTGGACGTAAAAGATCCCACGGCACTATTTCGAAGAAGAGCAGGGGAGTTCTCCCCTGGTGTCCTGGGGCCAATATTTATCCCTCAATCAACATCACTAAAACCGATTATCTGGTCATTATAACATTGCTGTTGGTGGGAGCTTGCTGTGCGCAAATTGTCTGCTGCGTTTCCTACATTACATAAGAACATAAGAAATAGGAGCAGGAGTAGGCCAATCGGCCCTTCGAGCCTGCTCCGCCATTCAATAAGATCATGGCTGATCTGATCCTAACCTCAAATCTAAAGAACACAAGAAGTAGGAGCAGGACCCGGCCACTCAGCCCCTGGGCCCGCTCCGCCACCCACAGGGCCTCGACCGATCCGAACTCAGCCTCATGTCCAATTTCCTGCCCGCTCCCCGTAACCCCTAATTCCCTTTACTTCTAGGAAACTGTCTATTTCTGTTTTAAATTTATTTAATGATGTAGCTTCCACAGCTTCCTGGGGCAGCAAATTCCACAGACCTACTACCCTCTGAGTGAAGAAGTTTCTCCTCATCTCAGTTTTGAAAGAGCAGCCCCTTATTCTAAGATTATGCCCCCTAGTTCTAGTTTCACCCATCCTTGGGAACATCCTTACCGCATCCACCCGATCAAGCCCCTTCACAATCTTATATGTTTCAATAAGATCGCCTCTCACTCTTCTGAACTCCAATGAGTAGAGTCCCAATCTACTCAACCTCTCCTCATATGTCCACCCCCTCATCCCGGGGATTAATCGAGTGAACCTTCTTTGTACTGCCTCGAGAGCAAGTATGTCTTTTCTTAAGTATGGACACCAAAACTGTATGCAGTATTCCAGGTGCGGTCTCACCAATACCTTATATAACTGCAGCAATACCTCCCTGTTTTTATAATCTATCCCCCTAGCAATAAAAGCCAACATTCCATTGGCCTTCTTGATCACCTGCTGCACCTGCATACTAACTTTTTGATTTTCTTGCACTAGGACCCCCAGATCCCTTTGTACTGCAGTACTTTCCAGTTTCTCGCCATTAAGATAATAACTTGCTCTCTGATTTTTCCTGCCAAAGTGCATAACCTCACATTTTCCAATATTGTATTGCATCTGCCAAATCTCTGCCCACTCACCCAGCCTGTCTATATCCCCTTGTAGGTTTTTTATGTCCTCCTCACTTTCTACTTTCCCTCCCATCTTTGTATCATCTGCAAACTTTGATATGTTATACTCGGTCCCCTCCTCCAAATCATTAATATAGATTGTAAAGAGTTGTGGACCCAGCACCGACCCCTGCGGAACACCACTGGCTACTGGTTGCCAGTCCGAGAATGAACCATTTATCCCAACTCTCTGCTTCCTGTTAGATAACCAATCCTCCACCCATGCCAGAATATTACCCCCAATCCAGTGATTTTTTATCTTGAGCAATAATCTTTTATGTGGCACCTTGTCGAATGCCTTCTGGAAGTCTAAATACACTACGTCCATTGGTTCCCCTTTATCCACCCTGTACGTTATGTCCTCAAAGAACTCAAGCAAATTTGTCAGACATGACTTCCCCTTCATAAAGCCATGCTGACTTTGTCCTATTAAATTATTAAATTACAACAGTGACTACACTTCAAAAAAAAAAGTACTTAATTGGCTGTAAAGTGCTTTGGGACGTCCGGTGGTCGCGAAAAGCGCTGTAGAAATACAAGTCTTTCTTTCTTTCTTTTTAGACAGAGGCAGAAGCCATCCTGTCCTCTGGCACAGGCTCATCCACCCAGCCTGTCTGCAGCCAATGACTGCTGATTATTACTTCTGCCCCGTGCTTACGCTGGCTGGGACCCCCTTCCCCCTCGCCCCTCCCTAGAACAAGATCTGTGGATGCTGGGGGTTAACTGGAGCTTGCAAGGCCGAGATCGCGAGATTTTTGTTGGGTTTTTAGAGGATCAAGGGATACGGAGCCAAGACGAGTTGAGGTGCAGGTCAGCCGTGATCTAATTGAATGGCGGAACAGGCTGGAGGGGCTGAATGGCCTCCTCCTGTTCCTGTGCTCCGAGCAGCAGGTCACGCTACACACTGGCCGCACATTCCCCACTACAGCGCTTATCTGCAGAGCGCCAATCGGTCCTCTCAGCGTTTGATGGATAGTGGTCACCTTGACCCGCTCCCCCAGCGTGGCACTTGCCTCAGGTTGGATGGCTTTGAAGACGGGAATGTCCAGCACGGTGATCTGACTCTGAAACAAACCACAGATCATTCGGGATCAGCCACAGGCAACACACAAGATATGAAATGTGAGCAGAATCCTTTCGCTAACCTGCATCCACGAGCAAAAAATAGGAGCCAACTGGCAGCTAATTTTGCACTGCATCGAAAGCATTTTACAACCAGACATTTCCCCCGACCTGCACAATCTGCTCCTCCGAAATACTGCCGACTCCCTCCCCTGATCAGACGTCAATGTGTGTCAGCTGTGGCTCAGTGGGCAGCACCCTCGCCTTCGAGTCAGAAGGTTGTGGGTTCAATTTTCACTCCAGGGAGCTTGCTGTGCGCAAATTGGCTGCTGCGTTTCCTACATTACAACAGTGACTGCACTTGAAAAGTACTTCATTGGCTGTGAAGCGTTTTGGGACGTCCGGTGGTCGTGAAAGGTGCTGTAGAAATGCAAGTCTTTCTTTTTCCAATTATTCGGCCACTAGGTCCCTCTCCTGAGCTGCTTTGCCTCGCGATTCTCCCTCCATACCGTCAAGTCTCCTGGAAATTCCCTTTACCCTGCCTTTGCTTTCTGCCCCCTTCCCCCAACTTCGCTTTGGGATAACAGACTCAATAGGAGCCTTCAAAAGGGAATTGGATAAATACTTGAAGGAGAAAAAATTGCAGGGATATGGGGAAAGAGCAGGGGGAGGGGGACTAACTGGATTGCTCTTCGAAAGAGCTGGCGCAGACTCGATGGGCCGAATGGCCTCCCTCTGTGCTGTACTATTCTATGATTCTATGGAGGGAGAGTCACTGTCGGAGGTTTTCCACACTTAACATCGAGATGCAGAGCAGCTTACAAGACCGCAGAGAGTGATAGGAGCTGGGGGGGAATGACATCTTAAAAAGCGCACTGGCTTCAGTTCCAGGACTGACATGACCCTTGTCACAATGAACAACCAGACTGTCTGAGTTTTCTAAAGAAAAACTTTTGACCTCTCTCCAAGGACAAGGACAGCGTCTGCTGGTGGTTTCAAGAGACGGTAAAAACACACTCGAAGTGTGCAGAGAGGCTTTGGTTTGCATCAATACACAACTGGCAGGATCACTTAAAACTACAGACTGCACTGAAACTAAAGATCAGCACCGCACCCCCCGCCTTCCCCACCAAGAGGCTGCCTCATCGATCTTAATTCATGAAGAGCCCAGGAACAAGTTAACCCTTATAATTTATGGGCTTGGAATTGAGCACATGATCCAGGCAGACACTCCAGCACAGTACTGAGGGAGCGCCGCACTGTCAGAGGACCTGTACTGAGGGAGCACCGCACTGTCGGAGGGTCAGTACTGATAGAGCGCCGCACTGTCGGAGGGGCAGTACTGAGGGAGCGCTGCACTGTCGGAGGGGCAGTACTGAGGGAGCGCCGCACTGTCGGAGGGGCAGTACTGAGGGAGCGCCGCACTGTCGGAGGGGCAGTACTGAGGGAGCGCTGCACTGTCGGAGGGGCAGTACTGAGGGAGCGCCGCACTGTCGGAGGGGCAGTACTGAGGGAGCGCCACACTGTCGGAGTGGCAGTACTGAGGGAGCGCCGCACTGTCGGAGTGGCAGTACTGAGGGAGCGCCGCACTGTCGGAGGGGCAGTACTGAGGGAGCGCTGCACTGTCGGAGGGGCAGTACTGAGGGAGCGCCTGCACTGTCGGAGGGGCAGTACTGAGGGAGCGCCGCACTGTCGGAGGGGCAGTACTGAGGGAGCGCTGCACTGTCGGAGTGGCAGTACTGAGGGAGTGCCGCACTGTCGGAGTGGCAGTACTGAGGGAGTGCCGCACTGTCGGAGTGACAGTACTGAGGGAGCGCTACACTGTCGAAGGGGCTGTATTTCAGGTGAGACGTTAAACCAAGGCCCCGTCTGCTCTCTCAGGTGGACGTAAAAGATCCCACGGCACTATTGGAAAGAGAGCAGGGGAGTTCTCCCCAGTGTCCTAGACAATATTTATCCCTCAACTAACATTACTAAAACAGATTATCTGGTCATTATCACATTGCTGTTTGTGGGAGCTTGCTGTGCGCAAACTGGCCAACGCATTTCCTACATTACAACAGTGACTACACTTCAAAAAGTACTTCATTGGCTGTAAAGCTCTTTGGGACGTCCTGAGGTTGTGAAAGGCGCTATAGAAATGCAAGTCTTTCTTTCACACTTCGCAGTGACCAAGGGCACAAAGAAAAACTTTGGTAAACCAGCGGCTTAAATCGGAGAAGTGGGAAAGAACGTGAAACACAAGGTCAAAAATTTGAAAAAGTTGCCAGCCAATAAACTTGTCAGGTCTTAAAATATGGACCAAGAGCTGGAAAGTGGGATTCGGCTGGATTCGGCTCTTTTTCGGCCAGCACAGACACGATGGGCTGAATGGCCTCCTTCTGTGCTGTAAATTTCTAGGATTTTTTCTGCAGGTATTTTTCCCTCACTCTTCATTCTACAACTTATTCATTCAGTCGTGAACAGTCTGCTCCAAAACCTTCCATGCCTGCCGCTCCCTTCCACCGCCCTCCGACTCCAGCCTGCCTTCCAGCCCAGCGAGCATCAGCGGCAGGCACTGCGATCAACCTCGACCCAGATGTGGATGTTCGTACATGAACATTTGGTAGCAGGGATCATTGGATTTCTCCAACATTTTCCCCTCCCAATCCCGGGGGCGGAGGTCAGCCCAACCAGCTGCAATCAGATAACAACACTGATACACAATGAATGGTAGGACCCTAGGAAGGACAGAGGATCAGAGGGACCTTGGTGTGCATGTACATAGATCCCTGAAGGCAGTAGGACAGGTAGATAAGGTGGTTAAAAAGGCATATGGGATACTTGCCTTCATTAGCCGAGGCATAGAATATAAGAGCAGGGAGGTTACGATGGAGCTGTACAAAACGCTAGTTAGGCCACAGCTGGAATACTGTGTGCAGTTCTGGTCGCCACACTATAGGAAGGATGTGATTGCATTGGAGAGGGTGCAGAGGAGATTCACCAGGGTGTT
The DNA here is from genome assembly GCA_030390025.1 of Squalus acanthias. NCBI lineage: Eukaryota > Metazoa > Chordata > Chondrichthyes > Squaliformes > Squalidae > Squalus > Squalus acanthias. The sequence goes on from CM059445.1 coordinate 19,409,224, forward strand.
ACCTGGGCTGGAGCGCTTCAGCTATGAAGAGAGACTGGACAGGCTGGGGTTGTTTTCCTTAGAGCAGAGAAGGCTGAGGGGGGGACCTGATTGAGGTGTACAAAATTATGAGGGGCATAGATAGGGTAGATAGAAAGGAACTTTTCCCCTTAGTAGAGGGGTCAATAACCAGGGGGCATAGTTTCAGGGTAAGGGGCAGAAGGTTTAGAGGGGATTTGAGGAAAAACTTTTTCACCCAGAGGGTGGTTGGAATCTGAAACTCACTGCCTGAAAGGGTGGTAGAGGCAGGAACCCTCAACATTCAAGAAGCATTTAGATGAGCACTTGAAATGCCATAGCATACAAGGCTACGGACCAAGTGCTGGAAAATGGGATTAGAATCGACAGGGCTTGATGGCCGGCGCGGACACGATGGGCCAAAGGGCCTCTTTCTCTGCTGTATGACTCTATGAGGAATCTAATGTGGGACCTGTTGCCTGGTATCACGGTGCATTGCTCAGCAAGTCTCTGGGGAAATCTAGAGACGGACCTTAAATCAATTCTTCATGGTTTGAATATCTCACTTGCTGCTCACCGTCCTGGCACCATTATAAACCCAACTCTCATGATGCATCGCCCTCCCTCCCTAATCTCCCTCCCCATCTACCTCCCTCTCCAATCTCCCTCCACCTCCCTCTCCAATTTCCCTCCACCACCCCCCCATCTCCCTCCCCACCTCCCCATCCTTCTATCTATTTCCCTCCCTCCCTCCCCCTCCCCTTCCCACCCTCGATATCCTACTTACTGCAAACTGTTCTGGGATCACCATGAGAACGTCAAACACAACAGCATCGAAGCTCTTCCCGAGGTTGCGGGACCCTTTCTCAATGGCCGCCACAGGTGAACTCTTCTGAAAGTGGAGAAATCTTAGGCTCAAAACAGAAAGCAATTCAGCAGCAGGTATTCAGGTCAACAATGCAGACAGTTTGACGTTTCGTGCAAATTTCAGCATGTTTCGTTCACTCTCCCACACCAGATATTTTAAGAAAGATTCTCTGAAGTACTTTTTTTGAAGTGCAGTCACTTTGGTTTTTTTTTAAATGTAGGCAACACGGCAGCCAATTGGTGCACAGCAAGATCCCACAGCAGCAATGCGATAAGGATCAGATAACCTGCTTTTAGTGATGTTGCTTGAGGGATATTGGTCAGCACACCGGGGAGAACTCGCCTGCAGCTCCAGGACCGCGACTCTCACGCAGCCTGACTGGCGGAGAAGGAAGATGCGAGAGAGAAAGTCACTCCTGCTCCCATGCCTTCTGTCAGTCACATCCACTGGCACTGACGGAGGGAGCCACCCACCATCTCAGTCACAGAAAAAGACTTTCATAGAATCACAGAAACTCACAGCACAGAAGGAGGCCATTCGGCCCGTCGTGCCTGTGCCGGCTCTTTGGAAGAGCAGTCGTGCTCAGTCCCACATCCCCGCTTTTTGTCCGTAACCCTGTCAGTTCCTCATCCTCCAGTATCCATCCAACTCCCTTTTAAAATTAGTGATGGAATCAGCTTCCACCACCTTTTCAGGTCAAGCGTTCCAGATCCCAACAACTCTGAGTGAAAACATTCCTCCTCATCTCCCCCCTCTCGATCTTTAGCTCATGATTTTGAATCTATGACCTCTGGTTATTGACCCACTCGCCAGAGGGAATATATTTCCCAATCTACTCTATCAAACCCTCTTATCTTGAAAGCCTCTATTGGGTCAACTCTTAACCTTTTCTGTTCCAAGGAGAACTTCTCCAACCTCTCCTCATAACTGAAGTCCCTCAACCCTGGTAAACCTCCTCTCTCAGCCCTTCACATCTTTCCTGAAGTGTGGTGCCCAGAATTGTCCACAATACTCCAGCTGAGGCCGAACCAGTGATTTATAAAGTTCCAGCATCATCTCTTTAATTTAAGGTTCGTTAGTTGACTTTAAAGAGCCAACACAGAAAAGCCTGGTGTTCTGTTGCCACCCTGTGCCCAACATATAAACTGCACTGAACTTGTCAAAGTGATCGATTGTCCCCAAAACTTGCTGAGACCTCAATAGTCAATGTCATGATTGGCTACCTCCACCTCCCCCCACCCCCCACCCCACACACCTCACCCCCACCCTCCCCAACACACCAACCCCCCCCACCCCCCCCACAACACGGTGGCATAGTGGTTAGCACTGTTGCCTCACAGCGCCAGGGACCCGGGTTCGAATCCGGCCTCGGGTGACTGTCTGTGTGGAGTTTGCACAGTCTCCCTGTGTCTGCGTGGGTTTCCTCCGGGTGCTCCGGTTTCCTCCCGCAGTCCAAAGATGTGCGGGTTAGGTTGATTTGGCTATGATAAATTGACCCTTAGTGTTAGGGGGATTAAATACGTGGAGTTACGGGGATAGGGTGGGATATGTGTCGGTGCAGGCTCGATGGGCCAAAATGGTCTCTATCTGCACTGTGGGGATTCTCTGATACAACACCTCCCCTTTCCGCAAAAATAAATAAATCTTGAACCTCAAGGAATGAGAAAAAAATTCACTGGATTAACCTCAAAAGTTTAAAAGACACAAAGAGAGGCAGCATTGTAGGCAGTGTAGATGAAAGCATAAAATTACAAAAGGGATATTGATGGATTAAGTGAATGGGCAAAACTGTGGCAAATGTGAGGTCATCCACTTTGGACCTAAAAAGGAGAGAACAGGGTACTTTCTAAATGGTGAAAAGCTAAAAACAGTGGAGGTCCAAAGAGACTTGGGGGGTCCAGATACATGGATCATTAAAATGTCATGAACAGGTACAGAAAATAATCAAAAAGGCTAATGGGATGCTGGCCTTTATATCTAGAGGACTAGAATACTAAGGGGGTAGAAGTTATGCTGCAGCTACACAAAGCCCTGGTTAGACCACAGCTGGAGCACTATGAGCAGGTCTGGGCACCACACCTTAGGAAGGATATACTGGCCTTGGAGGGAGTGCAGCGTAGGTTTACCAGAATGATACCTGGACTCCAGGGGTTAAATTACGAGGAGAGATTACACAAATTAGGGTTGTATTCCCTGGAATTTAGAATGTTGAGGGGTGATCTGATCGAAGTTTTCAGGATATTAAGGGGAACAGATAGGGTAGATAGAGAGAAACTATTTCCGCTGGTTGGGGATTCTAGGACTAGGGGGCATAGTCTAAAAATTAGAACCAGACCTTTCAGGAGTGAAATTAAGAAACACTTCTACACACAAAGGGTGGTAGAAGTTTGGAACTCTCTTCCACAAACGGCAATTGATGCTGGATCAATTGTTAATGTTAAATCGGAGATTGATAGCTTTTTGTTAACCAAAGGTATTAAGGGATATGGGGCAAAGGCGGGTGGATGGAGTTAGGTCACAGATCAGCCATGATCTCATTGAATAGCGGAACAGGCTCGAGGGGCTGAATGGCCTCCTCCTGTTCCTATGTTCCTAAAAGTCACCTCAAATGTGAGGGGTTTAGTACTATGTTATTATTTAAACTATTCAATGTTAATTTACAGGCTTCTGTAGAATAAGAGGGGGGAAAAAAATGTATGGCTATTTCAATAATTGAAAGTTATTCTCTTCTGAAAGGAATAGAAATTAAGTTAAATTGCGATAATTTGCACTTTTAGAATAAAAGCCTCAAGTTGAAATCAGCCGGTTTCCCCAACATCAGATTCTGATCAGCAAGATTTAGTTTCACCTTTAATCCGAAGAAGCACATTCTATAAAGCAGAGTATATAGGGTATCTCATCAGCAGGATAAACACAAGCAAAGCTGATCACAGCCAGGGGTCGATAATGCTATCTAAGCCCCCGGGCTTGGAAGGGAGAAATAAATTAGCCAGGAGGTCCAACAATCCTACTGGCAAAGTTAAAGAGTCAACAACATCAGGGTTTCTGCGATGCCCTCCATAGTCCAATAGCTGCCAAAACAATGTCTGGACTCACACAAAGGACGGTCACTCAAGGAAGACACTGAGGAACATTAATTTTTTTTCTTAAAAAGACAAACGATATTTTCTCTCAGTTCATACCTGACCAGGAGAGTGTGAACCTCGTCCAATCTCCTCTCAGAGTAAGTGCAGAGAGTGTGAACCTCGTCCAATCTCCTCTCGGAGTGAGTGCAGAGAGTGTGAACCTCGTCCAATCTCCTCTCAGAGTGAGTGTAGAGTGTGCGCGGCAGGACAGCACGGCTCTCCCTGCCATTTCCTCTCGTCCCTTCCCTTCCTAAGCCTTTTCTTGGTACCTCCACAAAGCAACAAGATCGTGACCGAGTCCTCATAGTAGAGAGAGTCCGGAGTGAACTATTCTGTGCCTTTCTTGGAGTACGTACCCTGTATGAGGTTATGCTCCCACCTTTTCCTTCCAGACTTTTTGGCTTCATTATTCTTGCCCCTGAGAGTGGGGCAGGCTGCTCTCAGTGCTCTGCCAACACTGGTCTTAGCTGGCCACCAGGAATGTGAGAGAAGCTGGAGAAAGGCCTTCCCCAACGACATTTCCGATCTAGTGCCAGCTTCGCTCGGTGGTGGTACTCTTGCCTCAGTCAGAAGGTTGCGGGTTCAAGCCCCACGACAGGACATGAGCACATAATGTGCAATCAGCACAGTGTCAGCATCGGGCGAGTTAAGACCAAAGCCCAACTTGCCTTCAGGCAGTCATGAAAGATCCCACAGCATCATTCGAAGAAAAGGAGGGGCGAGTTCCCCTGGCCGACATATCTCCCTCACACAACCCAACCAAAAACAGAATAACTGCTCATTGATCTCACTGCCGTTCCTGGCACCTTGCTGTGTGCAAATTGACTGCCACGTTTCCCAACATTACAACAGTGAAGATCTTTGGGATGTTACTGAGGATGTGAAAGGTGCTAATTAAATGCAGCCGCTTTCTTCCCACCTCCCACAAGAGTTGAATTCAGCAAAATGGGAGAAAAAGTCATTACATAGGATATACGGCACAGAAACAGGCCATTCGGCCCAGCCAATCCATGCCGGTGTTTATGCTCCACTCGAGCCTCCTCCCGTCTTTCCTCATCTAACTATCAGCATAACCCTCGATTCCCTTCTCCCTCAGATGCTTGTCTAGCCTCCCCTTAAATGCATCTATACTATTCGCTTCAACCACTCCCTGTGGTAGCGAGTTCCACATTCTCACCACACTCTGGGTAAAGAAGTTTCTTCTGAATTCCCTATTGGATTTCTTGGTGACTATCTTATATTGATGGCCTCTAGTTTTGCTCTTCCCCACAAGTGGAAACATTCTCTGTATCCACTCTATCAAAACCTTTCATAATTTTAAAGACCTCTATTAGGTCACCCCTCAGCCTTCTTTTTTCCAAGAGAAAAGAGACCCAGCCTGTTAATCCTTTCCTGATATGTATACCCTCACATTTCTGGTATCATCCTTATAAATCTTCTCTGCACCCTCTCCAGTGCCTCTATATCCTTTTTATAATATGGCAACCAGAACTGTACGCAGTACTCCAAGTGTGGTCTAACCAAGGTTCGATACAAGTTTAGCATAACTTCCCTACTTTTCAATTCTATCCCTCTAGAAATAAACCCTAGTGTTTGGTTTGCTTTTTTTTTAATGGCCTTGCTAACCTGTGTCGCAACTTTTAGTGATTTGTGTATTTGTACTCCGAGATCCCTTTGTTCCTCTACCCCACCTAGACTCGCACCCTCCAAGTGATAAGTGACCTCCCTATTCTTCCTACCAAAATGTAATACCTCACATGTATCTGTGTTGAACTTCATTTGCCAATTATATGCCCATTCTGCAAGTTTATTAATGTCCTCCTGTAATTTGTTGCAGTCCTCCTCAGTATTGACTATCCATGTTCAACCAACTCCAGTGCATTATTCCACGCTCAATCTAAAACTATTTTATCTAAAAAATACCCTCTCGATCCAGTAATAACATTCCTACCTCTGGTCCAAGATTTGACTCCATGTCACTGGACGAGTCTTTGGTCATTTCCATACCACCTTCAAGTAACTCTTCAACCTCTTGTATCACTCACAGACTTATTCATGGATTAAGTTCTGTAAAGGAAATGGTGAGTGTCAGGTTTCACAGTCCAAGAACCAGAGATTATTCATGTGACCCAACCGCTTTATTTAGTGGAATAAATTCGATAAATGAGTTACAGGAGGGATTAAAAGTTGTGACTGAGAACCTGGCAGTTCTACTTTAATCATTTGCCTTTTGCTCTCAATCTCGGAGCTGCTGGGGCTGTTCCTAGTAAAGGCAAGCCAAGCCCTCAAACTATTGCCAGGACCAGCTGTACTGGCAGCCCTCCTTTTTATGATAAAGAGCACAAGGCTTCTTCGGCAGCACCTCCCAAACCAGCGACCTCCACCACCTAGAAGGACAAGGGCAGCGGGCGCATGGGAACACCACCACCTCCAAGTTCCCCATCAAGTCACACACCATCCCGACTTGGAAGTATAGCGCCGTTCCTTCATCGTCGCTGGGTCAAAATCCTGGAACTCCCGACCTAGCGGCACTGTGGGAGCACCTTCACCGCACAGACTGCAGCAGTTCAAGAAGGCTCGCTGTCAAATTTTGCTTGATAACTCGCCTGTGAAGCACCTTGGGACAGTTGACTATGTTAACGGCGCTATATTATCCTAATGCAAGTTGTTGTTGTCATATCCCTTTCCATTGCCCCCATATCCTTTTTAAGTATGGTGATCACAGTTTACAATGTGCCAAATACAATCTCACTCATGCTTTGTGACGTGTATCACGTCGCTGGCTGGTATTGTGTGGCCCTACCCACACTTGCTAAAATGTTGTTTTTCTTGCCAATCACTGCTTTCAACTTTTGAAAATCCGCGAGGTTTTCCCCCCCATTCCCACTCCCGCCCCCATTCCCACTCCAACTAGATCCAATCCATGTAATTCTGTATCCTTCACTGTAGGAATATTAGATTGTCTATATTGTCCAAAAGAACCAATAATGATTAGAGATCACCTGCCTCAGAGCCACTCTGTCACCCAGCCTCTAGGTTGCAAGACGATGTTCATCACTCTTTGTTTTCTCAGCACCACAATGACAGTTAAACAACTAGGTTTCCAATTACAGCACCAAGCTCATTTATTTTTTTCCAATTTACAATGTCTTCCTTGATCCCACAAACCTCCAATCTACCCACAAGACCCTTGCAAAGAACTTCCAAATGCGTTCATGGTAATGGAATTTCAAACCCACTACCTCAAAAGGATGAGCTATTTTAAGGGCCTTGTTAAATCTAGTGCAGGATGTTGCATTAGCACAGGAGCTGGTGCCAGTGTTAATGTCACACAATTTTTGGAATGTGAAAAGGCTTTTGAAGTTTTTAAAAAAAAATAAGCAATCTCATGACAATGAAACAGACACAAGCCATCCCCGTCCAGGACAGGCAGGTCAATACTCGCAGCCTTCGGCAGCTGAGATTTGGATAAGGTCCACAGAGACTCAGGCACTGTGTGTGTTGCAGGACCCTCAACCCAGGGTAGTTTATCACTCGCCCCACACACCAGGAGGTCTTACTCCAGCCCACACGCCTCACGCCTCACTCCTCCCCTGCTGGAACCGGACAATCCAACAAGAATTCACAGTTGCAGAAGTTATTTACTTCCCCCACCCCCCGGAGGCTCCTGTGCCAAATATTACAAGAAGCAAAAAGTTAAAGAGCCACCTGGACCTCGGCCCGCACACGCGCACTCCGGGTACCTGGCCGCGCACGCGTATCTGCCGCTCATCCCGTCCAAGTGAGTCCCTGGAGCAGTTAAAGGGACACAGCAATAAATATTGGCCAGTTAATGCAGCCAATTGTGTGCACCAATGGTACACTGTACTAAAATGCACCAGGGTAGTCTGGTATAAATACATAATCTATATTAAATATACGTTATTTTTATATTAATATATATATTAGTGCAGACTTGACTATTCCAACGCACTCCTGGCTGGCCTCCTACGTAAGCCTGAGGTCATCCAAAACTCGGCTGCCCGTGTCCTAACTCGCACCAAGTCCCGTTCACCCATCGCCCCCTGTGCTCGCTGACCTACATTGGCTCCCGGTTAAGCAACGCCTCGAGTTCAAAATTCTCATCCTTGTTTTCAAATCCCTCCATGGCCTCGCCCCTCCCTATCTCTGTAATCTCCTCCAGCCCCACAACCTCCAGCCCCACAACCCCCCCCCCCCCCCCCCCCCCGAGATATCTGCACTCCTCCAATTCTGGCCTCTTGAGAATCCCCTGATTTCCATCGCTCCACCATTGGTGGCCGTGCCTTCAGCTGCCTGGGCCCCAAGCTCTGGAATTCCCTCCCTAAACCTCTCCACCTCTCTCTCCTCCTTTAAGACGCTCCTTAAAATCTACCTCTTTGACCAAGTTTTTGGTCATCTGCCCTAATTTCTCCTTATGTGGCTCGGTGTCAAATTTATTATCTTAAAATACTCCTGTGAAGCGCCTTGGGACGTTTTACTACGTTAAAGGTGCTATATAAATATAAGTTGTTGTTGTTGTATTATTTTATCCTGCCTTCCATCCTATCACAGACCTTCCCTTTTGTTCTTTCCTCCCCCTCCCCCCTTTCCCTGCCTCCGCACTTACTTAAAACCTGCTGCATCTCTAACTTTTGCCAGTTCTGACGAAAGGTCTTTGACCTGAAACGTTAACTCTGTTTCTCTCTCCACGTATGCTGCCTGACCTGCTGAGTGTTTCCAGCATTTTCTGTTTTTATATTATTTTAGGTATAGATTTGCTATCAAGTCTCGTCCAGAGTAAGAGTGGCTCATTTTGGTTTGAAAGTGTGGCCGAGTCTGATGTCACGCTTTATAGACAGCTGCCCGTGCTTAAATAGTGGAGGTAAGAGCTGCAAATATGAAATGAAAAGAGAAAACAGCAGAGCAAGGGCTATCAGCCTCTCAAGTCACACACACCATCCTGACTCGGCCGTTCCTTCATCGTCGCTGGGTCAAAATCCTGGAACTCCCTCCCTAACAGCACTGTGGGAGCACCTTCACCACACGGACTGCAGCGGTTCAAGAAGGCGGCTCACCACCACCTTCTCAAGGGCAACTAGGGATGGGCAATAAATGCTGGCCTTGCCAGCGACGCCCACATCCCATGAACGAATAAAAAAAAGCTAAAGGTGAGGTCGAAAGAGTCTTGGGAGAGTCAACGTTCAACGTGCCCAACCCAGGCAGCGCTACACAGCCAAAACACCGCAGTGCTAGAGGGAGGATGTGGTAATCAAACTGTACAGGGCTCTGGTCAGAGCACACCGTGAGCACTGTGTCCAGTTCTGATTGCCAAGGTGGGGACTGTAGATGTTGTGAGGCACAAGGCGTCGCTGTTGTGTGGGGCAGGCTGGATGGACCAGATGGACCTTTTCCTATCTGTCATTGTTCGTAAGGGAGACGTACAAGCACTGGAGGCAGTGCGGAGAGGGCTGATCGCCAGAGTCAGGGGTCTGAGCGATGAGGAAAGACTGGAGAGACTTGGGCTTTTCAGCCTGGGAAGGAGGTGTCTGAGAGGAGAATTTACAGGGATACAAGAGTGAATAATGTGGGGCTGGTTAATCTGGGGACCAGCATTTTCTGTAGAGCCAGAGCAGCAGCAGCAGTAAGGTGGGGAGTGGGAGTGGGAGCGGTGCCGAGAGAGGAGCAGCCAGTTATGGGGGGGGAGTTTACTGCGGGGAAACAGTGAAAGACTGTTTCCACTGGTGGGCGATGGGGAACAAGGGGACGGAGACCGAGGATTCTTACTGGAAGAACCAAGGGGGAAGGGAGAAGGAAGGTTCCTGAACTGAGGGATATTAGACCATGGGATGCTTCACCACAAGTGGCTATTGAGGTAGAGAATAGAATATTATTTCAAAGGGAATGGGAGAAATATTTGAAAAAGAGGAATATAAAATGATGTGGGGGGAATGGGGTTACAGGAGAGAATGCCAACACTGGCACAGGTATCGCGGGCCGAATGGCCTCCTCCTGCGCTGCAATTTCTATCATTCTATGAAAACTCTCCTTGACTGAATCCGAGCCCAGAGACTGGTTTAGAAATGTTGGTGCTGAGCTGAGTTTAGGATGTTGTGCCCTGTGAGAAGTGCCCCAAACACGGAGCCCACTGCCCTTTGAGCGATTGCTCGGTGTGGTTCCGGTCGGTCTGTACCGATCGGTTTTGATGTGTGAAGTCCAAGTACAGATTGACTCTGACTGAAGCTCCCAGTTCAGAATTGCCACCTTCACACGGAACCCGAGTCCACACCAGGGTCCAAGGAGATAGGGAGAGAGCTGGGGGCCTGCTGAACGTGGACATGGACTGAGGAGCCTGACCGCACCTTGAGCATTGCGGGGGGATTGTGGCTGTGGTTTCAGGGTGAATATCAGCGGGTTATAGGTTTACAACGAGCTACAGGTAGGATATCAGGGCGATTTCAGTGAGTTACTATTAGGTACTGGTGGAATAAAAATTTCTCCCACCTCTGCTTTCGCCTGTCATCCTCCTCCCTCAGTTTCCCCTCTCCCCCTCCCTCAGTTTCCCCTCTCCCCCTCCCTCAGTTTCCCCTCTCCCCCTCCCTCAGTTTCCCCTCTCCCCTCCCTCAGTTTCCTCTCTCCCCCTCCCTCAGTTTCCCCTCTATCCCCCTCCCTCAGTTTCCTCTCTCCCCCTCCCTCAGTTTCCCCTCTATCCCCCTCCCTCAGTTTCCTCTCTCCCCCTCCCTCAGTTTCCCCTCCCTCAGTTTCCTCTCTCCCCTCCCTCAGTTTCCACTCTCCCCCTCCCTCAGTTTCCCCTCTCCCCCTCCCTCAGTTTCCCCTCTCCCCCTCCCTCAGTTTCCCCTCTATCCCCCTCCCTCAGTTTCCTCTCTCCCCCTCCCTCCGTTTCCTCTCTCCTCCTCCCTCAGTTTCCCCTCTCCCCTTCCCTCAGTTTCCCCTCTCTCCCCCCTCCCTCAGTTTCCTCTCTCCCCCTCCCTCAGTTTCCCCTCTCTCCCCCTCCCTCAGTTTACCCTCTCTCCCCCCTCAGTTTCCCCTCTCCCCCTCCCTCAGTTTCCCCTTTCCCCTCCCTCAGTTTCCCCTCTCCCCCTCCCTCAGTTTACCCTCTCTCCCCCCCCCTCAGTTTCCCCTCTCTCCCTCACTCAGTTTCCCCTCTCCCCCTCCCTCAGCTTACCCTCTCTCCCCCCCTCAGTTTCCCCTCTCTCCCCTCCCTCAGTTTCCCCTCTCCCCTCCCTCAGTTTCCCCTCTCCCCCTCCCTCAGTTTCCCCTCTATCCCCCTCCCTCAGTCCCTCTCCCCCTCCCTCAGTTTCCTCTCTCCTCCTCCCTCAGTTTCCTCTCTCCTCCTCCCTCAGTTTCCCCTCTCCCCTTCCCTCAGTTTCCCCTCTCTCCCCCTCCCTCAGTTTCCCCTCTCCCCCTCCCTCAGTTTCCCCTCTCCCCCTCCCTCAGTTTACCCTCTCTCCCCCTCCCTCAGTTTCCTCTCTCCCCCTCCCTCAGTTTACCCTCTCTCCCCTCCCTCAGTTTCCCCTCTCCCCCTCCCTCAGTTTCCCCTTTCCCCTCCGTCAGTTTCCCCTCTCCCCCTCCCTCAGTTTCCCCTCTATCCCCCTCCCTCAGTTTCCTCTCTCCCCCTCCTTCAGATTCCTCTCTCCTCCTCCCTCAGTTTCCTCTCTCCTCCTCCCTCAGTTTCCCCTCTCCCCTTCCCTCAGTTTCCCCTCTCTCCCCCTCCCTCAGTTTACCCTCTCTCCCCCCCTCAGTTTCCCCTCTCCCCCTCCCTGTTTCCCCTCTCCCCCTCCCTCAGTTTACCCTCTCTCCCCCTCCCTCAGTTTCCTCTCTCCCCCTCCCTCAGTTTCCCCTCTCTCCCCCTCCCTCAGTTTACCCTCTCTCCCCTCCCTCAGTTTCCCCTCTCCCCCTCCCTCAGTTTCCCCTTTCCCCTCCCTCAGTTTCCCCTCTCCCCCTCCCTCAGTTTCCCCTCTCCCCCTCCCTCAGTTTCCCCTCTCCCCCTCCCTCAGTTTCCCCTCTCTCCCCCTCCCTCAGTTTACCCTCTCTCCCCCTCCCTCAGTTTCCTCTCTCCCCCTCCCTCAGTTTACCCTCTCTCCCCCCCTCAGTTTCCCCTCTCCCCCTCCCTCAGTTTCCCCTTTTCCCTCCCTCAGTTTCCTCTCTCCCCCTCCCTCAGTTTACCCTCTCTCCCCCTCCCTCAGTTTCCCCTCTCCCCCTCCCTCAGTTTCCCCTTTCCCCTCCCTCAGTTTCCCCTCTCCCCCTCCCTCAGTTTCCCCTCTCCCCCTCCCTCAGTTTTCCCTCTCCCCCTCACTCAGTTTCCCCTCTCTCCCCCTCCCTCAGTTTCCCCTCTCTCCCCCCTCCCTCAGTTTCCCCTCTCTCCCTCCTCAGTTTCCCCTCTCTCCCCCCTCCCTCAGTTTCCCCTCTATCCCCCTCCCTCAGTTTCCTCTCTCCCCCTCCCTCAGTTTCCTCTCTCCCCCTCCCTCAGTTTCCCCTCTCTCCCCCTCCCTCAGTTTCCCCTCTCTCCCCCCTCCCTCAGTTTCCCCTCTCCCCCTCCCTCAGTTTCCCCTTTCCCCTCCCTCAGTTTCCCCTTTCCCCCTCCCTCAGTTTCCTCTCTCCCCCTCCCTTAGTTTCCCCTCTCTCCCCCCTCCCTCAGTTTCCCCTCTCTCCCCCTCCCTCAGTTTCCCCTCTCCCCCTCCCTCGGTTTCCCCTCCCCCTTCCTTCAGTTTCCCCTCTCCACCCCCCTCGGTTTCCCCTCTCCCCCTCCCTCAGTTTCCCCTCTCCCCCTCCCTCAGTTTCCCCTTTCCCCTCCCTCAGTTTCCCCTCTCCCCCTCCCTCAGTTTCCCCTGTCCCCCTCCCTCAGTTTCCCCTCTATCCCCCTCCCTCAGTTTCCTCTCTCCCCCTCCCTCAGTTTCCTCTCTCCTCCTCCCTCAGTTTCCTCTCTCCTCCTCCCTCAGTTTCCCCTCTCCCCTTCCCTCAGTTTCCCCTCTCTCCCCCTCCCTCAGTTTACCCTCTCTCCCCCCCTCAGTTTCCCCTCTCCCCCTCCCTCAGTTTCCCCTCTCCCCCTCCCTCAGTTTACCCTCTCTCCCCCTCCCTCAGTTTCCTCTCTCCCCCTCCCTCAGTTTCCCCTCTCTCCCCCTCCCTCAGTTTACCCTCTCTCCCCTCCCTCAGTTTCCCCTCTCCCCCTCCCTCAGTTTCCCCTTTCCCCTCCCTCAGCTTCCCCTCTCCCCCTCCCTCAGTTTCCCCTCTCCCCCTCCCTCAGTTTCCCCTCTCCCCCTCCCTCAGTTTACCCTCTCTCCCCCTCCCTCAGTTTCCTCTCTCCCCCTCCCTCAGTTTCCCCTCCCTCCCCCTCCCTCAGTTTACCCTCTCTCCCCCTCCCTTAGTTTCCTCTCTCCCCTCCCTCAGTTTACCCTCTCTCCCCCCCTCAGTTTCCCCTCTCCCCCTCCCTCAGTTTCCCCTTTCCCCTCCCTCAGTTTCCTCTCTCCCCCTCCCTCAGTTTACCCACTCTCCCCCCCTCAGTTTCCCCTCTCCCCCTCCCTCAGTTTCCCCTTTCCCCTCCCTCAGTTTCCCCTCTCCCCCCTCCCTCAGTTTCCCCTCTCCCCCTCCCTCAGTTTTCCCTCTCCCCCTCACTCAGTTTCCCCTCTCTCCCCCTCCCTCAGTTTCCCCTCTCTCCCCCCTCCCTCAGTTTCCCCTCTCTCCCCCCTCAGTTTCCCCTCTCTCCCCCCCTCAGTTTCCCCTCTCTCCCCCCTCCCTCAGTTTCCCCTCTATCCCCCTCCCTCAGTTTCCTCTCTCCCCCTCCCTCAGTTTCCTCTCTCCCCCTCCCTCAGTTTCCCCTCTCTCCCCCTCCCTCAGTTTCCCCTCTCTCCCCCCTCCCTCAGTTTCCCCTCTCCCCCTCCCTCAGTTTCCCCTCTCCCCCTCCCTCAGTTTCCCCTCTCCCCCTCCCTCAGTTTCCCCTCTCCCCCTCCCTCAGTTTCCCCTTTCCCCTCCCTCAGTTTCCCCTTTCCCCCTCCCTCAGTTTCCTCTCTCCCCCTCCCTCAGTTACCCCTCTCTCCCCCCTCCCTCAGTTTCCCCTCTCTCCCCCTCCCTCAGTTTCCCCTTTCCCCTCCCTCAGTTTCCCCTCTCCCCCCTCCCTCAGTTTCCCCTCTCCCCCTCCCTCAGTTTCCCCTCTCCCCCTCCCTCAGTTTCCCCTCTCCCCCTCCCTCAGTTTCCCCTCTCCCCCTCCCTCAGTTTCCCCTTTCCCCTCCCTCAGTTTCCCCTTTCCCCCTCCCTCAGTTTCCTCTCTCCCCCTCCCTCAGTTACCCCTCTCTCCCCCCTCCCTCAGTTTCCCCTCTCTCCCCCTCCCTCAGTTTCCCCTTTCCCCTCCCTCAGTTTCCCCTCTCCCCCCTCCCTCAGTTTCCCCTCTCCCCCTCCCTCAGTTTTCCCTCTCCCCCTCACTCAGTTTCCCCTCTCTCCCCCTCCCTCAGTTTCCCCTCTCTCCCCCTCCCTCAGTTTCCCCTCTCTCCCCCCCTCAGTTTCCCCTCTCTCCCCCCTCCCTCAGTTTCCCCTCTATCCCCCTCCCTCAGTTTCCTCTCTCCCCCTCCCTCAGTTTCCTCTCTCCCCCTCCCTCAGTTTCCCCTCTCTCCCCCTCCCTCAGTTTCCCCTCTCTCCCCCTCCCTCAGTTTCCCCTCTCCCCCTCCCTCAGTTTCCCCTCTCCCCCTCCCTCAGTTTCCCCTCTCCCCCTCCCTCAGTTTCCCCTCTCCCCCTCCCTCAGTTTCCCCTTTCCCCTCCCTCAGTTTCCCCTTTCCCCCTCCCTCAGTTTCCTCTCTCCCCCTCCCTCAGTTACCCCTCTCTCCCCCCTCCCTCAGTTTCCCCTCTCTCCCCCTCCCTCAGTTTCCCCTCTCCCCCTCCCTCGGTTTCCCCTCCCCACTCCTTCAGTTTCCCCTCTCCCCCCCCCCCTCGGTTTCCCCTCTCCTCCTCCTCCCTCGTTTTCCCCTCTCCTCCTCCTCCCTCGTTTTCCCCTCTTCGCCTGATCGTGGCCTCCTGGTCCTTGGAACTTCTCGCACATAAGCTGCTGGCACAAAACCACAAGTAAAAATACTCAACTACGGGGGGGGCCCAACCAATGTTCCCTTTAATTTTCAGAAGTCGCACAACACCAGGTTATAGTCCAACAGATTTATTTAATTTTACAAGCTTTCGGAGCTGTTTGCTCCTTCTTCAGGTAAGGTAGCTGTGAGAGAATCTCCCAGAATTCACAATATAAATACAGAAAAAATCTATTCAAATCTTTCCCTACATCAAAGACACACTAAGAGCACAGCCAAGACAATGAGATGTGTCCCAGGGGGTCCAACGTGTCAAAACACCTGCTGGCTGCATATCCTCTCCATTAGTCTTTTTAAAACAAAACCTGGAAAAACCGGCCATGATGTCAAGTCACGTTCTGTATTGTGACATGAACCCGATATCGCGATTGAGGCCATCCTCATGAGTGCGGAACTTGGCTATCAGTTTCTGCTCTATGATTTTGCGCTGTCGTGTATCCTGAAGGCCGCCTTGGAGAACGCTTACCCGCAGATCCGAGGCTGAATGCCCTTGACTGCTGAAGTGTTCCCCGACTGGGAGGCAACCCTCCTGCCTGGCGATTGTTGCGCGGTGTCCGTTCATACGTTGTCTCAGTGTCTGCATGGTCTCGCCGATGTACCATGCTCTGGAGCATCCTTTACTGCAACGTATCAGGTAGACAACGTTGGCCGAGTCACATGAGTATGTACCATGTACCTGGTGGGTAGTGTCCTCACGTGTGATGATGGTATCTGTGTCCATGATTTGGCATGTCTTGCAGAGGTTGCCGTGGCAGGGTTGTGTGGTGTCGTGGTTGCTGTTCTCCTGAAAGATGGGTAATCTGCTGCGAACGATGGTACTTTTGAGGTTAGGCGGCTGCTTGAAGGCGAGTAGTGGAGGCGTGGGGATGGCCTTAGCAAGGTGTTCGTCGTCATCGATGACATGTTGAAGGCTGCGAAGAACATGGCGTAGTTTTTCCGCTCCGGGGAAGTACTGGACGACGTAGGGTACTCTGTTGGTTGTGTCCCGTGTTCGTCTTCTGAGGAGGTCTATGCGGTTTTTCGCTGTGGCCCGTCGGAACTGTCGATCGACGAGTCGAGCGTCATATCCCGTTCTTACGAGGGCGTCTTTCAGTGTCCGTAGGTGTCCATCGCGTTCCTCCTCGTCTGAGCAGATCCTGTGTATTCGCAGGGCTTGTCCATAGGGGATGGCTTCTTTAATGTGGTTAGGGTGGAAGCTGGAGAAGTGGAGCATCGTGAGGTTGTCCGTGGGCTTGCGGTAGAGTGAAGTGCTGAGGCGTCCGTCTTTGATGGAGATTCGTGTGTCCAAGAATGAAACCGATTCTGAGGAGTAGTCCATGGTGAGTTTGATGGTGGGATGGAACCTGTTGATGCTATCGTGTAGTCCTTTCAGTGATCCTTCGCCGTGGGTCCAAAGGAAGAAGATGTCGTCGATGTATCTGGTGTACAGCGTTGGTTGGAGGTCTGTGTTTATATTGTGAATTCTGGGAGATTCTCTCACAGCTACCTTACCTGAAGAAGGAGCGAACAGCTCCGAAAGCTTGTAAAATTAAATAAATCTGTTGGACTATAACCTGGTGTTGTGCGACTTCTGATTTTTGTCCACCCCAGTCCAACGCCGGCATCTCCACATCATGACCCCTTTAATTTTGTTTGGCGTCACATGGTCCCTTTAAGGGGCTGTGTGGGCCATTCAAATACCGCATGTGTCCGGTTTTTGCATTGAAAAGCCGGCGGCACAGCCTACAGGGAACATTGGGCCCAACCTTTATAAAGTAAATGCAGTAACATTTGCAGACGTCAGGTGATCAGACATCACATGGTCAGAACATCACGTGACGTCTGATCACGTGACATCTGCCTCCAACTAGAGTTGGCAATTCTAGTCTATGTCAATAATTTGGATACAAGGCGAGAGGGAGTGGGGCCCAAATTTACAGACAATACATAAGAACATAAGAAACAGGAGCAGGAGTCGGCCATTTGGTCCCTCGAGCCTGCTCCGCCATTCAATAAGATCATGGCTGATCTTCTACCTCATCTCCACTTTCCTGCACTATCCCCATATCCCTTGATTCCCTTAATATCCAAAAATCTATCGATCTCTGTCTTGAATATACTCAACGACTGAGCCTCCACAGCTCTCTGGGGTAGAGAATTCCAAAGATTCACCACCCTCTGAGTGAAGAAATTTCTCCTCATCTCAGTCTTAAATGGCCGACCCCTTATCCTGAGACTGTGACCCCTGGTTCTAGACTCCCCAGCCAGGGAAAACATCCTCCCAGCATCCTATCAAGCCCTGCAAGAATTTTGTATGTTTCAATGAGATCACCTCTGATTCATCTAAACTCCAGAGAATATAGGCCTAGTCTACTCAATCTCTCCTCATAGGACAGTCCCCCCATCCCAGGACCCAGTCTGGTGAACCTTCGTTGCACTCCCTCTATGGCAAATATGTCCTTCCTTAGGTAAGGAGACCAAAACTGTACACAATACTCCAGGTGTGGTCTCACCTGTGTGGCCCTATATAATTGCAGTAAGACGTCTTTACTCTTATACTCAAATCCTCTTGTAATAAAGGCCAACATACCATTTGCTTTCCTAATTGGTTGCTGTACCTGCATGTTAACTTTCAGTGATTCGTGTACAAGGACACCCAGGTCCCTCTGAACACCAACATTTCCCAATCTCTCACCATTTAAAAAATACTCTGCTTTTCTATTTTTCCTACCCAAGTGGATAACTTCACATTTCTCCACATTATATTCCATTTGCCATGTTCTTGCCCACTCATTTAGCCTGTCTATATCCCCTTGAAGCCTCCTTGCATCCTCTTCACAACTTACATTCCCACCCAGCTTTGTATCATCAGCAAACTTGGATATATTTCATTTGGTCCCCTCATCCAAATCATTGATACAGATGCTAAAATAAGAGGCAGAGTAAATAATTCTGGGGACCAATGGAAGCTGTAAGGGGATACTGATGAGAAGCTGGAACGAATAGAAAAGTGGCAGATGTAACTCAGTGGTGGTAAGTGTGAAGCAATACATGTTGGTAAGAAACATAAAAGTAACAATTATAAGACCAGAAGAATTCATAGCAGGAGTCGGCCATACGGCCCCTCGAGCCTGCTCCGCCATTCAATAAGATCATGGCTGATCTTCGACCTCAACTCCACTTTCCCGCCCCATCCCCACATTCCTTGATTCCCCCAGAGTCCAAAAAAATCTATCGCTCTCCGCCTTGCATTGTACCATGAATGAGGCAGGCTGGGTGATGTGGAAGAGCAGAGAGAATCGGGAATTCAGGTCAGCAAGGCGTTGAAAGCAGGCTGAGGCCTTCAAAAAAGCAAATGGAATACCAGGATTGCGGGAAGAGGTGCAGAATATAAAAGTCGAGGTGCAATGGTGAATCTGTCTCAAACCTCAGTGAAACCATAGCTGGAGACTGCGTGCAGGCCTAGGTTCCACACGGCAGGAAGGATGTTGAGGCAATGGAGAGGGTGCAGAGCTGATTTACTAGGATGCTCCCTGCTATGTGGAAATACAAATATGAAGAAAGGATTGAAAAGTTGGGGCTGTTTTCATTGGAACAGAGGAGATTAACGGGGTGGTTTGATAGAGGTGTTTAAAATTATGAAGGGATTGGACAGAGGAGAGAGAAACAGACTGTTCCCAGTGACTGAGTGTCGAGAGAGCGGGGACATGGACAGAAGCTTAAATGTGAGAGATTTAGGACAGAGAGCAGGAGGAATGTTTTTTACACGGGGTTGTGAGGTTGTGGAATGCAGAACCAGACTTAGTGATTGAAACAGAGATTAGGACAACATTTCAGACTGGGTTCGATAAGTGGTTGAAGGAAAGGGAATAAAGGGATATGGGAACAGTGCGGGTACGTGGGATTGGGATACTGCTGGTGTGGGGGATGAATGGCCTGTGTCAGCGCTGTCATTTCAATGTAATTCTACGTAATTTTCTTCTATTTAAAAAATACTATCACAAGAGTTACAGATGAGGGAAGCCATTCAGCCCATCTTAGTTCAGAAAGAACCTACAGTCCGATTCCTTTTTTTAAATGATTCCATTTCTCTATCCAGGAGTCCATGCCAAGTGTCGATCACGCTGTGCAAAGAAATTCTTCCTTATTTCAGTCCTAACTTTGCCTTTTATTAGTTTGAAGCTGTGTCCCTTGACCTAGTCTCACAATTTAATTTAAGGTATTTTCCCGACCGTTTACTATCCTATAAGATCACCTCTCAGACACCTCCTCCCCCAACTGACTTAAGTCCCTTCAGTCTATCCCCAGACCCCTGACACTGGTAATTAGCCACATCCTCCCTGTAATGACAGGCACCAACAGCTTCAGATACTGGACTCGTAATCCAGAGATCGTGAGTTCAAATCCCACCCTGGCAGTTTAAGAATTTGAATTAATTTTTTTTTAATTCATTCACAGGATGTGGGGGTCACTGGCAAGGCCAGCATTTATTGCCCATCCCTAATTGGGCTTGAGAAGGTGGTGGTGGCTGCAGTCCTTGTGGTGAAAGTACAACTGAGTGTCTTGCTAGGCAATTTCAGAGGAGCAGTTAAGAGTCAACCACATTGCCGTGGGTCTGGAGTCACCTATAGGCCAGACCGGGTCAGGGCAGCAGATTTCCTTCCCTAAAGGACATGAGTGAACCAGACGGGGTTTTATGACAATCCAGTAGTTTCACGATCACCATTACTGACACTAGCTTTTTATTCCAGATTTATTTAATTAACTGAATTTAAATTCCCCAGCTGCCGTGGTGGGATTTGAACTCATGTCTCTGGATCAGTTAGTCCAGGCCTTTGGATTACTAGTCCAGTAACATAACCACTGTGCTACTGTACCCCAGTTTACCCCAGTTTACAAAATCTGGAAATAAAAAGCTGGTATTCATAAAAATGACCGTGGAGCTGTAAAAACCCATCTGGTTCACTAATGTCCTTTAGGGAAGGAAATCTGCCGCCCTTACCCGGTCTGGCCTATATGTGACTCCAGACCCACAGCAATGTGGTTGACTCTTAACTACCTTCTGAAATGGCCCAGCAAGACACTCAGTTGTATCCAGGGCAACTAGGGAATGGTGAATAAATACCAGTCTTGCCAGGGATGCCCACAACCGGTGAATGAATGATAAGGAAAACAGATCATGTAAGTTACAGCAAGAAAGTGTCAGCAGCTCTGAACCCTTGGGGAGGAGGGCATCACCTGCGAAGGCCAACTCTGGCCTCAGAGAGGAGATTTCCACAGTGCGGATTCACCATCCTGTCCTTTATAACCTTCCTCCCGCTCTCTCGATCTCCATGCATCTGCATTTTGCACTGAGACTGTAATCGGCACTGGGAACCCGGGATGATTTATCCCTCTCAGCCCTGGCTCAGTGGGTAACACTCCCTCCTTCTGCGTCAGAAGGTTGTGGGTTCAAATCCCACTCCAGAGACCTTGAGCACAAAAATCTATGCTGACACTCCCAGTGTAGTACCGAGTGAGCGCCGCACTGTCGGAGGGGCCGTACTGAGGGAGCGCCACACTGTTGGAGGGGCAGTACTGAGGGAGTGCCGCACTGTCGGAGGGGCAGTACTGAGGGAGCGCCGCACTGTCGGAGGGGCAGTACTGAGGGAGCGCCGCACTGTCGGAGGGGCTGTACTGAGGGAGTGCCGCACTGTCGGAGGGGCAGTACTGAGGGAGCGCTGCACTGTCGGAGGGGCAGTACTGAGGGGGCGCAGCACTGTCGGAGGGGCAGTACTGAGGGAGCGCCGCACTGTCGGAGGGGCAGTACTGAGGGGGCGCAGCACCGTCGGAGGGGCACTACTGAGGGAGAGCTGCACTGTCGGAGGGGCAGTACTGAGGGAGCGCTGCACTGTCGGAGGTGCTGTCTTTCGGATGAGACGTTAAACCGAGGCCCCGTCTGCCCTCTCAGGTGGACGTAAAAGATCTCACGGCACTATTTCTTAGAAGAGAAGGGGAGTTCTCCCCGGTATCCCGGCCAATATTTATCCCTCAACCAACATCACTAAAACAGATTATCTGGTCATTATCACATTGCTGTTTGTGGGAGCTTGCTGTGCGCAAATTGGCCGCCGCGTTTCCCACATTACAACAGTGACAGTACTTCATTGGCTGTAAAGCGCTCTGAGGTTGTGAAAGGCGCTATAGAAATGCAAGACTTTCTTTCTTTCGTTATAGAGGAACTGAGACTAATTATAATGTCACAGTTACAGCCTCGACTGAGAGTTCATTCTGCAGAGACTGCGGATGCAATCTGGGATCCTGCTGGTCTGTACGTCTCAAATAAAACCAGGCCCTACATTTATCCACCACAAGCAGTAATTTTCGGGTAAGGATTGTGATCTCATTAATATAACCAGCGTCAGCCAAAACCCATCAGTAGAAATGAAATGCTGCCTTGTCCAGTTTAACACACAGTCCCACTGTGCACAGAACGAGGTCCCGAACCATCTTATGCAACTCAGAGTGCAGACTGCAGCTAATGGGACTGAAACTGGCCTCCTCACTGTCACATGACTCGGGGGGAGGGGGGGAGCGAGCTGGTGGAGGGGAGCGACACAGAGATAAGCTCAGACATGGTTTCACTGCAAGACTGATGCCCTGAGAATGTGTAGATGGCTGTTTGTGTCGACGAGGGTGTCATTTCACCGATCACAAGCACACCCTCTCCTCCCTGCTCTTTAAACAAGCTGCGTTGGAGAAGGAGTGAAGGATGATTTGTACGCAGAAGAAGGTAAATGCATCTTTTTCTTTTTTTCCCCTTTTTTATCTTCATCTGAAAGGCAGCGAGAAGGGAAGAGGCAGCCAGTGTGATTCGTATCAACCTTTGTATCTTGATCCTGCCACAGCATCTGCAGCTTCTCGGTGCGATGGAGATATTTGTTAAACTGACTGTTTATGCCCCTCTGTCTTATTCCACCAGTTAATACACAGACGCCTAAGCTGCAGTAAATGTGATGGCATTTAATCAAAGAGCGATATGTGTGTCCAGTAATCTACCAAGGCAGCAGAAACAAACACATGTGGGGATCCTAACTCGCACCAAGTCCCGTTCACCCATCACCCCCTGTGCTCGCTGACCTACATTGGCTCCCGGTCCGGCAACGCCTCAATTTCAAAATTCTCATCCTTGTTTTCAAATCCCTCCATGGCCTCACCCCTCCCTATCTCTGTAATCTCCTCCAGCTCCACAACCCCCGAGATCTCTGCGCTCCTCCAATTCTGGCCTCTTGCTCAACCCCGATTTTAATCGCTCCACCATTGACGGCCGTGCCTTCAGCTGCCTTGGGCCCTAAGCTCTGGAATTCCCTCCCTAAACCTCTTCGTCTCTCTACCTCTCCTCCTTTAAGACGCTCCTTAAAACCTACCTCTTCACCTGCCCAAATATCTCCTTATGTGGCTCGGTGTCAAATTCTGATAATCGCTCCTGTGAAGCGCCTTGGGACATTTTACTACGTTAAAGGCGCTATATAAATACAAGTTGTTGTTGTTTCCCAATACAATCGGATGTTGTGATGGAAGAGTTCGCGCCCGGGAGGGGTGAGCTTCTGTGGGTCAAACAGGCTTTGCTCATCCTGCGCTGTTCCGGGGTGTGTGGATTATGAGAAATTAAAAAATGAAAGACTGAGATCTCTCACCGCCATGTGTGCAGCTACATAACAACACCAGGTGTGTAAACCTTACCTGTCCACGAGTTGCTCCTCTTCAACATCTTGTCAGAAACCCTATACTTGTATGTGTGTATAAGCTGCACCGCTTTATTTGGACGTGACCTATACGCAGGATTATATGGTACAGGAATGGAACAGGAGGAGGTCTTTCAGCCCCTCGAGCCTGTTCCGCCATTCAATTAGATCACGGCTGATTTGTATCTCAACTATCTACCGCATTGTTTCCGTAATCCTTCATACCCTTACCTAACAAAAGTCTATCAATTCCAGTTTTGACATTTTCAATTGAACCCCAGCCTCAACAGCTTTTTGAGTGAGAGAGTTCCAGATTTCCACTAACCCTTTGTAGTGATTCCTGACATCACCCCTGAATGGCCTGGCTCTAATTTTAAGGTTATGCCCCCCTTGTTCTGGACTCCCCCCACCAGAGGAAATAGTTTCTCTCGATCTACCCCGTCAACTCCTTTAATCATCTTAAACACCTCAATTACACCACCCTGCAATCATCTATATTCAGGGGAATACAAGCCTCGTCTATGCAACCTGTCCTCATAATTAAACTGCCTGTGAAAGAAAAATCAAAGACTTGCATTTCTATAGCGCCTTTCACGACCTCAGGACGTCCCAAAGCGTTTTACAGCCAATGAAGTATTTTTGAAGTGTAGTCACTGTTGTAATGTAGGAAACGCGGCAGCCAATTTGCGCACAGCAAGCTCCCACAAACAGCAATGTGATAATGACCAGATAATCTGTTTTAGTGATGTTGATTGAGGGATAAATATTGGTCAGGGTAATGGGGAGAACTCCCCTGCTCTTCTTCGAAATAGTGTTGTGGGATCTTTTACATCCACCTGAGAGAGCAGACGGGGCCTCAGTTTAACGTCTCATCCAAAAAACGGCACCTCCAATAGTGCGGTGCTTCCTCAGTACTGCCCTTCCGACAGTGCGGCACTCCCTCAGTACCGCCCCTCCGACAGTGCGGCACTCCTTCAGTACTGCCCCTCCGAAAGTGCGGCGCTCCCTCAGTACTGCCCCTCCAACAGTGCAGCGCTCCCTCAGTACTGCCCCTCCGACAGTGCAGCACACCCTCAGTACTGCCCCTCCGACAGTGCGGCGCTCCCTCAGTACTGCCCCTCCGACAGTGCAGCACTCCCTCAGTACTGCCCCTTCAACAGTGCGGCGCTCTCTCAGTACTGCCCCTCCGACAGTGCGGCACTCCTTCAGTACTGCCCCTCCGACAGTGCAGCGCTCCCTCAGTACTGCCCCTCCAACAGTGCGGCGCTCCCTCAGTACTGCCCCTCCAACAGTGCGGCACTCCCTCAGTACTGCCCCTCCGACAGTGCAGCGCTCCCTCAGTACTGCCCCTCCGACAGTGCAGCGCTCCCTCAGTACTGCCCCTCCAACAGTGCGGCGCTCCCTCAGTACTGCCCCTCCAACAGTGCGGCACTCCTTCAGTACTGCCCCTCCGACAGTGCAGCGCTCCCTCAGTACTGCCCCTCCAACAGTGCGGCGCTCCCTCAGTACTGCCCCTCCAACAGTGCGGCGCTCCCTCAGTACTGCCCCTCCGACAGTGCGGCACTCCCTCAGTACTGCCCCTCCGACAGTGCGGCACTCCCTCAGTACTGCCCCTCCGACAGTGCGCCGCTCCCTCAGTACTGCCCCTCTGACAGTGCAGCGCTCCCTCAGTACTGCCCCTCTGACAGTGCAGCGCTCCCTCAGTACTGCCCCTCCAACAGTGCAGCGCTCCCTCAGTACTGCCCCTCCGACAGTGCGGCGCTCCCTCAGTACTGCCCCTCCCTCAGTACTGCCCCTCCGACAGTCCGGCGCTCCCTCAGTACTGCCCCTCCGACAGTGCGGCGCTCCCTCAGTACTGCCCCTCCGTCAGTGCGGCGCTCCCTCAGTACTGCCCCTCCCTCAGTACTGCCCCTCCGACAGTGTGGCACTCCCTCAGTACTGCCCCTCCGACAGTGCGGCGCTCCCTCAGTGCTGCCCCTCCGATAGTGCGGCGCTCCCTCAGTATCATTCTGGTGAATCTGTGCTGCACCCACTCTAAGGCCATATATCCTTCCTGAGGTACGGGGCCCAGAAATGAACGCCGTCTAAATGCGGTCTAACCAGAGCTTTATGTGACCTTTTAATTCATTTGTGTTTTTGTCCAGCGGAATGTTCTGGTCGCGGTGGCTCTGATTGGAGGCGTGTCATTCGTCATTGCCGTGGTGCACTATATCCATCAGTCTCCCTATCCCATAATACTCTCGCAGTGGGTCGGGGAGCCGGGCAGCAACAGCCTGAGTCATTTCTTTGGTGCTTTTGGCCGGAATGACAAGGTGTTGAGAGGCTACGTCAGCCTCCCGGAGCAGCAGGTACGTGTCTGGGTCACCAGTTCATGAATTGCCCACACATACACTGCATGAAAGATAGGCTTACATTTATATAGCGTCTTTCACAACCGTAGGAGGGCCCAAAGGGCAATTTGCGCACAGCAAGCTCCCACAAACAGCATTGTGATAATGACCAGATAATCTATTTTAGTGATGTTGGATGAGGGATAAATATTGGCCCCAGGACACCAGGGAGAACTCCCCTGTTCTTCTTCAAAATAGTGCCGCGGGATCTTTTACATCCACCTGAGAGAGCAGACGGGGCCTCGGTTTAACGTCTCATCCGAAAGACGGCACCTCCAACAGTGCAGCACTCCCTCAGTACTGCCCCTCCGACAGTGCAGCGCTCCCTCAATACTGCCCCTCTGACAGTGCAACACTCCCTCAGTACTGCCCCTCCGACAGTGCAGCGCTCCCTCGGTACTGCCCCTCCGACAGTGCAACACTCCCTCAGTACTGCCCCTCCGACAGTGCAGCGTTCCCTCAGTACTGCCCCTCCGACAGTGCAACACTCCCTCAGTACTGCCCCTCCGACAGTGCAGCGCTCCCTCAGTACTGCCCCTCCAACAGTGCAGCGCTCCCTCAATACTGCCCCTCCAACAGTGCAGCGCTCCCTCAGTACTGCCCCTCCGACAGTGCAACACTCCCTCAGTACTGCCCCTCCGACAGTGCAGCGCTCCCTCAGTACTGCCCCTCCGACAGTGCAGCGCTCCCTCAATACTGCCCCTCCGACAGTGCAACACTCCCTCAGTACTGCCCCTCTGACAGTGCAGCGCTCCCTCAGTACTGCCCCTCCGACAGTGAGCGCTCCCTCAGTACTGCCCCTCCGACAGTGCGGCGCTCCCTCAGTACTGCCCCTCCGACAGTGCAGCGCTCCCTCAGTACGGCCCCTCCGACAGTGCTGCACTCCCTCAGTACTGCCCCTCCGACACTCACCCTTTGAATGGCTGCTGAGATAGCTAGTGAGCCTACAGTGATGGAAGGGGAGATGTTTGGCTGGGAGTAGAAGGTTTGGGGGCGGGGGATTAACCTGTGTGTGTGTCCCTGTCTGTAGCCACTGGCACTCACCTGTCACCAGTGCAGCATCATCTCCAGCTCTGGGCAGATGTTGGGCAAGAGCCTGGGAGCGGAGATCGACCAATCGGAATGTGTGTGGAGGATGAACAACGCACCAACTGAAGGGTACGAGACGGACGTGGGCAGCAGGACCACGGTGAGGGTGGTGTCTCACACGAGCACCCCGCTGCTCCTCCGGCAGGGCGCTTTCACCTCCGACCTCAACAGCTCCGTCTACATCTTCTGGGGCCCCCAGCGCAACATGCGGCGGGACGGGAAGGGAGTGGTCTACAACATGCTGAGGACTGTCCGCAACCGCTTCCCGTCCGCCAGGCTTTACACCCTGACCGAGGAACAGATGAGATTCTGCGACATCGCTTTTAAGAGGGAGACGGGGAAGGACAGGTGAGAAATTCCAGATGCCGGGAACCGGGATGTGATTTTCCTGTAAAGTTCTATGAAACGGAACATGATCACGACAGTATGGGATGGGTTGCCAACCCTCCAGGATTGCCCTGGAATCTCCAGGACAACGCAGCGAGCAAAAACCCAGGAGAAAAATCAAAGGGGCATTGAAAAGAATGTGTTTTTTTAAATTTTCATTTATTATAAAAATATCGGAGATGGGAGGGGGGCGGGTTTGGAAAAAGGCTGTTTGACCCGGATGAAATCTCCAGGAATTGGTCCAACCACAGTTGGCAACCCGAGGCATGAGTTAGCGGATTTTATTGCCCAGTTGATGCCTCCTTTGTCCAAAGGCAGTTGACTCACGCCGGGGTTCGGTATCACCCATAGCTCACTATGAGCCGACCAGACTTCACAAGGGAGGCTGGACAGGCGAGGCACCCATGGGCTCCGGGGGGCGGGGCCTCACATCTGCTCCCAATCCTGGCCCGCATTCTCCACTGTGGCCAGGACTAGGAATCCTCACTCGTTTATTCCCCCTCCCTGGCCAAGGTAGGTTTCAAACTTTTCTGTTCCGTCCCCTGCAAATATCGGTACAGATCAGGCACTGGGAGCCAGTGCACACTGGTACTCCCTCCACTGGGAGCCAGTGCACACTGGTACTCCCTCCACTGGGAGCCAGTGTACACTGGTACCCCCTCCACTGGGAGCCAGTGCACACTGGTACTCCCTCCACTGGGAGCCAGTGTACACTGGTACTCCCTCCACTGGGAGCCAGTGTACACTGGTACTCCTTCCACTGGGAGCCAGTGTGCACTGGTATTCCCTCCACTGGGAGCCAGTGTACACTGGTACTCCTTCCACTGGGAGCCAGTGTACACTGGTACTCCTTCCACTGGGAGCCAGTGCACATGGTACTCCCTCCACTGGGTGCCAGTGTGCACTGGTATTCCCTCCACTGGGTGCCAGTGTGCACTGGTACTCCCTCCACTGGGAGCCAGTGCACACTGGTACCCCCTCCACTGGGAGCCAGTGCGCACTGGTACTCCCTCCACTGGGTGCCAGTGCACACTGGTACCCCCTCCACTGGGTGCCAGTGCGCACTGGTACTCCCTCCACTGGGTGCCAGTGCACACTGGTACCCCCTCCACTGGGTGCCAGTGCGCACTGGTACTCCCTCCACTGGGTGCCAGTGCACACTGGTACCCCCTCCACTGGGAGCCAGTGCGCACTGGTACTCCCTCCACTGGGTGCCAGTGCACACTGGTACCCCCTCCACTGGGAGCCAGTGCGCACTGGTACTCCCTCCACTGGGAGCCAGTGCACACTGGTACCCCCTCCACTGGGAGCCAGTGCACACTGGTACTCCCTCCACTGGGTGCCAGTGCACACTGGTACTCCCTCCACTGGGAGCCAGTGCACACTGGTACTCCCTCCACTGGGTGCCAGTGCACACTGGTACTCCCTCCACTGGGTGCCAGTGCACACTGGTACTCCCTCCACTGGGTGCCAGTGCACACTGGTACTCCCTCCACTGGGTGCCAGTGCACACTGGTACTCCCTCCACTGGGTGCCAGTGCACACTGGTACTCCCTCCACTGGGTGCCAGTGCACACTGGTACTCCCTCCACTGGGAGCCAGTGCACACTGGTACTCCCTCCACTGGGAGCCAGTGCACACTGGTACTCCCTCCACTGGGTGCCAGTGCACACTGGTACTCCCTCCACTGGGTGCCAGTGTACACTGGTACTCCCAAAGGCAGGGAGTGATTTTCAGTCCCACATCCGGCCACATTGAGCTGAGTTGTTTCAGGATCAAATTACTGAACTTGAGTGAATTCCTCTGAATGTTCCTCCAATTCTAACCTGTCCTCTTCTCTGTGTCCAGGGTGCTGTCTGGCTCCTATCTCAGTACCGGCTGGTTTACCTTCATCTTGGCCATGGAGGCCTGCAGCACCATTCATGTCTACGGGATGATCAATGACACTTACTGCAGGTAGCGAGGGGGCATGGACCGTTACTAGCACCACATCGCTTAAATAAAAACACACCTCCTGCCTGTAACATCCTCCCTTCCTGACTCGCGCATACATCCTCCAGTCGCTCTTTGGTGTGCAGCGGCCGTTCTTAATGTCTGAGCTACGACAGAGGGTCTTATCAGGCTTCTCAACCAAGGAAGGCATCTTAGACACACTCACCCTGTCCTCCTTCAATGATTGGTTGGACCCTTGCTAGCAGAGGTGACTAGATAGCGATCTGGAATGGGAAACCTGGCTGAATGTGACCACAGCATTTTAGAAGGGCCTACACTACAGGATAGAGGGGGTAGAGAGGCCTCCACAGATAGGGGAGAGGGGGTAGAGAGGTCTCCACAGATAGGGGAGAGGGGGTAGAGAGGTCTCCACAGATAGGGGACAGGGGGTAGAGAGGCCTCCACAGATAGGGGAGGGGGGTAGAGAGGTCTCCAACGATAGGGGACAGGGGGTAGAGAGGTCTCCACAGATAGGGGACAGGGGGTAGAGAGGTCTCCACAGATAGGGGACAGGGGGTAGAGAGGTCTCCACAGATAGGGGAGAGGGGGTAGAGAGGCCTCCACAGATAGGGTACAGGGGGTAGAGAGGCCTCCACAGATAGGGGAGAGGGGGTAGAGAGGTCTCCACAGATAGGGGAGAGGGGGTAGAGAGGTCTCCACAGATAGGGGACAGGGGGTAGAGAGGCCTCCACAGATAGGGGACAGGGGGTAGAGAGGTCTCCACAGATAGGGGACAGGGGGTAGAGAGGTCTCCACAGATAGGGGACAGGGGATAGAGAGGTCTCCACAGATAGGGGACAGGGGGTAGAGAGGTCTCCACAGATAGGGGACAGGGGGTAGAGAGGTCTCCACAGATAGGGGAGAGGGGGTAGAGAGGTCTCCACAGATAGGGGAGAGGGGGCAGAGAGGTCTCCACAGATAGGGGACAGGGGGTAGAGAGGTCTCCACAGATAGGGGACAGGGGGTAGAGAGGTCTCCACAGATAGGGGACAGGGGGTAGAGAGGTCTCCACAGATAGGGGACAGGGGGTAGAGAGGTCTCCACAGATAGGGGACAGGGGGTAGAGAGGTCTCCACAGATAGGGGATAGGGGGTAGAGAGGTCTCCACAGATAGGGGAGAGGGGGTAGAGAGGTCTCCACAGATAGGGGACAGGAGGTAGAGAGGTCTCCACAGATAGGGGACAGGGGGTAGAGAGGCCTCCACAGATAGGGGAGAGGGGGTAGAGATGTCTCCACAGATAGGGGAGAGGGGGTAGAGAAGTCTCCACAGATAGGGGACAGGGGGTAGAGAGGTCTCCACAGATAGGGGACAGGGGGTAGAGAGGTCTCCACAGATAGGGGACAGGGGGTAGAGAGGTCTCCACAGATAGGGGAGAGGGGGTAGAGAGGTCTCCACAGATAGGGGAGAGGGGGTAGAGAGGTCTCCACAGATAGGGGAGAGGGGGTAGAGAGGTCTCCACAGATAGGGGACAGGGGGTAGAGAAGTCTCCACAGATAGGGGACAGGGGGTAGAGAGGTCTCCACAGATAGGGGACAGGGGGTAGAGAGGTCTCCACAGAAACGGGACAGGGGGTAGAGAGGTCTCCACAGATAGGGGAGAGGGGGTAGAGAGGTCTCCACAGATAGGGGACAGGGGGTAGAGAGGTCTCCACAGATGAGGGAAAGGGGGTAGAGAGGCCTCCACAGATAGGGGAGAGGGGGTAATGAGGTCTCCACAGATAGGGGACGGGGGGGTAGAGAGGTCTCCACAGATAGGGGAGAGGGGGTAGAGAGATCTCCACAGATAGGGGACAGGAGGTAGAGAGGTCTCCACAGATAGGGGACAGGGGGTAGAGAGGTCTCCACAGATAGGGGAGAGGGGGTAGAGAGGTCTCCACAGATAGGGGAGAGGGGGTAGAGAAGTCTCCACAGATAGGGGAGAGGGGGTAGAGAGGTCTCCACAGATAGGGGACAGGGGGTAGAGAGGTCTCCACAGATGAGGGAAAGGGGGTAGAGAGGCCTCCACAGATAGGGGAGAGGGGGTAGAGAGGTCTCCACAGATAGGGGACAGGGGGTAGAGAGGTCTCCACAGATAGGGGAGAGGGGGTAGAGAGGTCTCCACAGATAGGGGACAGGGGGTAGAGAGGTCTCCACAGATAGGGGAAGGGGGGGTAGAGAGGCCTCCACAGAAAGGGGACAGGGGGTAGAGAGGTCTCCACAGATGAGGGAAAGGGGTAGAGTTTCGGGTGGACGAGTTGAGTTGCTTGGGGATAGTCATGTTGTCAGAAAGGAATACAAGCTTGTTGGAAGCAGCTCAGGGATGGAGGACATGGTGAGGCCAAGGGTCTGAGCAGAGGTAGAAGGAGTAAGTGTGGAACATCAGACACAAGAGGGAGGAGATGCTTCTTAGCAACATGGAAGTCACACATTGTGCAATGACTGAGGAATCTCAGCTCCGACGCTATTATTAACATTCTCTTTATCGTGTTAGAGCTATCAGATCAAGGAGATCCTGAACATGAACCCAAGTGAGGGGAATTCCAATTCTTTGCAGTTTAGCCGGGACAATGGAGAAACATTTGGATACCAAATTCTAAGAAAAAACAGAAATAAAGACTTGCATTTCTAAAGCGCCTTTCACAACCTCAGGATGTCTCAAAGCGCTTTACAGCCAATGAAGTACTATTTGAAGTGTAGTCACTGTTGTAATGTGGGAAACGCAGCAGCCAATTTGCGCACAGCAAGCTCCCACAAACAGCAATGTGATAATGACCAGATAATCTGTTTTAGTGATGTTGATGGAGGGATAAATATTGGCCAGGACACCGGGGAGAACTCCCCCTGCTCTTCTTCGAAATAGCGCCATGGGATCTTTTACATCCACCTGAGGGGGCCCTGGGTACACGTGACGTTATTACCTCAAACATGCTCATCTCAGGGCACTTCAGTTTGTTAAAGGCTCTGTCGGTCTCTGTAACATTCCTCGGGGGGAATAAAATTGTGCATCTCTCCCGTCTACAGAACTGAAGGGCACAGAAATGTTCCGTACCATTACTACGAGCCCGGCGGGCAGGAGGAGTGCGCGGAGTATTACGTGCACGAGAATGCCAGGTACGGAGGTCACCGGTTCATCACGGAGAAAACCGTCTTCGCAAAGTGGGCAAAGGAGAGAAAGATCAAGTTCTTCAACCCCAGCTGGCAAATCTCCTGACAGAGGCTTCGCGATCGAGCTGCTTCTCCTCGACGATCTGGAGGCCACCGGCAGCCGCTGGTGTGGGACCTCCTCGCTTCGGCAACGCTGAGACAATGGGACAGTAAAGCAATGACCTAGTTCCTATGCTTCTAATTTATA
The DNA here is from genome assembly GCA_030390025.1 of Squalus acanthias. Classification (NCBI taxonomy): domain Eukaryota; kingdom Metazoa; phylum Chordata; class Chondrichthyes; order Squaliformes; family Squalidae; genus Squalus; species Squalus acanthias. The sequence continues at coordinate 19,441,190 of CM059445.1, forward strand.
TTTCTATATATTACAAATAAAGGGCCGTATTACCCAGTGTGAGCAATTAGAGCGAGGACCAAATGCTCCCCTTCATTTGTTTTCCAATACAAAGTGGCAGCTCAGAAATGCAGGCAGAACGAAGCCACATTGTTTATTTGAGAGACCGAGGGGCTTGTAGGAAAGACCAGTTGAACCAGTTACAAATAAATCCGAACACAAGGGGCAAAAAGTCAGGAGAATACAACATAAGTCGAGGACATTTCAGCTCATCCCTCTTGTACCCGGACCTTCCCAATTCTGAATGGCCACTGATACTTCTGTGTCACCGTCTTGCCGAGCAACTTGTTGCGAGTATTAATCATCGTTAAAGGAGCTGGCCCTAAAATCTGTTTTCATTACTGTTCACGACTTTAACTTTCGGAGTGTTCCCCGCCAAGCCCCATTCCATCGCTGACCCAGGAGCACCAGAGTTTTGCCTGATCAGATTCCTGCTGGTAATCGGGAGCGATCCCAGGAGGTGTTGAGGTCCACATGGCCCCCGTCATTCCCCCGTCATTCCCCCTTCGCTCCAGTGTGGCACAGATGGAGGCCATTCGGCCCATCGTGCCTGTGCCGGCTCTTTGAAAGAGCTCTCCAATTAGTCCCACTCCCCCCTGCTCTTTCCCCCATAGCCCTGCAAATTTCTCCTTTTCAAGTATTTATCCAATTCCCTTTTGAAAGTTACTATTGAATCTGCTTCCACCGCCCTTTCAGGCAGCGCGTTCCAGATCACAACAACTCGCCGTGTAAAAAAATTCTCTCATCTCCTCCTCTGTTTTTTTATCAATTATCTTAAATCTGTGTCCTCTGGTTACTGACCCACCTGCCACTGGAAACCGTTTCTCCTTATTTACTCTAAAAACCCTTCATAACCCTACACTTGACCTCTCTGACCTGAGGCTAGTGAGGGGAGAACCAGCCAGAGATCCAGTTAGTGATGGCCATGCAGTGACTCCCCTTGCTGCATGCGGACTTCGTATGAGGGCAGGGTGATGCCTTACAAAGTCAAATAGGCTGCTGGCATTGTCCACGCCATCAAACATCAAAAAAGGTCCGCTTGAGGGAGCGATCATTGGTCAGGGTCTCTGTACCCTGGCGTCAGCTTCACCTTCAGGAAAGGAGGTTGAAAATTGGGAATAAAGTGTTAGCTGATCTCCTGTGGCATTGCTCCCCGTTAAAGAGCTGCCTTGCGCCAAATAACAAAGAGTTTATCAGGGCCGCTGACTTATGGCGATTTATGGAATAAGTTAAGTTCTCTTTGTGTCAAGTGAACAAGCTGTGATCGGGAGAGAGTTGGAGGATGTAAGTGTGACACAGGAGGTGTGTGCTAGATGCACGACTTTCAACATATAATAGATCGATAAGACTGACGCAGCCTGAGATCACTGCATCGCCTTCCTCCAGCCAGACCTACTTGCAACAACAACAACTTATATTTATACGGCACCTTTAACCTAATAAAACATCCCAAGGTCCTGCACAAGAGCGTTATCAAAAAAAAGCAAAATTTGACACCGAGCCATATAAGGAGATGTGAGGGCAGGTGACCAAAAGCTCGAGGAGATGACAGAGAAAAAGAAATAAAAAACAGAAACTGCTGGAACTACTCAGCAGGTCAGGCAGCATCTGTAGAGAGAGAAACTGCGATGAAGAGATGGGTGAGCAGGATTTGGTGCGAGTTAGCACACTGGTGGCAGAGTTTTGGCTCACCTCAAGTTTACGTAGAGTAAAACGTGGGAGGCTGGCCAGGAGTGCGTTGGAACAGTCACGTCTCGAGGTGATAAAGGCATAGATGAGAGTTTCAGCAGCAGATTAGTTGAGGTAAGGGCGGAGACGGGCGATGTTACGAAGGTGGAAATGGGCGGTCTTCGTGATAGAACGAATATGAGGCAGGAAATTCAATTCATGATCAAATATGACACAGACTTGGTCAGCCACAGACAGTTGCCGAGGAGAGAGATAGGGCTGGATTTTGATACTGGGGCGGGTTGGGGGCGTGTTATCCACCCAACTG
>CM059445.1:19448224-19590578 GCA_030390025.1 Squalus acanthias
TGAACATTTATCCAATAGCGATCATAACATGATCGAGTTCCACGTAGTGTTTGAAAGGGAGAAACGCAAAACCACTACTAAGGTTCTAGATTTAGGTAAAGGCCGACTTCAATGGGATGAGACAGAGACTGTCCACAGTAAACTGGGCAAATCTGTTAATAGGTAAAATGAAAGATCAGTGGGAGATGTTCAAAAAAAAGGTTTAAGTTGATACAGAACCAGTTTGTACCTCTGAGGGGCAAGAGCTTTACTTGCCAAAAAAAAACCAGCCATGGACAACTAAAGAGGTAAGGGACAGCATAAAAGAAAAAGCATACAAAAATGCAAAAAATAGCACAGATCCTGGCTAATGGGAAAGATGCAAAGAACAGCAAAGGGTCACAAAACAGATAGTAAGAGCTAAAAAAGAGAGTATGAAAGGAAACTTGCAAGGGATATCAAAATCAATACAAAGAAATTTTTAAATTATGAGGAAAAAGAGGGTGGTCAGGAACAATGTTGGCCCCTTAAAAACTGATATCGGTGATATTGTCAATGATAATAAGGAAATGGCGGACATGTTGAATAATTACTTTGCGTCAGTATTTACAGTAGAGGAAGAGGATAGCATGCCAGAAATCCCAAGGAAACTAATATTGAATCGGGGGCAGGGACTCAATAAAATTAATGTAAGTAAAATAACAATAATGAAAAAAATAATGGCACTAAAGAGCGACAAATCCCCAGGACCAGATGGTTTCCATCCCAGGGTTTTAAAGGAAGTAGGTGAGCACATTGCAGATGCCCTAACTATAATCTTCCAAAGTTCTCTAGATTCAGGAACTGTTCCTTTAGATTGGAAAATTGCACAGGTCACTCCGCTTTTTAAGAATGGCGAGAGAGGGAAACCAGGGAATTCTAGACCAGTTAGCCTAACATCTGTTGTTGGGAAATTGCTGGAGTCTATAATTAAGGATAGGGTGACTGAACCCTCAAATTTTCAGTTGATCAGAGAGAGCCAGCATAGATTTGTGAAAGGTAGGTCATGCCTGACGAACCTGATTGAATTTTTTGAAGAGGTGACTGAAGTAGTGGACAGGGGAATGTCCATGGATGTTCTTTATATGCACTTCCAGAAGGTATTTGATGAAGTCCCACATAAGAGACTGTTCACTAAAGTAGAAACCCACGGAATTGAGGGTAAATTATAGACCTGGTTAGGAAATTGGCTGAGCGGCAGGAGACAGGCAGTAGGGATAATGGGTAGGTACTCTAATTAGCAGGATGTGACTAGTGGTGTCCCACAGGGATCTGTGTTGGGGCCTCAACTATTCACAGTATTTATTAATGACTTAGATGATGGCATAGAAAGTCATATATTCAAATTTGCTGCTGACACAAAGATAGGCAGCATTGTAGGCAGTGTAGATGAAAGCATAAAATTACAAAGGGATATTGATGGATTAAGTGAATGGGCAAAACTGTGTCAAATGGACTTCAATGTAAGCAAATGTGAGGTCATCCACTTTTTTTATTTGTTTATGGGATGTGGGCGTCGCTGGCAAGGCCAGCATTTATTGCCCATTCCTAATCGCCCTTGAGAAGGTGGTGGTGAGCTGCCGTCTTGAACCGCTGCAGTCCGTGTGGTGAAGGTGCTCCCACAGTGCTGTTAGGGAGGGAGTTCCAGGATTTTGACCCAGCGATGATGAAGAATCGGCGATATATTTCTAAGTCAGGATGGTGTGTGACTTGGCGGGGAACTTGGAGGTGGTGGTGTTCCCATGCGCCCGCTGCCCTTGTCCTTCTAAGTGGAATAGGTCGCGGGTTTGGGAGGTGCTGCCGAAGAAGCCTTGGCGAGTTGCTGCAGTGCATCTTGTAGATGGTACACACTGCAGCCACGGTACGCCGGTGGTGGAGGGAGTGAGTGTTTAAGGTGGTGGATGGGTTGCCAATCAAGCGGGCTGCTTTGCCCTGGATGGTGTCGAGCTTCTTGAGTGTTATTGGAGCTGCACTCTTCCAGGCAAGTGCAGAGTATTCCATTACACTCCTTACTTGTACCTTGTAGATGGTGGAAAAGCTTTGGGGAGTCAGGAGGTGAGACACTCGCCGCAGAATACCTAGCCTCTGACCTGCTCTTGTTGCCACAGTATTTATGTGGCTGGTCCAGTTAAATTTCTGGTCAATGGTGACCCCCCAGGATGTTGATGGTGGGGGATTCGGCGATGGTAATGCCGTTGAATGTCAAGGGGCGGTGGTTAGGCTCTCACTTGTTGGAGATAGTCATTGCCTGGCACTTCTGCGGCGCGAATGTTACCTGCCACATATCAGCCCAAGCCTGAATGTCGTCCAGGTCTTGTTGCATGCAGGCATGGAGTGCTTCATTATCTGAGGAGTTGTGAATGGCGCTGAACACTGTGCAGTCATCAGTGAACATCCCCATTTCTGGCCTTATGTTGGAGGGAAGGTCATTGATGAAGCAAATGAAGATGGTTGGGCCTAGGACACTACCCTGAGGAACTCCTGCAGTGATGTCCTGGGGCTGAGATGATTGACCTCCAACAACCACAACCATCTTCCTTTGTGCTGGGTATGACTCCAGCCAGTGCAGAGTTTCCCCCCCGATTCCCATTGACTTCAGTTTTACTAGGGTTCCTTGATGCCACACTCGGTCAAATGCTGCCTTGATGTCAAGGGCAGTCACACTCACCTCACCTCTGGAATTCAGTTCCTTTGTCCATGTTTGGACCAAGGCTGTAATGAGGTCGAGAGCCAAGTGGTCTTGGCGGAACCCAAATGGGCATCAATGAGTAGGTTATTGGTGAGTAAGTGCCGCTTGATAGCACTGTCGATGACACCTTCCATCACTTTGCTGCTGATTGAGAGTAGACTGATGGGGCGGTAATTGGCCGGATTGGATTTGTCCTACTTTTTGTGGACAGGACATACCTGGGCAGTTTTCCACATTGTCGGATAGATGCCAGTCTTGTAGCTGTACTGGAACAGCTTGGCTAGAGGCGCGGCTAGTTCTGGAGCACAAGTCTTCAGCACAATAGCCGGGATGTTGTCGGGGCCCATAGCCTTTGCACTCAGCCGTTTCTTGATACTACGTGGAGTGAATCGAATTGGCTGAAGACTGGCTTCTGTGATAGTGGGGACCTCAGGAGGAGGCCGATATGGATCATCCACTTGGCACTTCTGGCTGAAGCTAGTTACAAATGCTTCAGCCTTGTCTTTTGCACGCATGTGCTGGGCTCCACCATCTTTTTGGACCTAAAAAGGATAGAACAGGGTACTTTCTAAATGGTGAAAAGCTAAAAACAGTGGAGGTCCAAAGAGACTTGGGGGTCCAGATACATGGATCATTAAAATGTCATGAACAGGTACAGAAAATAATCAAAAAGGCTAATGGGATGCTGGCCTTTATATCTGAGGACTAGAATACAAGGGGGTAGAAGTTATGCTGCAGCTACACAAAGCCCTGGTTAGACCACAGCTGGAGCACTATGAGCAGGTCTGGGCACCACACCTTAGGGAGGATATACTGGCCTTGGGGGGAGTGCAGCGTAGGTTTACCAGAATAATACCTGGACTCCAAGGGTTAAGTTACGAGGAGAGATTACACAAAGTAGGGTTGTATTCCCTAGAATTTAGAAGGTTAAGGGGTGATCTGATCGAAGTTTTCTAGATATTAAGGGGAACCGATAGGGTAGATAGAGAGAGACTATTTCCGCTGGTTGGGGATTCTAGGACTAGGGGGCATAGTCTAAACATTAGAGCCAGACCTTTCAGGAGTGAAATTAGGAAACACTTCTACACACAAAGGGTGGTAGAAGTTTGGAACTCTCTACCGCAAACGGCAATTGATGCTAGATCAATTGTTAATTTTAAATCGGAGATTGATAGATTTTTGTTAACCAAAGGTATTAAGGGAGATGGGCCAAAGGCGGGTGAATGGAGTTAGGTCACAGATCAGCCATGATCTCATTGAATGGCAGAGCTGGCTCGAGGGGCTGAATGGCCTCCTCCTGCTCCGAGGTTCCTGCCTCTATTGGGTCTCCCCAGAGATCCCACCCACTATTGATCATCGTCCCGTGACCCCTGGGGGGGGAAGTGTGTGGATAGCAAGGGAGCACAGGATCCAGCGTGGTTGTGTTGCCTTCTGCCGACACCGACTCTCCAGTATGAAGAGCAGAAACTCTGTTGGATTGGCGGCGGGCGCGGGGGGCGGTTAAGAAAAGTAGAAAAGCATGAGCCTCAAAGGAATAGGAACAAGGACAATAAATTGAAAAGGAGGAATCAAATGGGGGAAACACAGAAACAACTGGAAGGCCCAAGGAACGGTAGATCAGAACCTGCAGAAACGAAATAAAGGAAGAAGTTTGAAGTCAGTCTGTGAGGAGATGGAGTTTGACTCACGGTCTGTTTCCGATCGGTCTCTGCTTTAAATCCGACTGTTTAAAGATAGTTTGTGTAAAACAGAGCTGGAAAAATTCGCCACAAACGGACACATTATTTAAAATAAAAACTGCAGGTTACATCAAAAAATATTCTAAAGCCTCTTGGTCCAAGTATGGGGCCGGATTGGATCTGGTTCTGGGTTACATGACATTACCTAGGCAACGCCTCCCAATGAAACAATGTAAATAAATAAATAAATAGGAATCTATCTGTACAGAACATTCAGCTGGTGTGGCTGTGAGGGATTGCAAACAGAGAGAGAGAGAGAGAGAGACAGAGAAAGAGAAAGAGAGAGAGACCGAGAGAGAGAGACAGGCAGAGACAGATAAATAGAGATAGAGTAAGAGACAGAGAAAGAGAAAGAGACCAACAGAGAGAGTGTGAGAGACAGAAAAATAGAGACAGAGACCGAGAGAGAGACACAGAGAGAGAGCGCGAGAGAGGAAGGGACAGAGACAGAGACAGAGACAGAGACAGAGACAGACAGAGACAGAGACAGAGACAGAGGGAGAGAGAGGGAGAGGGAGAGGGAGCGGGAACGACCGAGAGAGAGAGAGAGACAGAGAGAGAGGGAGCGAGAGACAAACAGAGAGAGAGACAGAGAGCACGAGAAAGCGAGAGACAGAGACAGACAGACAGAGCGAGCAGCAACATCAGCACCAGGAAATTCTAGATCCTCGTTGTCAGAAGCTGGACTGGAATACTGTCAGAATGAGCAGCAGTGAAGCGAAAGACTACATTTCCAAAAGAGAAATCCCTCTCCTTTTCGAGGTAAGGATTTTAAAAATCTATATATTATTTTTATAAATAAACTGAAGCGTTTTGAATCCAACGGGATAAAGATGCTCTTAGTATAAGCAACAATAAGGAATGTTAAACATGAATTAAAAATGTGAATTCTGGATTCCTGGAATATGTTTCCCTTTGCCAGTCTGGTGGGGGGTCAGTGTCTGTCTCGAAGCTGCAGCCAGTATAACCAGCCCCCACCAGGTGCCAGGAACACCCAGGAGCAATACCCCCCACTCAATCCCCCTCCCTCCACGTCTCCCCTCATTCCTGCTGGGAGACCCAACACTCCCACTCGCCTCCAGGCTGCTCCCTCGCCCGCTCTGTGACAACGGGCGTCTCCACCATGACGCTCCCGCCAATCCGCCCGCGCCCTCCCCTTCAGGAGACTGTGCCCACGGGCAGCAAACGAGCAACGTTTACCGTGGAAGATGAGGAACCGAAAGAACTGAGAACCAAGATTTAGTGGGAGAATCCTGTCTGAGACACACAGACACGGTGTGCGGGCTTCGCTAACGCTGTGTGTGAGAATGCGTCAATAATCATTTCAAATTCTCTTTTTGTGGAGGGAGTGAGTTGGTGCTGGGCAGGGGGGGGGCCCGGGTGGTGGAACGCAAGCTGAGAGGGTCAGGACTGGACAGTCGGTACGAGTCAGGAGGAAGGAGGGCTGAGGTAGACTGCAAGGAGTCCGCTCGTCCTCATACCGAAGGTCTGATTTAATTGATGTTAGAAGTCTCTGAAAAGCTGCATTATAACCACAGCCTTCTACAGAATCAATGGCAGCACTAGCACTTCATTCACAGTGTTAGAGGAGAGCTAATTATAGTTCAACAGCTGTCCGCTGTATACAAGGCTACACATACCATGGAATGATATAGGCTCTATACGATGCATGTGCTATATGTGATCCATATAGAATACGACACATACTGTACAGTATAATACATAACCATAGAATTATATATAATATATAGGATACAGCTGCCTATATATGCTGCAAACTGTACTGCGTGGTACATAACCATAGAATTATATATGTGTGCAGTTCTGGTCACCACATTACAGGAAAGATGTGATTGCACTAGAGAGGGTACAGAGGAGATTTACCAGGATGTTGCCAGGACTGGAGAATTTGAGCTATCAGGAAAGACTGGATAGGCTGGGGTTGTTTTCTTTGGAACAGAGGAGGCTGAGGGAGACTTGATTGAGGTGTATAAAATTATGAGGGGCCGAGATAGAGTGGATAGGAAGGACCTGTTTCCCTTAGCAGAGAGATCAATAACCAGGGGGCATAGATTTAAAGTAATTGGTAGAAGGATTAGAGGGGAGTTGAGGAGAACTTTTTTCACCCAGAGGGTGGTGGGGGTCTGGAACTCACTGCCTGAAAGGGTGGTAGAGGCAGAGACCCTCATCGCATTTAAAAAGTACTTGGATATGCGCTTGAAGTGCCGTAACCTACAGGGCTACGGACCAAGAGCTGGAAAGTGGGATTAGGCTGGATAGCTCTTTGTCGGCCGGCACAGACACGATGGGCCAAATGGCCTCCTTCTGTGCCGCAAATTTCTATGAATCTATGATACATACACAACATGAAACATACACACTATAGAATGAAATATGCAATATATGATGTGTATACAATATGACACATACCATAATATATGATCTACATTCGATACATACCGCACAGCATGAATTGCAATTTTCAAACTGCCCTGGTGGGATTTGAACTGCCGTTCTCTGGATTACTAGTCCAGTAACATGACCTGTACCTCTGACCAGTGCACCGTAGGCCCTCTTACTTAGCCCCTCCTTGGCTTCTTATCACAAACCTCGCTGTTTATTTCTCAACACACGCGCTCAGACAGAACAATGTTATGTCATTGTGGACTCGCAGCCACTCTGCAAAAAGCCACGCCCGCGCTCCCATTCTGAGCTGGTTACCTCACCGAATGCACGGCGGCCTAACTCTCAACAGGAGCAGGGTGCCATAGCAACGCCAAGTGTACCAAATTACCGAGACTCGTGAGAGGAATGAATAAACCAGCTTGGGGAAAATTCACAGTAATTAATTGGTGAGAGCACCGAACAATGTGACGAGAAAACGTGGCTTTCTAAGTGAGGCTTAAGCACTCCTCAGAGGCTCGAGCTCAGTAATTGGCCTTTATCGAATCCTCCTGCCCAGAAGTCACTTCTCCCAGGCTTATTAGTGCAGCAAAATGTACCGGTGACAGTTACAGCCCCTCAAAGGAATGCGTCTCTTGTGAAGGTAATTGCAGTCGATTGTCAGGTACCTACAGGGGGCGGGGGTGCTTCAGATTCACGGCGGTAATTGCTCCTGTCATTACCAGTAAAAGCCATTAGTGTGTACTCTGGAGCCTGTGCTGGCGGTAATGGATCTCCTGGAGGTTAGGACCAGTGATCCTCATCAGTTACAAGAGCTGTCCTCAAATATAGCCACTGGGGTGAGGAGGAGGCGACGGGAAATTGCATTTACAACAACAACAACAACAACCACCCGCATTTATATAGCGCCTTTAATGTAGGCAAACGTCCCGTGGCGCCACACAGCAGCGTTCTCAAACAAATCGAGCCGTATAAAGAGAGATTAGGACAGGTTTGGTCAAAGAGGAAGGTTTTAAGGAACGTCTTAAAGGAGGAGAGAGGGAATTCCAGAGCTTAGGGCCCGGGCAGCTGAAGGCATGGCCGCCAATGGTGGAGCGATTAAAATCGGGGATGCGCAAGAGGCCAGAATTGGAGGAGCGCAGAGATCTGCGGGTTGTAGGTGCTGGAGGAGGTTACAGAGATGGGGAGGGGGGGCGAGGGCCATGGAGGGATTTCAACACGAGGATGAACATTTTTAAAATCGAGGCGTTGCCGGACCGGGAGCCAGTGTAGGTCAGCGAGCACAGAGGGCGATGGGTGAACGGGACTCGGTGCGAGTTAGGACACGGGGCAGCAGAGATTTGGACGAGCTCAAGTTTAAGGAGGGTGGAAGCTGGAGGGCAGTAGAGTGTGTTGGAGGGGCACTGCCAGCCATGAGGTCCTGGTGGGAAGTTGGGAGCATGGCCTGGACATTTAGTTTCTACCCCTCCCCAGATTTCTCCCTTCCTCTCCCGTGACTCTTGCTAAGATTCAGGTCCACAGTGCTGGTCTCCATCACATACTTCACCGGACAGTCAATGTCTGCAGGCTATTTGACTAGGGAAGGTGGGTATCTTGGCAAAGCCCAATTGTATCGTGTGCTACTGAGCCAAACTGCTCCGAAAGGATCCAGGTCTGATCGAATGTCTGTGCCGATCTCTGCATCCCTGGACTAGGGAAGGTGGGGGGGGGGATATCTACCAGGGTTCCCGTTCCCGACTGGAATCCAGCGACGCCCTGCTGAACAATGTATGGTCACGGATGTCAGCTGAGGCCAGGTTTGGACATGGCTGCGATGCTCCCTGCGGTCGAAGAGCCCACTGTCTGCACTCACACACTGGGCAAGATCCCAGAGAGCTGAAGCAGCCCCTCATATAAATCGTTCAGTAAAAGGGGGAGGCAAAAGGGGCGAAGAAATTGTGACTTAACCAGATTGAGCAGAGAGAGCCAGACTGCATTCGGGATTGTGCAGGTCTGCAGCGGGAGGTGACATTAGTCATGTTTGCCTTCGCCATTAATGAGCCAGAGCTCACCCTGTCTCTGCAGGAGAGGTCACGACACGGCCCCACGCAGGCAGAAAGAGCGATGGGCGTCCTTCTTTGCAACACATCAACGCGCCTTTAAACAACTAATTATTGCCTTTATCTACAACACGCATAATGTTCTCTTCAAAATAGTCCATTAACCACTCATCGATCTTCTGTAACGTTCAACACAGGGAGGTCATTTTGACTTTGGTGGCCCAGTGGAGTGAAGTGTAGTCTTCACGGGGTAATTAGACCCGGGGGTGTCGATATTATCCAGTCCCCAACTTAACGTCACACATTCGGACCTTGTTTTATATAATATTTAGTATTATTCACAGTCAAAGTAGCAAAACCTGCAGCACTCTTGGAAAGAAACAGGTAGAGTGGGTTTGGGGGAGCACGAGGAGTGCGCCTGCAGTACTTGGAGAGGCAAAACCGAGGCGCTGTGGCGCCACCAACCATCAGAAGGGTGTAATTACAGCGTGACATGTTTACACAGACGGTTTCCATTGTAAGTGTGGAGGTGGGAATTTATCACGGGGAAAGGTTGACAGGAAGGGGCGGCGGGTGAAGAGTCTCGGTTTACTTACCACGGGGGTCGGTGGGTGAAGAGTACTCTGAATTATAAATTCTATGAATAAACAGCTCCACAGTCAGTACACACAATATTAGAATTCCCAACAGTACAGAATCATAGAATAGTACAGCACAGAGGGAGGCCATTCGGCCCATCAAGTCTGTGCCGGTTCTTTCGAAGAGTAATCCAGTTAGTCCCTCTCCCCCGCTCTTTCCCCATATCCCTGCAATTTTTTCTCCTTCAAGTATTTATCCAATTCCCTTTTGAAGGCTACTATTGAATCTGTATCCACCGCCCTATCAGGCAGCGCATTCCAAATCCTAACCACTCGTTGCATAAAAAGGTTTTTCCTCATGTCGCCTCTGGTTCTTTTGCCAATCACCTTAAATCTGTGTCCTCTGGTTATCGACCCTTCAGCCATTGGAAACAGTTTCTCTTTATTTACTCTATCTAAACCCTTCATGATTTTGAATACCTCTATCAAATCTCCACTCAATCTTCACTGCTCTAAGGAAAACAACTCCAGCTTCTCCAGTCTGTCCACGTAACTGAAGTCCCTCATCCCATGAACCATTCTAATAAATCTCTTCTGTCCTCTCTCCAAAACTTTCCCGTCCTTCATAAAGTGCGGTGCCCAGAATTGGCCACAATACTCCAGCTGGGACCGAGCCAGTGTTTTATATAGGTTTAAGAACATAAGAAATAGGAGCAGGAGTAGGTCATTTGGCCCTGCGAGCCTGCTCCGCCATTCAATAAGATCATGGCTGATCTTCTACCTCATCTCCACTTTCCTGCACTATCCCCATATCCCTTGATTCCCTTAATATCCAAAAATCTATCGATCTCTGTCTTGAATATACTCAACGACTGAGCCTCCACAGCTCTCTGGGGTAGAGAATTCCTAAGATTCACCACCTCTGAGTGAAGAAATTTCTCCTCATCTCAGTCCTAAATGGCTGACCCCTTATTCTGAGACTGTGACCCCTGGTTCTAGACTCCCCAGCCAGGGGAAACATCCTCCCAGCATCTACCGTGTCAAGCCCTGTAAGAATTTTGTATGTTTCAATGAGCTCACCTCTCATTCTTCTAAACTCTAGGGAATATAGGCCTAGTCTACTCAATCTCTCCTCATAGGACAGTCCCCCCATCCCAGGAATCAGTCTGGTGAACCTTTGTTGCACTCCCTCTATGGCAAGTATATCCTTCCTAAGGTAAGGAGACCAAAACTGTACACAATACTCCAGTTGTGGTCTCACCTGGGTCCTATATAATTGCAGTAAGACGTCTTTACTCTTATGCTCAATCCTCTTGTAATAAAGGCCAACATACCATTTGCTTTCCTAATTGCTTGCTGTACCTGTATGTTAATTTCAGTGATTCGTGTACAAGGACACCCAGGTCCCTCTGAACACCAACATTTCCCAATCTCTCACCATTTAAAAAATACTCTGCTTTTCTATTTTTCCTACCAAAGTGGATAACATCACATTTCTCCTATTATATTCCATCTGATTTGTTCTTGCCCACTCACTTAGCTTGTCTATATCCCCTTGAAGCCTCTTTGCATCCTCCTCACAACTTACATTCCCACCTAGCTTTGTATCATCTGCAAACTTGAATATATTACATTTGGTCCCCTCATCCAATTCATTGATATAGATTGTGAATAACTGAGGCCTAGGCACTGATCCTTGCAGTACCCCACTAGTTACAGCCTGCCAACCCGAAAATGACCCGTTTATTCCTACTCTCTGTTTTCTGTCCATTAATCAATCCCCAATCCCATGAGCCCTAATTTTGTTTAATAACCTCTTGTGTGGCACCTTATCAAAAGCCTTCTGAAAATCCAGATACACCACATCCACTGGTTCCTCCTTATCTATTCTGCTAGTTACTACCTCAAAAAACGCTAACAGATTAATCAAACACGATTTCCCTTTCATAAATCCGTGTTGACTCTGCCCAATCCTATTATTATTTTCTAAGTGTCCTGTTACCACGTCCTTAATAATAGATTCTAGCATTTTCCCTACTACTGAAGTCAGGCTAACTGGTCTGTAGTTCCCCGTTTTCTCTCTTCCTCCTTTCTTAAATAGTGAGGTTACATTTGCTACCTTCCAATCCGCGGGAACCGTTCTAGAATCTATGGAATTTTGGAAAATGACAACCAATGCATCCACTATCTCTATAGCCACCTCTTTTAAAACCTAGGATGTCGGCCATAAGGTCCAGGGGAATTATTGGCTTTCAGTCCCATTAATTTCTCCAGTACTATTTTTTTTACGATACTAATTTCTATCAGTTCCTCATTCTCGCTAGACCCTTGGTTCTCCACTACTTCCGGGAAGTTTTTTGCGTCTTCTTCCGTGAAGACAGACACAAAGTATTTGTTTAATTTCTCTGCCATTTCCTTATTCCCCATTATAATTTCTCCTGTCTCAGCCTGTAAGGGACCCACATTTACTTTCGCTAATCTTTTCCTTTTTACATACCTATAGAAGCTTTTACAGTCTGTTTTTATGTCTCTCGCTAGTTTACTCTCATATTCTATTTTCCTTTCTTTATCAATTTCTTGGTCCTCCTTTGCTGAATTCTAAAATCCTCCCAATCCTCAGGCTTACTATTCTTTTTGGTAACATTATAAGCCTCTTCCTTTGATCTAATACTGTCTTTAACTTCTCTTGTTAGCCACGGTTGGACCACTTTTCCTGTGGGGTTTTTGTGCCTTAAAGGAATGTATATTTGTTGTAAATTATGTATTAATCCTTTAAATGCTAGCCATTGCTTCTCTACCATCATACCTTTTAATGTAGTTTCCCAATCTACCTTAGCCAACTCGCCCCTCATACCTACGTAGTTTGCTTTGTTTAGATTTAAGACCCTAGTTTCGAATTTAACTAAATCACTTTCAAACTTAATATAAAATTCTATCATATTATGGTCACTCTTCCCTAAAAGCTCCTTTACTACAAGGTTATTAATTAATCCTTTCTCGTTGCACAATACTAGATCTAAAATAGCCTGTTCCCTGGTTGGTTTTTCAACATACTGATCTAGAAAGCTATCTTGCATACATTCCATGAATTCGTCCTCCACACTATTACTGCAAATTTGGTTTGCCCAGTCTATATGTAGATTAAAGTCCCCCATGATCACTGTATTACCCTTGTTACATGTGCCTCTAATTTCCTGATTTATACTCTGCCCTACATTATAACTACTGTTTGGGGACCTATAAACAACTCCCACCAATGTTTTCTGCCCCTTGCTGTTTCTTAGCTCCACCCAAACTGATTCTACTTCTTGATTTTCAGAGCTAAGATCCTTTCTCTCTACTGTCTTTATCCCCATTCTTTATTATCAGGGCTACCTCTCCTCCTTTTCCATTTTGCCTATCTCTTCTAAAAGTTAAGTATCCTGGAATATTTATTCCCAACCTTGGCCACATTACAACCATGTCTCCGTAATGGCTATTAGATCAAACATATTCATTTCTATCTGCGCTATTAATTCATCTATTTTGTTGCGAATGCTTCGTGCATTCAGATATAGTGCCTTTAGCTTTGACTTATTTCTATTTTTCCCTGATGTCACCTTAGTCACTGATGCCTTATTACCTTTGTTACTCTCTCTGTCCCTTCCTGACCCACTCTGCTTATTTTTGCCCAAAACTCTACTCTGCTCCTGAGCCTTGACATTTCTCTCACTGCTTTTAAATTTACTCTTTCCTGAATCCTCCCACCCTCCTTCATTAGTTTAAAGCCGTGTCTACTGCCCTCGATATTTGGTTCACTAGGACACTGGTCCCAGCCTGGTTTAAGTGGAGCCCGTCCTAACGGAACAGCTCCTTCTTTCCCCAGTACTGGTGCCAGTGCCCCATGAACTGAAACCCCTTCCTCCCACACCACTCTTTGAGCCACGCATTTAAACCTCGAATCTGTTTGTCCCTATGCCAATTTGCATGTGGCTTAAGTAACAATCCAGAGATTATTACCTTTGAGGTTCTGCTTTTTAATTTGGATCCTAGCTCCTCAAGCTCACTCAGCAGAACCTCATTCCTAGTTCTACCTATGTCGTTGGTTCCTACGTGGACCACGACAACTGGATCCTCCCCCTCCCACTCCAAGTTCCTCTCCAGCCGCGAGGAGATGTCCTTAACCCTGGCACCGGGCAGGCTACACAACCTTTGGAACTCTCGGTCGCGACTGCAGAGAACAATATCTATCCCCCTGACTATACTGTCCCCTACCACAACTACATTCCCTTTCACTCCCCCCACTTGACTGACCTCCTGCACCATGGTGCCATGGTCAGCTTGCTCATCCATCCTGCAGGCTTTTCCCTCATCCACACAGGCAGCAAGAACCTCATACCTGTTGGACAAGGGCAAAGGCTGAGGCTCCTCCAGCACTGCACCTGGGGTCTCCTTACCTGCCTGAGTTGCAGTCACACCCTCCTGTCCCTGACCACTAATCAGACCTGTACCACTACCTAACCTAAGGGGTGTGACTGCCTCCTGGATCAAAATGTCCAGGTAACTCTCCCCATCCCTGATGCCCCACAATGTTTGCACCTCAGACTCAGCTCAAAAACTCTGAGCTGAAGTTCATCAGGATGCAGGCACTTACTGCAGACATGGTTGTCCGGGATCACAATGCTCTCCACAAACTCCCACATGTTGCAGTTGCGGCATACCACCTGCACTGCCATCCCTATATGACCTTGTTTTATTTAATTAAATGTAATTAAATTTGTAATTAGGTAACTGAGTTTACAGTGTAGTTTCTTGACTACTTACTTGATCTAGATTAAGTTATGGGTACTGAAATTAAATATCTACCTGTAACACAAAGCACTACAAGTAGTGTAGGCAAAAAGCAGCAACCCCCTCTTCTCCGAATTCCCACTCTTTCCAAATTCCCAACTAAAACACTCTATTTAAGTCCACTCCGTTTTAATCCCGCTCTGTGCAAACTGCTCTGGGCTCTCTTCCTGGCTTTTGTCCTCTCTGCCTCTATTTATAAAGCCCAGGATCCCATAGGCTTTATTAACTGCTTTGTTAACCTGTCCTGCCACCTTCAAAGATTTGTGCACAGGCACCCCCAGGTCTCCCTCCTCTTGCACCCCCTTTAACATTGTACCGTTTAGTGTGTATTGTCTCTCCTCATTCTTCCGACCAAAATGTATCACCTCAGAAGGGGCTGATTCTCGGTGATAATGATCCCAGACACCATTGCTGTGTGCCCTGGTCACACAGGGAGCAGCATTATGTTGGTTATTGATGCCAGGCTGGTTGCTGATCCGCTGCGATGTGCTTGGCTCCTAGAGTATGTTGACTGGCCTCATGTACCATCGGCCTGATGAGCCCATTGAGTATCTGGAGAACTGCCTGAAGAAAGTCAAAGAGATTGGTGGACTGGAGAAAGTACGATGGGACACGTTCATCGTTCAGGAGAGGCGGTCACTGCCGCCCGTCGGTGCGAGCCAGGGGAGGAGAGCCCTTTACCGGAGCGGTAACTCACTCACGTTGTCTCTTCACAGTCTTTCCGTCAAATCCATTTTTATTTCGGTGCAGTTTTAAGAAGCTCGTTGGCTGTTGTTGAGCCTTCTTCAGCCGGAAGGTCAGTTGGGCAGCCTGCAGGCTTCCCCCCCGGACCGGTCCGGTGGTCAATGGGAGGGGGGTTTGAGGTCTGTTGTGGAATATTCTACCTTGTGGTCCACCTCAGAGCTAGGAATAAAAACCTTGGGTCATCAGCGGGGGGAGGTTCCTGAGCACAACCTGATACAATCTCTGGAAATCTAACTCAGGAGCAAGCTTGCTGCTCCTCTCCACAAGAGCAGGGACCTCGCTCCAATCAAAGCTCTTGTAAAAATTTGCTCCTTCTTTGCAGATGCCTGTGTTCTTTGGAGACATGAAAGGCATTAAGAGCATCGCGAGCGTTTTATCCCAATAGGTTTAGGTTGGCCATTTGTGCGGTACTGGTGAGGTGTTCCTCATTAATTCACCGTGTGGTGTGGTGTGGTGTGGACCATGTGAGGTCCCAGGTTCCATCCTGAGCCTAGAAAGCTGATCTCACCTGTGGCAGTGGGGGGAAAGTGCGGGAGGAGATGGTGACAATTAACCTCAGTGCACTTACGAACTAGTGAAGGAAAACAACACCAGGGTTCCACTCCTTGCTGGGCCCTGCGGAAAATGAGTGCGTGACTGTTGGGTCAGGACATGATTGGGCTCGGTTGTGATGCCCCTATGGGCGAGTAGCCTGCTGACACTATCAAAGGCTCCCAGCTGAGGAATGAGTGAGACAGAAGCCCATGAGGAGAGGTTTGTTCCATCTAAGAATGATGAAAAGACTTGGTTAAAGGGCTGTGAAAGGCATTTTAAAAACATTCTAACACTGTGTTATTTTTAATTTGTAAGTTAAGTGCTGAGTTTCTGTTGTCTGCTGGTGTATCTTGCTTCAGCATAAATCTATTACTCATAATAAATCCAATTGGTTGTTTAGCCTGAACTATATGGTCAGAGAGCATTGTGGTTATCCGTCTATTGAAGAGATTGTGGTGGGTGCACAGTGTAGAGTCCATTGGACATCCCGTACATAACCTGGCAATAAGAGGAAACTAGTTAGATCTCAGCTACGATCCTCCGATTCGCTGCGTGCGTTAAATCGTAAGTTTTGTGTGGTAGGGAACGTGCGGGACCTGCCGTGAACACTGATAAGAGACTTGGGAAAAGATTCTGAAGCGTGGCAATAGATAGGGAGAGAGGAAAGGTTAAAATGTGGCGGAGTTGGTTGTGTTATTCGGAGTGGAGCTGAGCCATATAATGCTGGAGAACATCGAAAACAAAGGTTTAGAGTTTAAGTGGTGCTGTGGTTTTTAACTGCAACTTGGCAGAGTTGTATGGGAGTAAAAATTGGTGTAAATCAATGCAAAGCAGCTAATGGACTCTGCTGAAGCTGGGGAGACCTGGATAGGGAGCGATTGACACAGCGCTGTTGCTCAACCAGATCGCTGTAACTAGAGGAAATCTCTTGTGGTTGAAGCTGCAAGGTTTAGGAGCCCAATATGGTCTATCTCAGACTTTCATTGTGACTTGCTGCTTAACTGTGGGATCTCTGTCTTTCTCTCCCCCACCCACCCCCAGCTCTCTCCGAGAGTCACAGCCTGGGTCACCGTCGGTACGATCGACTTCCTCCGATTCAGCAATTCTCCATTGAGAGCGACACTGACCTGTCGGAGACGGACGAGCTAATCGAGGAATACGTGGTGTTTGACCCATCGAAACCCAGGCCCAGAGTCATCCTGGTCATCGGTAAGATCACTGGGGAGTAGGGGGCAAGGCAAATCATCTCGCTTCACCTCTATTCCTTCCTCAAGTTAGCTGCCCTCACAGCCAGTCTGGGCTCACCCAGAGAAGGTGGTGGTGAGCCGCCTTCTTGAACCGCTGCAGTCCGTGTGGTGAAGGTTCTCCCACAGTGCTGTTAGGGAGGGAGTTCCAGGATTTTGACCCAGCGACAATGAAGGAACGGCCGATATATTTCCAAGTCAGGATTGTGTGTGACTTGGAGGGGAACTTGGAGGTGGTGGTGTTCCCATGCGCCTGCTGCCCTTGTCCTTCTAGGTGGTAGAGGTCGCGGGTTTGGGAGGTGCTGCCGAAGAAGCCTTGGCGAGTTGCTGCAGTGCATCTTGTAGATGGTACACACTGCAGCCACAGTACGCCGGTGGTGGAGGGAGTGAATGTTTAAGTTGGTGGATGGGGTGCCAATCAAGCGGGCTGCTTTGTCCTGACTGTTCCCCATCTGTGCAACAGCTGTGAGTTAGGGTGAATGAGGGATCCGAAAGATCCCACCGTTCTCTGACTGACATATTTATGTTTGCGTACTTCCTTTTGTAGGATACATATTTTCAGGTTTTCTTTTCGCTCTCTCCCTCCCCCTCTCTCTCTCTCTCTCATTCCCTCCTTCTGAAGGAGGGCCAGCCAGCGGGAAGGGAACGCAAAGCATGAAAATTGCGGAACGCTACGGATTCATCTACATATCAGTGGGGGAGCTCCTGCGTGAAAAGATGCTTCACAACGCAAGTAACAACAGGAAGTGGGGCTTGATAGCGAAAATCATAACCAACGGAGAGTTGGCACCTCAGGTAACGGAGAGTCAGGGATTACAGAAACCTCGCAGTTTGGTCTGATTGATTCCCCAGGTTCACAGCACACCTCCTATTTTGCTTGACATATACCCACAACAACAACTTGTGCCTTTAACATAGTAAAACGTCCCAAGGTGCTCCACAGGAGCGATTATCAGACAAAATTTGACACCGAACCACATAAGGAGATAATAGGACAGGTGACCAAAAGCTTGGTCAAAGAGGTAGGTTTTAAGGAGCGTCTTAAAGGAGGAGAGAGAGGCGGAGAGGTTTAGGGAGGGAATTCCAGAGCTTAGGGCCCAGGCAGCTGAAGGCACAGCCGCCAATGGTGGAGCGAAGAAAATCAGGAATGCTCAAGAGGCCAGAATTAGAGGAGTCCAGAGATCTCGGAGGGTTGTAGGGCTGGAGGAGATTACAGAGATAGGGAGGGTGCGAGGGCCATGGAGGGATTTGAACACAAGGATGAGAATTTTAAAATCGAGGCGTTGCCAGACCGGGAGCCAATGTAGGTCAGTGAGCACAGGGGGTGATGGGCGAACGGGACTTGGTGCGAGTTAGGACACGAGCAGCAGATATCTTCCCCGCACTATCAGTGCTTCAATTACTAATCACAGCATCTCCTGTCTGAGCCACACAGACTGGGAAAGCCCCAGGTTTGAGCCCAGCCCTGATATTAACCAATTGGAGCTCTAGCGTTGGTGCTCCTGGGGTAGACGGAGCCAGGGTCCCTCTGCTGGTCTCTACCCAGTGATGCCAGCAGGTGAGTGTGCAGACCAGGGTGGGAACAGGACGAGGCTTGTCCACGCTGCCCCTGTGGTTAAATAGCCGCACTCAATGGATGAGGAGTTGGAGGGCAGCCGGTGTAACTCAGCAAAGAATCAGAACCCTCATGGGAGGAGGTGAGGTTCAGAAGCTGTGTGTGTGTCTGGGGAGGAGATGGCGGGTCTTGCTGGTACAGATTAACCCGTGTGGTACAGGGGCTGGATCACTAATGCACTGCCAGTCCGCCAATCCTCTCCGGCCCAAACATCTGCCTTAATGTCAGCTTCTCTCGGGTATAAACCTGGTCAGAAACCTCAAGCTGTGCAACAGAACCACTGCAAACCACGACAAACCCTTTCATCGCTCGTGACATCACTGGGATTTTGTTTTCTTACATTCCTTCCTTAGGAAACTACAATAACCGAGATTAAACAGCAGCTGATGCAGCACCCAGACGCACAGGGGTTTGTGATCGACGGCTTCCCACGAGAGGTTTCCCAGGCAATCTGCTTTGACGATCAGGTGATGGCGTTACCCAGTCAATGAAGTAAAAAGAGAACAAACTTGCATTTCTACAGCGCCTTTCACAACCTCGGGACATCCCAAAGCGCTTTACAGCCAATGAAGCTCTTTTTGAAGCGTGATCACTGTTGTAATGTGGGAAACGCGGCAGCCAATTTGCGCACAGCAAGCTCCCACAAACAGCAATGTGATAATGACCAGATAATCTGTTTTAGTGATGTTGGATGAGCGATTAATATTCCCCTGCAGCCCCAATAGTGCCACAGGAACTTTTACAGCCATCCCAGAGGGTAGACGGGGTCCTGGTTTAACGTCTCATCTGAAAGACGGCACCTCCGACAGTGCAGCGCTCCCTCAGCACTGCCACATCAACAGTGCAGCGCTCACTCAGTACTGCCCCATCAACAGTGCAGCGCACCCTCAGTACTGCCCCTCCGACAGTGCAGCACTCCCTCAGTACTGCCCCTCCGACAGTGCAGCACTCCCTCAGTACTGCCCCCCCGACAGTGTAGCGCTCCCTCAGTACTGCCCCATCAACAGTGCGGCGCTCCCTCAGTACTGACCCTCCGACAGTGCAGCGCTCCCTCAGTACTGCCCCTCCGATAGTGCAGCGCTCCCTCAGTACTGACCCTCCGACAGTGCAGCACTCCCTCAGTACTGTCCCCCGACAGTGTAGCGCTCCCTCAGTACTGCCCCTCCAACAGTGCGGCACTCCCTCAGTACTGCCCCTCCGACAGTGCGGCACTCCTCCAGTACTGCCCTGGAGTGTCAGCCTGGATTATGTGCTCAAATTTCTGGATTTGAACCCAAAGACCTCCTGAGTCAAAGGTCAGAGTGCAACCAACTGAGCCAAGCTGATTGTGTTCTGATTGGTCGCTGCTAGACCAAAGAGTCACGCTCCAATCCTACAAGTACAGGCAGAGGAGAACTGTCAGAAAGAAAGTACAGACGGATATAAGTTTTAACAGGAAAATTGAAATGAACATTTTGCGAAAATGAATCAAATGTTTGATGCTAATTGTTCAGAGTCTCTGCCCTTAGATCTGTGTGCCAGACTTGGTGATATTTCTGGCCTGCGCCAACTCGCGGCTGAAGGAGCGGCTGGAGAAACGGGCAGAGCAAGGACGGCCCGACAACAATCCCAAGGCCATTCACCGGCGGCTCGTCACCTTCAAGCAAAACACCGTCCCATTGGTGCAGTACTACCAAGAGAAAAACCTGATTGTTACGGTGAGTTGAGACGAGTTACTGGAGATCACGAGAATCTTCATCGAATCATAGAATGGGACAGCACAGAAGGAGGCCATTCGGCCCATCGTGCCTGTGCCGGCTCTTTGAAAGAGCTCTCCCATAGTCCCACTCCCCCTGCTCTTTCCCCATAGTCCTGCAAATTTTTCCCTTTCAAGTATTTATCCAATTCCCTTTTGAAAGTTACTATTGAATCTGCTTCCACCGCCCTTTCAGGCAGCGCGTTCCAGATCACAACAACTCGCTGCGTAAAAAAATGTCTCTTCATCTCCCCTCTGGCTCGTTTACCAATTATCTTAAATCTGTGTCCTCTGGTTACTGACCCTCCTGCCATTGGAAACAGTTTCTCTCTATCTACTCTAGCAAAACCCCTCATAATTTTGAACGCCTCTATTAAATCTCCCCTTAACCTTCTCTGCTCTATGGAGAACAATCCCAGCTTCTCCAGTCTCTCCACGTAACTGAAGTCCCTCTAGTTCCACAGAAGTCGAAGAGTAACTAGAGGTTACCAGAGGTGCTAATAATCCCAAGGCAGGTCACTCTTCTGATGATTGAGTTTGGGTAAAGGTACAAGCCCCTGGTGCAGGTTCACCACCCCCGCAGTCTGTCACCCTCCCCTGCTGTAAGGAACATTACAGAGTTAATGAAGAGAGGCCCCAGGTAACTGACAGCCAACCTAGCTTGGATAATCCCAATGGTCCACTCAATGAAGAGGAAACTCATGGGCGGTTATCCGCTAGCTGAGTAAGAGATCTCAACACGAGAGCTCACCACATTGCAGACCCTTCCCTGGGTCAAATAGTCATCATTACAAACCCCGCTCCCCCCTCACAATCGATTTTCAGCCAAATCCTTCTTAAAGATGTGAATTTGAGCCTGAATTCACCCCCGCCCCGCTCCCCCGCTCTCTGGGGCTCTTCTCCCCATCTCCCACTGTCCCGTTGTGGGGGGAACGTTCTTTCTGATCTCCAACCTTGCTCAGATCTTGCTGTGTTTTTATCTTCTCGGCCAGTTTTCTGCCCCTCCTCATGGTGTTGGCTATTGATTGAGGTGCCTCACACAAGTGGCAATTTGGCCATGAGGGGCGTCACCTTCCTGTCCTCACCCGGTGTTGCCATTCCAGCAGGGGGTCACTGGATGAGGAGCAGGAACCTTGACTGATTTTACCCACCCTAAATCGGGGTGTTGAGACCAGTGGCATCACCTCCACTGCTGTCCCAGCTCTGATCAGGCCATTCGGCCCATCCAGTCCATGCTGGTGTTTTGAAAGAGAGTAACGAAAGACTTGCATTTCTACAGCGCCTTTCACCACCTCAGGATGCCCCAAAGCGTGTTACAGCCAATGAAGTATTTTTGAAGTGTGGTCACTGTTGCAATGTAGAGAGTGTGAACCACTTTAACGGTTCGAGCTGGAGCACAGTGCGGATCGTGCTGGGAGCTGGCAAAGGTCTCTGCCACCTGCTGCCACCCATGAATTAAACACCGCTCAGCTGGGCACTGCAGCGAGAGACAGAACTCCTGAAAAATTCACCTCTCTCCAGCCCCCGTCACCACCTCTCCTCGTTGCTGCACCGACTTTCCCCGGGGTTAGTCTCCCTCACTCGTGAGGATTTCTTTCTGACCCGCTCCAGGGACACTCAGTCACCCTCTGTTCCCCGCGGGGTGGTGGGTGGGGGGGGGGCGATGAGGCTCAGGCGACCCCGATTGGGTTGACAGGTCACCCGCCATCCGCGGAATTAACAAAGGCGACGTTTCGGCCGCCCCGTCAGATAATGGCCAGCGTTAATATCACGCCGCGTGTCCGCTGCTCACGAACATTTGGCATCTCGGGAATTGCGTCCTTCGCCATCAATAATCTTGGACTGAAATCGTGGCGTTTTTGGTCAGCTGCACTCGGGAGTCAGGGAGTGATTTATAGAGAAATGACAGCACTGACACAGGCCGTTCAGCCCATCCAGCCCGTGCTGGTGCTTATCCCCCACACCAGCAGTGTCCCAATCAAGAGCAGGGGAGTTCTCCCTGGTATCCTGGGGCCAATATTTATCCCTCAACCAACATAACAAAAACAGATGATCTGGTCATTATCACATTGCTGTTTGTGAGAGCTTGCTGTGCGCAAATTGGCTGCCGTGTTTCCCACATTACAACAGTGACTACACTTCAAAAGTACTTCATTGGCTGTAAAGCGCTTTGGGATGTCCTGAGGTGGTGAAAGGCGCTACAGAAATGCAAGTTTGTTCTTCTTCTTCTTCCCATGTACCCGCACTGCTCCCATATCCCTTTATTCCCTTTCCTTCAACCACCTCTCTAACCCAGTCTGAAATGGCTCTGTTTCAATCACTAACTCTGGTGCTGCATTCCCCAGCCGCACCACCCTCGCTGCTCTCTGTCCCCAATCTCTTACATTTAATCTTTGAACCATCTCCCCGCGTTCTAGACCCTCAATCACTGGGAACAGTCTGTTTCTATCTCCCTGTCCCAGCCCTTCATCATTTTAAACACCTCTATCATAAGGAACGTGGGGAACATTCAGCCCTAGCTTCAAAAGTACTTGAGTTTTTGTAAAGTGCTTTGAAAGGTCCTCAGGTTGTGAGAGGCACCAAGTTCTCTCATTCGCTCTCTCTCTCTCTCTATATATATATTTGTGCCTTTTCCCTTTTTTTTCCCCTCTCTCCCCCTACGGCAGCTGTCTCTCATTCTGCCAGCATTTCACACTTCACACTTCTAGCCACCTTTTGTTTCTTAACCTGTCCCATTACCATCTCGTCTTGCCTTGAGCATCTCTTAATGTCTCTACTTACCATAGACCACCTCTTTTATTCCAACCCCCAGCCTCCCCCTTGCTTTTTTATGTTTCATTTTCTACTTTTTTCTCAGTTCTGACGAAGGGTTTCGACCTGAAAAGTTAACTCTGTTTCTCTCTCCACGGATGTTGCCTGGCCTGCTGAGTTTTTCCAGCGTTTTCTGTTGTTGTTTCTCTCATTCTCTCTCGCCTCTCACACTCCGCCCACTCAGAGTGGCCACTCGAGCAAGGACTGGGAAAGTCATCGCCTTCGGGGGAGGAAGGGAAGAACATGAGAAAGGTGAAGCGGGAATCTCTGCTGATGGGTGTCCGTGTGGATTATCCTGCGCCCGGACTGTGTGGAGGGAACCAAGTTAGCAGCTCACTGAAGTGTTGGGATCATTTTCCCTGCCAATTAGCCCCGGTTGTTGGGTACCTTTACCCGTGAAAATTCAAACGCTGCAGGCTGCCCCCGTGCTGCGCGGTTTCTGAAGCATCTTTTATTTTAATTTAAAGCGCAAGGGAGTGTTTGGCCGCTGGAAAAAGCAGTAATTGAGTCGGAAAGTGTTCCCTTGGGCAGCTGGTTTCCACCACAGGCGTTTGTCAAGAATCGCCAGCATGACCGCACAGATGGGACCGCAGCTCAGGCCTGTGCAGCCCCTGGTCCTTGAGTTGCTCATTTGAGCAGGCTTGCTTTGGGGAGATGTTAAATGGACTCCCAGTGTAAGAAAGGAGTCCCCATAAAGTCTGTCTCAAGACACCAACGCAGACCCAAGGCGGGCTTCCAATTGCTGGGTTGGGGGTTGGAAGAGCCGCCAGGCTGTTCCTCACCATTCACGAGGAAACATTTGGCTTTTCATCCTTGAACCAAGGTCCCGGCGAGCAGACCTCACTGAGGTCACCGATCGGCAGCAGGAAGCGGGGCTGGAAGTCTGTTGGAGTCGCTGGACCGACCCATGGCGATGAAGGCTTCTTTAGCAAATCAGTAGCCACGGCAACTGGGGACAGGGCCTTTCCTCTTTCAGTCGGAGGCCCAGCTGTGATGGTGACCATCACCTCCCTCAGGGTCTCTGCCTCCCCCTCCCCTCCTCAGAGGGGCTAGTCAGCCCGGTCTCCTGCCTCCGATGGCTACCCAGTGATGTCTGGTGAAAAGTGCACCTATGGGTAGGTCACATGAGGATAAGATTGGGTTTGATTGTTATGTATATAATTACAGAGAATCTACAGCACAGAAACAGGCCATTCGGCCCAACCGGTCTGTGCCGGTGTTTATGCTCCACACACGCCTCCTCCCACCTTACTTCATCTCACCCTATCAGCATGTCCTTCTATTCCGTTCTCCCTCATGTGTTTATCCACCTTCCCCTTAAATGCATCTATGTTATTTGCCTCAACCACTCCCTGTGGTAGCGAGTTCCACATTCTCCCACTCTCTGGTTTCTCTTGAATTCCCTATTGGATTTATTATTGATTATCTGATATTGATGGACCCTAGTTCTGGTCTCCCCCACAAGTGGAAATATCTTCTCTACGTCTACCCTATCGAACCCCTTCATAATTTTAAAGACCTCTATCAGGTCACCCCTCAGCCTTCTCTTTTCAAGAGAAAAGAGCCCCAGCCTGTTCATCCTTTCCTGATAGTTATAACCTCTCAGTTCTGGTATCATCCTTGTAAGTTGTACCTTCTCCGGTGCCTCTCTGTCCTTTTCATAATATGGAGACCAGAACTGTTCATGGTATTCCAAGTGTAGTCTAACCAAGGTTCTATACAAGTTTAACATAACTGCTCTGCTTTTCAATTCTATCGCTCTAGAAAGTGTCAGCCTGGAATATGTGCCGGAGTGGGATCTGACCCGATGACCTGCTGGCACAGAGGCGAGAGCATGGATCCAAACTGATCCCTGATAATAATTTAAAGCTCTCTGTTTTTGATACTCCAAATCCCAAGAACATTTATCCATTGTTACCTCTACAGTGTCGGCCGTGACTCAGTGGGTGGCTCCCTCACCTCTGAGTCAGAAGGTTGTGGTTTCAAGTCCCACTCCAGAGACTTCAGTACATAATCCAGGCTAACACTCTCAGTGCAGTACTGAGGGAGCGCTGCACTGTCAGAGGGGCAGTGCTGAGGGAGCGCTGCACTGTCAGAGGGGCAGTACTGAGGGAGCGCCGCACTGTCGGAGGGGCAGTACTGAGGGAGCGCCGCACTGTCAGAGCGGCAGTACTGAGGGAGTGCCGCACTATCGGAGGGGCAGTACTGAGGGAGCGCCGCACTGTCGGAGGGGCAGCACTGAGGGAGCGCCGCACTGTCGGATGGGCAGTACTGAGGGAGCGCCGCACTGTCGGAGGGGCAGTACTGAGGGAGCGCTGCACTGTCGGAGGGTCAGTACTGAGGGTGTGCTGCACTGTCGGAGGGGCAGTACTGAGGGAGTGCCGCACTGTCGGAGGGGCAGTACTGAGGGAGCGCTGCACTGTCGGAGGGTCAGTACTGAGGGAGCACTGCACTGTCGGAGGGGCAGTACTGAGGGAGCGCCGCACTGTCGGAGGGGCAGTACTGAGGGAGTGCCGCACTGTCAGAGGGGCAGTACTGAGGGAGCGCCGCACTGTCGGAGGGGCAGCACTGAGGGAGCGCCGCACTGTCGGAGGGGCAGCACTGAGGGAGTGCTGCACTGTCGGAGGGGCAGTACTGAGGGAGCGCCGCACTGTCGGAGGGGCAGTACTGAGGGAGCGCCGCACTGTCGGATGGGCAGGACTGAGGGAGCGCTGCACTGTCGGATGGGCAGTACTGAGGGAGCGCCGCACTGTCGGAGGGGCAGTACTGAGGGAGCGTGGCATTGTCGGAGGGGCAGTACTGAGGGAGTGCTGCACTGTCGGAGGTGACGTCTTTCAGATGAGACGTTAAACCGAGGCCCCGTCTGTTCTCTCAGTTGGATGTAAAAGATCCCAAGGCCACTATTTCGAAGAAGAGCAGGGGAGTTCTCCCCGGTGTCCTGGCCAATATTTATCCCTCAACCAACATCACTAAAAAAAATTAAGATGATCAGGTCATTATCACATTGCTGTTTGTGGGAGCTTGCTGTGTGCAAATTGGCTGCCGCATTTCCTACATTACAACAGTGACTACACTTCAAAAGTACTTCATTGGCTGTGAAGCGCTTTGGGACATCCTGAGGTTGTGAAAGGCGCTACAGAAATGCAAGTTCTTTCTTTCTGTTGTTCACCCCCAGCACAGTATTGTGTCTGTCGAGTATCTGATCATCTCGATCTATCACTGTGACATCCAGACGTTCATCCAGCTGCTTGATTGGCCCTGGATGGCTTTCTGTGTTGCAGTCACGAGGGACTGGGAGTAGTGAGTGTTTGATAGAACGTGTCTTCTTTCTCCCACAGTTTGATGTAGACAGGGGGGAAGAGGAGGTGTTTGGAGATATCAGGGCGACGGTGGATGGGAGACTGGTCTCGACCAAACAGCCGGCAGCGGGTGAGTACTAGCGAGATACTTCTACCAACCGTGACAGACGGGCAGCTTTGACCAGACGGTCTAGCAGAAGTGACCAGACTATCTAGCAGTGACCAGACGGTGCATCAGTGATCAGACTGTCTAGCAGTGACCAGACTGTGCCTGATTCACTGCTCGATGCCGGGCAGGTTGTAGTTTCTGGACTGGCTCTTGACCAGCCGGGCTAAGTATAAGCGGTTCTCTGGCTCCCACACTGGGGGTCTGCAACCAGAGGTCACAGATTTCAGATAATTGACAAACGAACCTGGGGGGAGACGAGGAGAACTTTTTTACACAGCGGGTAATGTTTCGGAATGCGCTTCTGTGCTGTATGATCCTATGATTCTCAGCTGGAGAATGATTTGCCAAGTGTGGCAAACGAGGCAGGTGTGATGGCCAGTCTGAGCTGAGCTGGGGTCTGGATCTCTGCAGCTTGTCTCAGTGTCCCGGGGCTAACGTCGCTTTCACTGGACCCTTCAGCAGATCCACAGTGTTGTAGTCATGAACATCTCCAAATACCTCTCACTCAACCGTTGACGTTTCATTCCCACTGTGCACTATTGTTAGTGCTCTGGTCACTATTGTTAGTGCTCTGGTCACTATTGTTAGTGCTCTGGGCTGGGCTGCTCCTTTTTTGCCACAGGGTTTAAACGTAATGCCGATGGGAAGTTAACACAAGTTAAAATTCACACCCAGGGTTAACGAAATCCTTTAAACCCTAAATACCAATCTAAGCTCGCCAGCCCTGTGTCTAGACAGCCGTGTATTTAATACCAGCTTGAATTTCAGGCAGGAGATAGTTTGGAACAAACCCCTGGGAATGTTTTGTTGAATATTCTGGCAGGTGTCTAACATGATGTTAATGGGAAGCTTTGTCTAATTCCTCCTTCTCTCTTCCCACACAGGTTCCAGTGAGCTCGATCTACAGCTGATTGCTGATGTCAGCTCAGATACCGAGGAGCAGGTAACAGCAGTTATTGTCCTTATTGTCCCGCCTCAGCTATCCTCCCTTCCCACCCCACCACCCCTCCCTTTTTTTAAAGGCACCGATTCTCATTCAAGGATGTCCCACAGGTGCTGACTGCCCCTCCCCCACTCCCAACCCGAGGAGCCACACCGAGGCGAGCAGACTATTCACCTCTGGAAGGCTTCACGACCGAGCCCAAATCCCTCTTGCCCGACAGCCATTGCGGGAGGGCTCGTTGGGCGGTGATCTGGAGCAGGATTCCCTCAGCCCTGGGAGTGCTGTGACACCCCTTCTGGGGTGTGTCGGACTGAGCTACTCGGTCTTAACCAGCAGAGCTCTACAGGGGAGCCAAGAGTGTCCATTTTGCATGTGCGAGCCCAGAGTGTTGGCTGACTCTTGAACTGTGGGAGGTAGCACCGCTGACCCTGATGTCCACAACATCCAGCTCCCAGCAGTGGTCGCTGAACAGGAATCAGAGTTCAGGTTGACTTTATCTCTCCCGAGCCCAGAGCACTAATGGAGAGGGTGTAGGGGTTTGGAATTGAAGGCACATTTCCACTTCACCCTTCCCTAAAGTGTAATAACAACAGAAAACGCTGGAAAAACTCAGCAGGCCAGGCAACATCCGTGGAGAGAGAGACAGAGTTAACGTTTCAGGTCGAAGACCCTTCGTCAGAACTGAGAAAAAAGCAGGAAATGAAACCGATGTAAAAAAGCAAGAGGGAGGCTGGGGGAAGGAATAAAAGAACTAAAGTGTTCTGTGAGACACCTTACAGGACAAGGCTCCTTTAAAAGACCAGGCACCTTCCTGCAGCGAGCAGCCCATTTCACAGCTATTGCCTTTGAATGCCAACATCGAAAGTGATAGTTTCCATGGAAACTATCAGCCCAAATGCTCTGTGACGCAGCACCTGTAGGAAGAGATTACACTGAGTCAAGCCTCCGGTTTCACCACCTCCCATCCACTCAAAAGACATCAACTTCCTTGTAGGGTCGCCACTTGCCAACCCTCCTGGCTTGCCCTGGAGTCCCCTGGAACTGAAGGTTAATCTCTGCGAGCAAAACCCAGGAGAAAAATCACAAGAGCATTAAAAAATATTGTCTTTTTCACTTTAGTTGAACATTTCTGTTTATTAGATGCAAAAATATTGGAAATGGGGGAAAAAGGCTGTTTGACCGAGTGGGGCAGAGGTCATATGATGGGACCTCCAGGAATACGTCCAACCAGAGTTGGCAACCCGACTTCCTTGTCAATATTTCCATGGAAACTGCCTCCTCTGCCAATCCGATCCCCTCAAACTTTCAGTGTCCTCCTCTCAGTGAGGGACCAGATGGTGCAAAAAGAGAGACAGAGAGGGAGGGAGACAGACAGACAGAGAGGGAGGGAGACGGAGAAGGAGGGACAGACAGGGAGAGACAGGGAGGAGGGAGAGGGAGAGGGAGAGAGACGGGGAGAGGGACAGAGGGAGGGAGACAGACAGAGAGAGGGAGGGAGAGAGAGACAGACAGACAGAGAGAGAGGGAGAGAGAGACAGACAGACAGGGGGAGAGGAAGGGAGACAGGGAGGGAGGGAGAGACAGAGAGAGAGACAGAGACAGAGAGAGAGGGGGAGAAAGAGAGAGAGAGAGAGGGGGGAGAGAGAGAGAGAGAGACAGAGACAGAGAGAGAGAGGGAGAAGGAGGGAGGGACAGAGAGAGAGAGGGTCAGAAAAAGAAAGGAAGAGAAAGGGAGCGAAAAGAGGAAAGGGAGGGAAAAAAACAGAAAAAATGGCGAGAGAGAGAGAGTAAAGGGGAGAGAGCGTTAGAGGGATAGAGACCTGGAGGTGAGAGGGATGGGATGGGGTGGGGCTGGAAGGAGGAAGGAAAGAGGAGAAAATGAGAGGGAAAGTGCAAGAAAGACAGAGAGTGAGAGAGAAGGAACGATTTGGTTGTTATCTGTGTCTGGACTCGGATTGATTGCTCACAGGCCGTGTTCCACCAGAATGGGCAAGGTGAAGCGTTTCAGACCCCCCCATGACCAGCAGCGCCCCGCGAGTGTCTGAGTGCCTGAACGCCTCTTGAAGGGACCGTGGCAGTCCTGCGAGGAAAGCCTTTACATTCCATGGAGAAAGACTTGACGCAATAGCAGCGTCTGCATTGTTGCTTGTCTGTGGGATGTGCGGCTTTGCTGCTCCCCCTGGCTGCCTCTCCTCAGGACGCTGACGCTGCCTGCCTTTTAACGAGTCACGAGTTGGCTTTGAGCAGTGTGTGGAGGTGGGGAGAAAAATATATTTAGAAGCAATTTTGTTGCTCAGTGCACCCGGCACAGCCATTTCCCAACACGGGAACTCAGGCTTGTTAATGTGCAAAAACCCAAGTAAGGTCCACCGTGCAAGATGTTCCCAACCTTCCAGGATTGCCCTGGAGTCTCCAGGATTAATCTCCCGGACACGGCTTGGAGCAACACAGGAGAAACATCGCTGGGGCATCAAAAAAAATGGTGTCTTTTCTTAATTTTCTTTGAACACATTTGTTTATTAGTTATAAAAATATTGGAGATGCGGGCAAAAGGGCTGTTTGATTGGGCGGGGCAGTTGGAGGCAGGAGGTCTTGTGAGGAAACCTCCAGGAATACGGCCAGCCAGAGTTGGCAACCCAAATGGTTGTGGTGGTTGGAAGTCAATCATCACAGCCCCAGGACATCGCTGCAGGAGTTCCTCAGGGCAGTGTCCTAGGCCCAAACATCTTCAGCTGCTTCATCAATGACCTTCCCTCCAACATAAGGTCAGAAATGGGGATGTTCGCTGATGACTGCACAGTGTTTAGTGCCATTCACAACTCCTCAGATAATGAAGCAGTCCATGCCCGCATGCAACAAGACCTGGACGACATTCAGGCTTGGGCTGATAAATAGCAGGTAACATTCGCGCCACACAAGTGCCAGGCAATGACTATCTCCAACAAGAGAGAGTCGAACCACCGCCCCTTGACATTCAATGGCATTACCATTGCCGAATGCCCCACCATCAAATCCTGGGGGGGGTCACCATTGACCAGACACTCGCCACAGAATACCTAGCCTCTGACCTGTGAGGCCTCTGCCAATCAATGCCAAGGCTCACAAGGCACCAGAGGGCTGCTGGAGCTCACTGACCCAGATGCCAGGCTTCAGGAGGGGAGCGGGAAAAAAACTGTGGGAGGGGGTGGTGTTGGGGTGCCTCCTCCTTCCATTTACCAGCACAGGCACGATGGGCTGAATGGCCTCCTTCTGTGCTGTGCCATTCTATGATTCTAATTGGCAACTTTACTGAATGTGGTGAGCTTGTGGATTTGCTGGGGTTGTAGCTGTCTGTGTCGGTCTGATTAATAATATACTTTCCTGCCCTGTGTGTTGGAACAGGTTGGAGATGCTGCCTCTGGTGAGGAGCCCCTACAAGGTCAGTGATCAGCATGTTCTCGGGACTCTGCATTGAGAGTCACACAGGGCACGGGTGGAAATACTAACCATCCTCGTGACTCAGCCCGGGAGATGGAAATCTGTCCACACTGGTGGAGTAGCGGCTGAGGCACGTTGTTGGGGAGGAGTCATGGGAGCTTTCCTCTGCTTCTAACCCAGCTGTGCCTGGAGACAAGGGGAGACTCTCAGCCTCACACACACACGGGGGGTAACTTTAACTGTGGATGATGGTGTAACTGGGCGATGAATCAGTTGCTCGTTATATACCCGCCCGATTTATCACCCATCAACATCAATGGACAGGAAAGCTGGGCGTGGTGTGGAACAGGAGGCTGATTCGACAGCGCCCATTCACACCATCCCCAAAGTTAAAATTTCCCCCATAGGGTGAATGCAGTCACAGGTCCATGAGATTGGTCATTGGCAGCAGCGCGAAACGGGCTGATAGTGAACCGGCCACCCGATTCACCCCGCTCCCCATTCACCCCGCTCCCCATTCACGCCGCTCCCCATTCACGCCGCTCCCCATTCACCCCGCTCCCCATTCACCCCGCTCCCCATTCACCCCGCTCCCCATTCACCCCGCTCCCCATTCACCCCGCTCCCCATTCACCCCGCTCCCCATTCACGCCTCTCCCCATTCACACCCTGCCCCATTGATTTCAGTTAGCCCGTTTCGCACACTGACAAAGACCAAGCTGACCCCCAGGTAGTGTGTGTCTGAGAGGACGGGCCTGTGTGCCCCATGGACAGTATCTTGTATTACTAAGTGTTTCAGTGGTGGCAGATGTGGTATTTATTTATCGATCTTGTCAGGTGGGTACAGCTGTGTATTGCCTGCGACAGGTTACTCTCTATCTAAGTTGCAAATCACTCCCACATGAACTCCGAATTGTCACAAGTTTGAAGGCGTCACAGTCACACACACACATCTCTGCATCGCACTTTAAACAGTATTAAAAATAGAGAATGTCAGTTACTTCTAACCTATAGAGAAGTTCCCCAGCAACAAAACTTAGCTTTTAATTCACCTCACGGGCCACATTTTAAAAGAAAAGAGAAAATGGGCTGATTTCCTTTTCTGCTGGTGCCTTCTGACCTGTAATTGACCTGTGGACCTGACTAAGACAATTAGCCTCTGACTGACCTCGGAAAGGCAAGGAAATTATAGCTGCGGCCTTAGTCGGGACAGCTTCACTTAGCAGCAGAATAATACATTGGGCACTGCAAGGCGTGACACTCATACAGAGCAATGCCACAGGAGGTCTGCCGGTTAATAAACTGTCTTACTGGGGTGTGGAGGAGCACCATCCTGACCCATCCCTGCCGTGCTGATCAGTTATACAGGTGTCAGCTGCGGCTCAGTGGGCAGCACTCTCTCGCCTTCGAGTCAGAAGGCCGTGGGTTCAAGTCCCACTCCAGAGACTGGAGCACAAAAGCTGACACTCCCCAGTGCAGTGCTGAGGGAGCGCTACACTGTCGGAGGTGACATTTTTCGGATGAGACGTTAAACCGAGGCCCTGTCTGCCCTCTCAGGTGGATGCAAAAGATCCCACGGCACTATTCAAGGATGTTCTCCCTGGTGTCCTGGCCAATATTTATCTCTCAATCAACATTACTAAAACAGATGACTTGGTCATTATCACATTGCTGTTTGTGGGAGCTTGCTGTGCACAAATTGGCTGCTGCGTTTCCTACATTACAACAGTGACTACACTTCAAAAAGTACTTAATTGGCTATAAAGCGCTTTGGACGTCCTGAGGTAGTGAAAGGCGCTCTATATATTATATAATTGCAAGTCTTTCTTTCTTTTATATCGGTCTTCAGCAATCATGAAAGAAATGCCACAATCTACTTGCCACTGGTGAGACGTTCTCGGTTTGACTTCTGAATCGCACAGAACCAGTCACGTTGAAAAGAATAAAGGTCTGGACACAGTGTGTGTGCGAGCATCTGAGGGAAGGCGTCGGAGTCAGTCCAAAAGGGCTTCTCGGGAATTCATGAAAGAGAACAGCAGGGGACCACCTGAAATCAAATACTCTATCCTTTGTGCCTCTACAGTCTCAGAGAGTCTTGCATTAACCCCTCTGTTAGCCCAGTGTGAGTGGAAGGCGCCACACAATAGGTCAGTATAGATGCAAAGAGGAGCCTCTCATTCTCAATCGAGCAATGGCCTAGGGGGCAGTGCCCAGGGACACTGGTGTACAAAGCACTTATGGATTTTGCACACGTTTCAATTTATTAAAAAGCTAAAATGTCAAAGAGCAAGAGAATCAAACAGTTACAAAGAGCCAATACCATCCTTTAGATAGTTCAGTTGTTTTATTTCGATATATTTTAGTTGTGAGTGTTGGCGATATCTGCTGATGATCTGCTTGGCGGGAGTTAATCAGTCTGGACAGTCAGAGAGAGACAATTTCACGTCAATAGAGGTGCAGTTATTGAATCCGGGTTACTTCATGCAAAGTGTGTGTGGCGAATGCACTGCCCTCACATGATTTCTTCTTCCTCAATCCTGACTCTGCTAAAATCCCGACTCACCTCACAGTACCCACTCCTGAAACATTCTTTCCCAGAACCTGAAAACTGTGGCACTCTTCACCTCTCTTGGTCATTACGCATCCCGCGAATACTATTCTAAAAACATTCCACATCCTGTCCAGAACATTTCCCTGTCTGTTACACTTAACGCATCACACGCTTCTAATTCAAATTTCTGTGTAAAACCTTTAAAAAGTATAAGGTACCACAGTCACTAGCAATATCTAGAAAACTCATCGGGAACAGAGAGTACTAGAGTCACAATAACTGCAACCTCTTACCCCACCTTCCCACAGACAGAGCAAAGATTCTGATCTTCACTCTGTTGATGTCCTCACCCAGTGCTCACTTCAGTGTAGTGTTGACGCTGAGGGGGTGCTGCATTGTTGGAGGTGCCGTCTTCTGTAAAGCACTAAATTAAGGCCAGGTCTGTGTTCTCAGGTGGATGTAAAAGATCCCAAGGCACTCTGTTGAAGAAGAGCAGGGGAGTTCTCCCCGGTGTCCCGGGGCCAATATTTATCCCTCAACCAACATCACTAAAACACATTATCTAGTCATTATCACATTGCTGTTTGTGGGAGCTTGCAGTGCTCAAATTGGCTGCCGCGTTTCCTACATTACAACAGTGACTACACTTCAAAAAGTACTTCATTGGCTGTAAAGCGCTTTGGGGCATCCTGAGGTTGTGAAAGGCGCTATAGAAATGCAAGCTTGTTCTTTCTTTCATATAGTGCTAGCTTTGACTCAGTGAATTGAACACAGTAATCAATTGCATTTGCTGCCTTTCAGTCACTGAGAGCTACTAAAGGTCCTCACTAAATTGCTCGTTTTGATATTGAAGTGGCGAGTGCTCGTGTTCCTTAAATCCGCAGCTCTCATATTGTCTGTTGTTGAGATGTCGGAGTATTCTTTGTCTTTC
Organism: Squalus acanthias; assembly: GCA_030390025.1. Classification (NCBI taxonomy): domain Eukaryota; kingdom Metazoa; phylum Chordata; class Chondrichthyes; order Squaliformes; family Squalidae; genus Squalus; species Squalus acanthias. Next base: position 19,482,514 of record CM059445.1, read on the forward strand.
TGACGTCACAATGTTCCTGGTACTTTCAAGATCATAATTTGCACACTTCAGCAATCTGAGGTGTAATACTTTGTGACATCATCATTCAAGATGATATCAGCAATATCGAGCAGTTTGCTGGGCATTGCTGTAACGGTCGATTGATTCTACATGGATACTTCACCGAGAGACCACAGCCCAGGATGCCATCAGGACCGAGGAGAGCAGGACCGAAAGATGAGGTGAATCAGGAAGATTAGGAGATGGCAAGCTTGGCTTTTTTAAATAGCTGTAGGTCGCAGAAGGAAGGAAAGGCCAAGGGGGGAGGGGGGGGGGGGGAGGAGTTCCACACTTTGTGAGGGCTAAGGAAAGAACATCGAGTAAAAAATTGATGAGTTTTGATTGCAACAGTGAGGATTCAGGGAGGAGGAAGAGTGAGGAGGATGCTATAATTGGAACTTGGGAGGAACAAAAGAGGACGATTCAGAGGTGCAATGGCCATAGTGGTATCAATAGAGACAGAAAGGAGAACAATTAAAATTTAATTGGTAGCATTAGTCTGTGTTAGATGGTGCGATGTGTTGCCTATGACTCATCATACAGTCCCTGTAGTATGAGACTTTGTTCAGTCACGCACTGTTTCAGCAGAAGGCTTCACTGGATTGCCTGCCCTTTTGCCCTGTCTCTTATACTTTCCTAAATGGCACAGTGCTTGTGGTCCAGCCAATGTACAGCACACGTGCACAGGGGTGACGCCCTGGTCGCCTACTGTTAAGTCACAATGGCTGGGGTGACCAGTAAAGAAACAAGAAAAAAGGCAGACAGCAGAGGTCGTACTCACTGGGTACAGGAAGATAGCAGGAGCCCGAACACGAGACAGGAGTGGAATGGGGAACTGCAAAAGTGGCGACTCTGTACAAATTTGTGACGAAGTGAAAGGTAATTCTGGAGCACTTGGAAAAAGCAAATACAGTGAATGTTTCCCTGCCCCAAAACACAAAAATCTCCCGATGACACTGGTGCCTCGTAACAATCACTGGTGGCGATATGGCTTCTCCAATGAGACCACGAGACATGAATGGTTGAAAATTCTCTTCATTGCCAATATGTCACTAAAATTCCTTGTTGATCCTTGAAAGGAAAACAAATGAATCTCAATGAAAGGTGAAGTGCAGTGTTGAGGGCCGTGCAGTGAGAGTGTGGAGCAGGCTGATGGGTGTCCCAGCCTCGTACAGTGGTGGGGGGGGGGAAGGGAGCAGGTTTCTCTGGAGAATGAGTGTCCACAAGTCCCAGAAATCCAGCCCTCGAGCTTGGGCAATTCCATCCTACTTGCGCTCAATATTTCTCACTCACTGGTTGGTGCTGTTTTTGAATTCTGTGGGCGTGGAGGTTTGGACAGGGCTGTTCTGAGCGCTGTTGCCTCATTAAGGGGTGAAATCCTAAATGAAATCACCAAGATCTGTTAGGAATCAACAGCTTGGAATTAATGGGAGTATAGGAACAGGAGGAGGCCATTCAGCACCACGAGCCCGCTCCACCATTCAATTAGGTGGGAAGAGGGATTTCAACGTTATATGGGGGTCTGTGAGGATCCATCCATAACCAAAACATCCCATAAAACAAAACTCATGGAAAGTTATGCTCTAGGGTGAAAATGCCATAATAATGATCTCGAATTTCTGGTGTCTCTAACTCACCCTTTTTTAGTTGGGTAATGCTGCCCAAATATCCGTGGTGGTCTCCCCCTGAGAGGAATGTTGATCATTTGTGACGAATTAAATCACTGCGACATTCAGAAGAACACGGAGTTGTGATCTGAGAATAACTCAGTCACCAGGAGATAAGTCCGATTCAGAATGGTCTGGAACAAAGGCCATTGGGGCAACTGCTCTCTCCACAAGAGAAATCTTAGCTTGAGGATTTGGGAGGGAGATATAGAGAGGGGTTGGCTGCTACGTGGCATGAGGACACTACCCTTTCACCTCTGTGCTCGAATCCAGCCCCACGACTGATGAGGTAGGACCCTCTCCTTTCCCCCCGCGGATTGGCCGCGTAGATCATAAGCAAGATGAGCTCCTGCTGGGTGTCGGCCCATGGGGCAAAAACGTCCCACAGTCTGGAGCAAGTTGGCACTTGATTAGCAATCGTGATCAGAGGTTTTTTTTATTCGTTTATGGGATCTGGGCGTCGCTGGCAAGGCCAGAATTTATTGCCCGTCCCTACTTGCCCTTGAGAAGGTGGTGGTGAGCCGCCGCCTTGAACCGCTGCAGTCCGTGTGGTGAAGGTACTCCCACAGTGAGGGAGTTCCAGGATTTTGACCCAGCGACGATGAAGGATCGGCCGATATATTTCCAAGTCAGGATGGTGTGTGACTTGGAGGGGAACGTGGAGGTGGTGGTGTTCCCATGCGCCTGCTGCCCTTGTCCTAGGTGGAAGAGGTCGCGGGTTTGGGAGGTGCTGCCGAAGAAGCCTTGGCGAGTTGCTGCAGTGCATCTTGTAGATGGTACACACTGCAGCCACGGTGCGCCGGTGGTGGAGGGAGTGAATGTTTAAGGTGGTGGATGGGGGGGGCCAATCAAGCGGGCTGCTTTGTCCTGGATGGTGTCGAGCTTCTTGAGTGTTGTTGGAGCTGCACTCATCCAGGCAAGTGGAGAGCATTCTATCACACTCCTGACTTGTGCCTTGTAGATGGTGGAAAGGCTTTGGGGAGTCAGGAGGTGAGACACTCGCCACAGAATACCTAGCCTCTGACCTGCTCTTGTAGCCACAGTATTTATGTGGCTGGTCCAGTTAAGTTTCTGGTTAATGGTGACCCCCAGGATGTTGATGGTGGGAGATTCGGCGATGGTAATGCCGTTGAATGACAAGGGGAGGTGGTTAGACTCTTGCTTGTTGAAGATAGTCATTGCCTGGCACTTCTGTGGCGCAAATGTTACCTGCCACTTATCAGCCCAAGCCTGAAGGTCATCCAGGTCTTGTTGCATGCGGGCATGGACTGCTTCATTATCTGAGGAGTTGTGAATGGCACTGAACACTGTGCAGTCATCAGCGAACATCCCCATTTCTGACCTTATGTTGGTGTGGGAAATGGAAGAAGAGGCAGCGAGTTCAGTTGGAGGTGGCCGTGTGAGGTTGGAACTTGTTGAGGAAGAACAGAAAGAGGTTAAATTGCGCTACATCTGACCTACTCAATGCCGACACATGATTCCATTGCCGAGTGCTGAAATATTATGCGAACAACACAAATATTCATCAGAAATACAAATGATAGAAAAGGGAGAGGAAATAGAGATTCTGCAGGTTTATTCAACGCAAGATTGAGATGGAGCAATGTGTGAAGAAACGCAGGATTTCTGTGGTTCTTCTACAGCATCTAAACAACTGACTGGTGATGGACTCAGAACTGTGGAGAAGCAAAGATTTGTGTCCATGTACACAACTCGCTAAAAGCTATTTCACAGATACAAAAAAATAATCAAAAAGGTGAATATATGTTGGCCTTTATCTGAAGGGGGTTTGAATGCAAAAGTGAGGAAGTGATGCTTCAGCTGTACAGAGCCTTGGACAGACCCCGTGTGGAGTAACTGCGTTCAGTTCTGGGCCCCGCACCTCAGGAAGGTTAGATTGGCCCTGGAGGGGGAGCAGCGCAGATTCACCAGAATGATACCGGGGCTAAAAGGGTTAAACTCCGAGGACAGGTTGCACAGACTAGGCTTGTATTCCCTTGAGTTTCGAAGATTGAGGGGTGATCTAATCGAGGTATTTAAAATGATCAAAGGATTCGATAGGGTAGATAGAGAGAGACTATGTCCTCTGGTCGGGTGGGGGGGGGGCGGGGGCGGGGAGAGTCCAGAACAGTTCAGGGGTGATGTCAGGAAGTATTTTTTCACACAAAGGGGAGTGGAAATCTGGAATTCTCTCCCTCCAACAAAAGGCTTTGGATGCTGGGAGTCAATTGAAGCTTTCAAGACTGAGATTGATAGATTTTTGGTGGGTAAGGGGATCAAGGGATATGGAGCAAAGATGGGAAAATAGAGTTGAGGTACAGATCAGACCTGGTCTCACTGAATGGCGGGACAGGCTCGAGGGGCTGAATGGCCTCCTCCTGTTCCTATGTTTCTATCTTTTTGACTGTTTTTGGTCACCACCCCTCACTCTTCTATCAGTGCTTGATGTCAATTCCTTGTCTGTCAAGCACCTTGGGACACTTTACGATGTTAAAGGCGCTTCTATCAATGTTGCAGTGATGTGAAAGCATGTGGCAATGTGAACTCTGACAGACCTGGGCTCCATTCCTCAAGGTTAGTAATAAATACAGAGTATCGCTGCCTCCGCTCTGCCCCAGAGGATTCCCAGCTGCGCCAGTGGGACATGGCCCACACCAGCCTTTACCCGTCTGGCTAATTTATCGTCAGTGAGCGCCAAGTTACAGCTGGTTTGAAATGTCGACTAGCAACTGGGTTGGGATTTGTTCAGACTCCCTCTCGCCAGCGGAAAAAGAAATCAATGGAGGGTAAAATGGGGCGGGGTGTAAAACACGTCACGTCAGATGGTTCGGTTAAAATCAGGGCATTTCTACAGCGACTTTCACGGCCTCAGGACGCCCAAAGCGCTTCACAGCCAATGAAGTACTTGTTGAAGTGCAGTCACTGTTGTAATGTAGGAAATGCGGCAGCCAATTTGCGCACAGCAAGCTCCCACAAGCAGCAATGAGATAATGGTCAGATAATCTGTTTTTTAGTGATGTTGATTGAGAGATAAATATTGGTTAGGAGACCGGGGAGAACTCCCTTGCTTTTCTTCGAATAGTGCCATGGGATCTTTTACGTCCACCTGAGAGGGCAGACTCTCAGTTTAACGTCTCATCTGAAAGACGGCACCTCCGACAGTGCAGCACTCCCTCAGTGCTGCCCCTCCGACAGTGCGGCGCTCCCTCACTGCTGCCCCTCCGACAGTGCGGCGCTCTGTCAGTGCTGCCCCAGCGACAGTGCGGCGCTCCCTCAGTACTGCCCCTCCGACAGTGCGGCGCTCCCTCAGTACTGCCCCTCCGACAGTGCGGCGCTCCCTCAGTGCTGCCCCTCCGACAGTGCGGCGCTCCCTCAGTGCTGCCCCTCCGACAGTGCGGTGCTCCCTCAGTACTGCCCCTCCGACAGTGCGGCTCTCCCTCAGTACTGCCCCTCCGACAGTGCGGCGCTCCCTCAGTGCTGCCCCTCCGACAGTGCGGCGCTCCCTCAGTACTGCCCCTCCGACAGTGCGGTGCTCCCTCAGTACTGCACTGGAGTGTCAGCCTGGATTTTGTGCTCAAGTCTCTGGAGTGGGGCTTGAACCCACAACCTTCTGACTCGGAGGTGAGAGTGCCGCCCACTGAGCCACGGCTGACACGAGTCAGTGCCTTCTAAAGGGGAGCAGAGTAAAACTGAGAGTAAATGGCAGCCCGGCACTGCACACAGTTGCTCTTTCAGCTGCTGAGCTTTGCAGTTCCCCAAGGACTGACCACAAGTTAAGCTCCAAAGCTTCCTTTGAGGAATGGCTCACAAGCTTCCCCTGGTGGACAGGAAGTCTTCATTCACCTGTCTTGTGTCTGGTCTACCCGAATAATGAATGTGTCTCACGGTATGTGGGCGTGTAACCATTGGACATGTCCCAGTGAATGATGCCGTCCCGGGGGCCGCAGATAGTCCCCCTCCTGTGATTCACCATATGGTGGGAGCAAGGACACGCTACATGTGGAGAAAATTCAACTTAAAAAAGATTTTAACCGTGAAATTTGAAATGTTTATTTTACAGAGAAACTGAAAGTCACCAAAATTATCTTCGTAATTGGTGAGTAAAATAAATCTTCCACCTTTCTCTGGAATCTACTGTAAAGGTTTATTATTATGGTCAGACAGTATGTACATTCATAAATTATGTAATATAAAACCTGGGGTTTTTCTCCTTAGAGCAGAGAAGGTTAAGGGGAGATTTAATAGAGGTGTTCAAAATCATGAGGGGTTTTGATGGAGTAAAGAAGGAGAAACTGTTTCCAGTGGCAGGAGGGTCGGTAACCAGAGGACACAGATTTAAGATAATTTCCAAAAGAGCCAGGGAAGAGATGAGGAGAATTATTTACGCAGCGAGTTGTTGAAGCAGATTCAATAGTAACTTACAAAAGGGAATTGGATAAATATTTGAAAAGGAGAAATTTGCAGGGCTATGAGGAAAGAGCAGGGGGGAGTGGGACTAATTGGAGAGCTCTTTCAAAGAGCCGGCACAGGCACGAGGGGCTGAATGGCCTCCTAATCTGCTGTATTACACCGAGACTGGAACGAGAGAGTTGTGTGCGCGGTTTGCTCAGATATTGTTCTCTTTGGCAATGCCCCTCCCGCACACTCTACTGTCCTCCCACCTTCCACCCTCCCTAAACCTGAGCTCAACCAAAACTCGGCTGCCCGTGTCCTAACTCGCACCAAGTCCTGTTCACCCATCACCCCTGTGCTCGCTGACCTACATTGACTCCCGGTCCAGCAACACCTCGATTTCAAAATTCTCATCCTTGTTTTCAAATCCCTCCATGGCCTCGCCCCTCCCTATCTCTGTAACCTCCTCCAGCCCCACAACCCTCCGAGATCTCTGCGCTCCTCCAGTTCTGGCCTCTTGCTCATCCCTGATTATAATCGCTCCACCATTGATGGCCGTGCCTTCAGCTGCCTGGGCCCTAAGCTCTGGAATTCCCTCCCTAAACCTCTTCACCTCTCTCTCCTCCTTTAAGACGCTCCTTAAAACTTAACTCTTTGACCAAGCTTTTGGTCACCTGTCCTAATATCTCATGTGGCTCAGTGTCAAATTTGTCTGATTTACGCTCCTGTGAAGCAACTTGGGACGTTTTACTCCATTAAAGGCGCTATATAAATGCAAGTTGTTGTTGTATATACAATGTTCACTGAAATGAGGGAAAAGTTTGTAAAGAAATAAACTGGTAAAGATATTCCATAGCTTGCTGTGAACCCCAACACTTTGTGACGTTTCAGGGGGCCCTGGGTCTGGGAAAGGAAGCCAGTGTGTGAAGATGATGGAGAAATATGGCTTCACACATCTGTCCACAGGGAATCTTCTGCGGAAGGAGATCAGTAATGAAACGGAGCGAGGTAATAAGATTAAGAAGATCATGGCTGACGGAGGTCTGGTATCATTGGTGAGTAGTTTGAGCCCCTCAGCCGGCGCTGTCCCAGACCGCACCCTTACTTGTAAGGACATCGTTTGTTTTATGAACAGGATATTAAGCCCAATAAGCGGATCTCTTTCACCATATCCCTCGATCCTTCCTCTCCCCAAAAGACACTTCTCGCTGTCGCCTGAACCCATTGATCTTGTCCACCTTTTCCTGCTGGGTGGCTCCACAGCTTCCTCTCCTCACTCCAAACCTCCTCGTCCCCTTGACTTGGAACCTATCTCTGATGCTCAGCCTCAAACCCCCTGGTAATGGAATGACCCCTCGGCTCAAACAGAAATACCTGTTCACTCTATTTAGCTCTCTGGATTATGTCACACGCCCACCTCAGAATTATTTGCTTGACTCAACTTTCTCAGCCCCCATCATAATCGTGAAAATCTTCTGACAGAAACAGTGGCAATCCCAACACTGAGCCACTCAACGCTCCCGAACCCCCAACATCACCGGCCCAACAATTCCCCACTACTTCCTATCCTTCAGTCAACATCCAACCCATTCCCAGGCTTTCAGTTGCTCACCCGTCTCCAGCTTAGATCTTGTGATCTGGTCTTGTAAGGTATTCGGTGTCCTTTTCCAGTTGGGAGTCTCAGCTCCCAATTCACAGCCCCCCCCGCCAGCCCCAGCGAGGGTGTTGGCCTGGATCGAGCTCCTCGGCTTATCCCGGGGCTGCTGCTGCCGCCCAGTCGGACCTCTTGCAATACAGCCCAGGGATGCAAAGCGGGCTGATGTTCCCTCCAATGTTTTCTCTGCAGTGTTGCTTATGTGCGCGACGATCGGGATCCCGATGGCACTATGGTTGCAAAGCCACGCCAGTCTGCTACACCCCCACTGGTATCGATGGTGAGACGCCCTCTTTAGTTAAAAACAAATGTGCATTTCCTGCTCCTGCTGTGGTTCACTGAGTGCATGAAGTGAGCCGCATGCAGCAGGCGATCTCTCTCAGGGTCAATGCTCTCAGGAAAGAAGGGGGCGAAGATTAGAGTCAAACTACCTTCTTTTTGAACGATCACATAATGCTCAGCACTATAAATGGGGAATTGGTGTACACTCCCTGTGGTCTCTCAGTTACCCGAAAGTTTTCATCTTTAATCAGAGGCTGGCTGGGAGCACAGGAACAGGAGGAGGCCACTCAGCCCTTCGAGCCTGTTCCACCATTCAATTAGATCATGGCTGACCTGTTTCTTAACCCCATTTACCCGCCTTGGTTCCGTAACCCTTAATACCCTTACCCAACAAAAACCTATCAATCTCAGTTTTGAAATTTTCAATTGACCCCCCCCAGCTTCAACAGCTTTTTGGGGGGAGAGAGTTCCAGATTTCCACTAACCCTTTGTGTGAAGAAGTGCTTCCTGACATCACCCCTGAACGGCCAAACTCTAATTTTAAGGTGATGCCCCCCCCCCTCCTTGTTGTGGACTCTCCCCAAGCAGATTAGAGCACAAGATAATTTTTTTAACTTGTTTTTGGGATGTGGGCGTCGCTGGCAAGGCCGGCATTTATTGCCCAGCACCGTTGGCCTTGAGATGGTGATGGTGGGCCTTCCACTAGAACTGTCACAGTCCATGTGGTGAAGACACTCAATGAGGAAGGCCATGAGCTCATCTTAATCCACCCAAAGTGACCCGACCTACATTTCCTCATTCTAGTTTTATCTTAAACAATTCCAGAATGTTTTTCCAATCACACTGCGTGTGAAGATCTTCCTGACATCAGTCCCAGACTTGCCTTTCACTAATTCTCTTGTTCAGCCCCAGAAATTTAGTTTGAAGTAATTTTTCATGATTTGCCGTTTGCCCAACTATTTACGACCTGGTATAACTCAATCAGATCATAAGTCAAGCTCTGCCTTTCAAAGCTAAAGAGTTTAAGTTTCTCTGGGCTTTCCTCATCATTCAGACCATGTAAAACCTTCTCTTCAGTGCACCCCTGCTCCTTATCCTCAGCTGTCCAGCAATGCAGGGGCTAGTACTCGGGTTACGGACCCTCAAGGATAGACCTGGAGCCTCCAGGGATTGAAGATTAATCTCCAGGACATTGCAGGGCTATCGGGGAAAGGGCAGGGGAGTGGGACAAAGAGCCAGCACAGACATGATGGGCCAAACGGCCTCCTTCTGTACTGTATCATTCTATGAATAATCATTGGGGCATCTGTGTATTAGTAATAAAAATATTGGAGACGGGGGGGTGGAAGAAAGGCTGTTTGGCTGACAGTCAAGAATTATCGAATTGGCCGCGGGAAGGCGGGGCATCACGAGGATTGACGTGTTGGTCGACCAATAGTGGGAGTGTGGGGCGGGGCGGTTGGCATGTGATGAAACCTCCAGGAATATGTCCCACTAGAGTTGGCGACCCCAGCTAGACCACTTGCCCTACACGTCGAGCTGATATTCAGTCTTCTGAGCTGTTTGGGCGCAAAGGAAATAAAAAAACGTCTCGTTCAAAATCAAATAAAGCGGCCAATCGAATATATATTTTAAGAGGCCGAATGAGTTGGTAATTACAGCTGCCTCGTCACTGGGAACTGCCACCTTTTACATAGTGTTTCTCGATCGCTATGAGCCTTTTAATCTGCCTTGTGTTTGTTCAGGGAACGACTTTAGAGATTCTGAAGGATGCCATGCTGGAGAATCTGCAGGAGACCAAGGGCTTCATGATTGACGGATACCCGCGGACTCTAAAGCAGGCTGAGGCCTTCGATAAATCGGTAAGTCTGGAGGCCCAGATCGCGCCCAGTATTCCGCCATTCTCCCCCATCCCTGCTCATTATTCTCTCATAACTTCCCCATATTAGGACGTGTGGTTGGAACATTCTGGAAACAGGATCTCAAATAACTTCCCGCTCTTGTCTACAAGAGTCCCGAGCATTGCCAAGGGCCCCGTCACTAACCTGCAGCCAATGAAGTGCGGTCTCTGTTGTAATGTAGGAAACGCGGCAGCCAATTTGCGCACAGCAAGCTCCCACAAACAGCAATGAGATAAGGACAAGATCATCTGTTTTCGTGATGTTGGTTGAGGGATAAATATTGGCCCCAGGACACCGGGGAGAACTCCCCTGCTCCTCTTTGATATAGTGCCATGCATTTTACGTTCACCTGAGAGAGCAGACGGGTCTCGGTTTAACACCTCATCTGAAAGACGTCACCTCCGACAGTGCACCGTTCCCTCAGTACTGCCCCTCCGACAGTGCATCACTCCCTCAGTACTGCCCCTCCGACAGTGTGGCGCTCCCTCAGTACTGCCCCTCCGACAGTGCAGCACTCCCTCAGTACTGCCCCTCCGACAGTGCACTGTTCCCTCAGTACTGCCCCTCCAACAGTGCATCACTCCCTCAGTGCTGCCCCTCCGACAGTGCGGCGCTCCCTCAGTGCTGCCCCTCCGACAGTGCGGCGCTCCCTCAGTACTGCCCCTCCGACAGTGCGGCGCTCCCTCAGTACCGACCCTCCGACAGTGTGGCACTCCCTCAGTACTGCCCCTCCGACAGTGCGGCACTCCCTCAGTACTGCCCCTCCGACAGTGCGGCACTCCCTCAGTACCGACCCTCCGACAGTGCAGCGCTCCCTCAGTACCGACCCTCCGACAGTGCGGCGCTCCCTCAGTACTGCCCCTCCGACCGTGCAGCGCAGAGATGGTCTTGGAATGAATGGTCCGTCAGATCGTTGAATGAGATGCTCTTGGAGAGATGAATTAACCTGAAGGTGCGCTCTCTCTCTCTCTCTCTCTCTCTGCAGTTTACTCTTCCTAACATCGTGCTGCTCATTGACTGCAGCCCCGAGGTCATGAAACAGCGTCTGATGAACCGCGGACAAACCAGTGGGCGGTTTGATGACAACGAGGTGACGATCGGGAAACGAGTTGAATCTTATTTCGTCGACTCCGTACCTGTTGTGAAATATTATGAAACCAAAGGACTCCTGAGAAAGGTAAAAATATTTTTATCTCTTCCCACTAAATCATTTTGGTGGTTACTCGAAATGTTCGTTCCCTCTCCCGGTGCGGTGGATTTGGCCCATTCCTGAGGCAGAAGGTTGACTGAGGGAGTGCTGCAGTGTCACAGGTGCTGCTGTTCAGGTGGAGCATTGAACCGAGGCCCAGTCCTTGGCTCAGGGAGATCATCGGCAGCACTTTACCCATTGAAGGGGCAGATGATGGATGCTCCCCACTGTCTATCCTGTTTCTTTGTAAATTATCTTTAAAGTTCTGCTTTTGATGATGTCCATCTCTACCTGCTCCTCCTTGCTGAACAAAGTGGAACTTAAGAACATAAGAATTAGGAGCAGGAGTCGGCCATTCGGCCCCTCGAGCCTGCTCCGCCATTCAATAAGATTATGGCTGTTCTTCGACCTCAACTCCACTTTCCTGCCCGATCCCCATATCCCTTGATTCCCCTAGAGTCCAAAAATCTATCCATCTCAGCCTTGAATATACTCAACGACTGAACATCCACAGCCCTCTGGGGCAGAGAATTACAAAGATTCACAACCCTCTGAGTGAAGAAATTCCTCCTCATCTCAGTCCTAAATGGCCGACCCCTTATCCTGAGACTATGCCCCCCAGTTCCAGACACTCCAGCCAGGGGAAACAGCAGACACATTGGTGGGGATTTTAGCCAAAGGGGATAGTGTATTTGGGGGGTCCCTTTACAAACCAATTATAGTTGGGTGCACTGCGAGAGGTGAACAGAGGTTCAAATCCCGCTCTGGTCAGCGGGTCAGTTCGGGGGGGATGGACGTCCTTTCTGCCCTTTGAACTCCTCCTTGCAGAATACCGACACTTTAACTAATTCCCGGGAGGTGGGGGTCACTGGCAGGGCTGCCCTTTATTTGCCCATCCCTCGCTGGCCCTGGAGAAGGAGGGGTGGTTACAGTTTGATGCAGCCGAGTGTCTCGCTGGGCCACTTCCGGGGATGGCAGAGATTCACCCCGTTGGTGTGGGACTGGAGTCACATTTCGAGGGGAAGGGGGGAGGAGGGAGTAGGACCAACAACAGCAACTTGTATTTATATAGCGCCTTTAACGTAGTAAAACGTCCCAAGGTGCTTCACAGGAGTGTTTTAAGACAAAAAATTTGACACCGAGCCACATAAGGAGATATTAGGACAGGCGACCAAAAGCTTGATCAAAGAGGTAGGTTTTAAGGAGCATCTTAAAGGGGGAAAGAGAGGTAGCGAGGCGGACAGGTTTAGGTAGGGAATTCCAGAGCTTAGGGCCTAGGCAACAGAAGGCACGGCCGCCAATGGTGGAGCGATGAAAATCAGGGATGCTCAAGAGGACAGAATTAGAGGAACGCAGATATCTCGGGGAGGTTGTAGGGCTGGAGGAGATTACAGAGATAGGAAGGGGCGAGGGCCATGGAGGGATTTGAAAACAAGGATGAGAATTTTGAAATCGAGGCGCTGCTTAACCGGGAGCCAATGTAGGTCAACGAGCACAGGGGTGATGGGTGAATGGGACTCGGTGCGAGTTAGGACACAGGCAGCCGAGTTTTGGTTGACCTCAAGTTTACGTCGGGTTGACAAGTGTTTTAACCCAGGGACCTCACCACTGAATCCAGTCTGTGTCATTTCCCCCCCCTCTTTTAGATTCAGGGAGAAGCGACAGAGGACGACGTTTTCCAAAATATCACTGCCATTATCGATGAACTTTAGCAGCCGAGACTGCAGATCAGAAGATCCTGCAGCAGCCGCCCTGGGATCAGATTACCCACCGTTTGCAGCAAGATTTTGTTTTCGTGGCTGCTCAGGAGGATTTACCAGAACCAACACCACCAATAAAATGAGAGTTAAAAACTCCTGGATAATTTTCACCCACAGCCCATTAGAAACTAATGTTCTATGCCAGTGATTTTGTGTGTACACGTTCTTTATAAACAGGAGGGATGAATTACAGAATCTTTTTCTTTAAAAAAAAAACCTTATAGAGATATATATATATATAGATAGATATATACACCCAGTGACCGCGTCAACGATTCCCGAGCTTAGGTCTGATCGGGGAGCGATGCAAAGCTCCTTTATAATTCTGACAACGTAACTCAGCCCCAGAGCAGCACCTGTAACTGGGGACAGGTATCCGATTGTTCAATACACTGGATAGTGGCTCAATATCCAATATTCGACAAAAGGTCAGTTATTTGTGGCCAGGGGTCCTCGCCAAGAGGCTTCAAATGTGTCGGCCCTTAGCCAGGGAGGCAATGCAGACATTCTGTGTGTTCCCCAGCGTGTAACACACTCCTTCCTGTGTGTGTTCCCCAGCGTGTAACACACTCCTTCCTGTGTGTGTTCCCCAGCGTGTAACACACTCCTTCCTGTGTGTGTTCCCCAGCGTGTAACACACTCCTTCCTGTGTGTGTTCCCCAGCGTGTAACACACTCCTTCCTGTGTGTGTTCCCCAGCGTGTAACACACTCCTGCCTGTGTGTGTTCCCCAGCGTGTAACACACTCCTTCCTGTGTGTGTTCCCCAGCGTGTAACACACTCCTTCCTGTGTGTGTTCCCCAGCGTGTAACACACTCCTGCCTGTGTGTGTTCCCCAGCGTGTAACACACTCCTTCCTGTGTGTGTTCCCCAGCGTGTAACACACTCCTGCCTGTGTGTGTTCCCCAGCGTGTAACACACTCCTGCCTGTGTGTGTTCCCCAGCGTGTAACACACTCCTGCCTGTGTGTGTTCCCCAGCGTGTAACACACTCCTGCCTGTGTGTGTTATCCAGTGTGTAACACACTCCTGCCTGTGTGTGTTATCCAGTGTGTAACACACTCCTGCCTGTGTGTTATCCAGCGTGTAACACACTGCTGCCTGTGTGTGTTATCCAGCGTGTAACACACTCCTGCCTGTGTGTTATCCAGCGTGTAACACACTCCTGCCTGTGTGTTATCCAGCGTGTAACACACTCCTGCCTGTGTGTTATCCAGCGTGTAACACACTCCTGCCTGTGTGTTATCCAGTGTGTAACACACTCCTGCCTGTGTGTTATCCAGCGTGTAACACACTCCTGCCTGTGTGTTATCCAGCGTGTAACACACTCCTGCCTCTGTTATCCAGTGTGTAACACACTCCTGCCTGTGTTATCCAGTGTGTAACACACTCCTGCCTGTGTTATCCAGTGTGTAACACACTCCTGCCTGTGTGTGTTATCCAGTGTGTAACACACTCCTGCCTGTGTGTTATCCAGTGTGTAACACACTCGTGCCTCTGTTATCCAGTGTAACACATTCCTGCCTGTGTGTGTTATCCAGTATGTAACACACTCCTGCCTGTGTGTTATCCACTGTGTAACACACTCCTGCCTGTGTGTTATCCAGTGTGTAACACACTCCTGCCTGTGTGTGTTATCCAGTGTGTAACACACTCCTGCCTGTGTGTTATCCAGTGTGCAACACACTCGTGCCTCTGTTATCCAGTGTGTAACACACTCCTGCCTGTGTTATCCAGTGTGTAACACACTCCTGCCTGTGTTATCCAGTGTGTAACACACTCCTGCCTGTGTTATCCAGTGTGTAACACACACCTGCCTGTGTTATCCAGTGTGTAACACACACCTGCCTGTGTGTGTTATCCAGTGTGTAACACACTCCTGCCTGTGTGTGTTATCCAGTGTGTAACACACTCGTGCCTCTGTTATCCAGTGTAACACATTCCCGCCTGTGTGTGTTATCCAGTGTGTAACACACTCCTGCCTGTGTGTTATCCACTGTGTAACACACTCCTGCCTGTGTGTTATCCAGTGTGTAACACATTCCTGCCCGTGTGTTATCCAGCGTGTAACACACTCCTGCCTGTGTGTGTTATCCAGTGTAACACATTCCTGCCCGTGTGTGTTATCCAGTGTGTAACGCACTCCTGCCTCTGTGTGTTATCCAGTGTGTAACACACTCCTGCTTGTGTGTTATCCAGTGTGTAACACACTCCTGCTTGTGTGTTATCCAGCGTGTAACACACTCCTGCCTGTGTTATCCAGTGTGTAACACACTCCTGCTTGTGTGTTATCCAGTGTGTAACACACTCCTGCCTCTGTGTTATCCAGTGTGTAACACACTCCTGCCTGTGTGTTATCCAGCGTGTAACACACTCCTGCCTGTGTGTTATCCAGTGTGTAACACACTCCTGCCTGTGTGTGTTATCCAGTGTGTAACACACTCGTGCCTCTGTTATCCAGTGTAACACATTCCTGCCTGTGTGTGTTATCCAGTGTGTAACACACTCCTGCCTGTGTGTTATCCACTGTGTAACACACTCCTGCCTGTGTGTTATCCAGTGTGTAACACACTCGTGCCTCTGTTATCCAGTGTGTAACACACTCCTGCCTGTGTTATCCAGTGTGTAACACACACCTGCCTGTGTGTGTTATCCAGTGTGTAACACACTCCTGCCTGTGTGTTATCCAGTGTGTAACACACTCGTGCCTCTGTTATCCAGTGTGTAACACACTCCTGCCTGTGTTATCCAGTGTGTAACACACTCCTGCCTGTGTGTGTTATCCAGTGTGTAACACACTCGTGCCTCTGTTATCCAGTGTAACACATTCCTGCCCGTGTGTTATCCAGCGTGTAACACACTCCTGCCTGTGTGTGTTATCCAGTGTAACACATTCCTGCCTGTGTGTGTTATCCAGTGTAACACATTCCTGCCTGTGTGTGTTATCCAGTGTAACACATTCCTGCCTGTGTGTGTTATCCAGTGTAACACATTCCTGCCTGTGTGTGTTATCCAGTGTGTAACGCACTCCTGCCTCTGTGTGTTATCCAGTGTGTAACACACTCCTGCTTGTGTGTTATCCAGTGTGTAACACACTCCTGCTTGTGTGTTATCCAGCGTGTAACACACTCCTGCCTGTGTGTTATCCAGCATGTAACACACTCCTGCCTGTGTTATCCAGTGTGTAACACACTCCTGCTTGTGTATTATCCAGTGTGTAACACACTCCTGCCTCTGTGTTATCCAGTGTGTAACACACTCCTGCCTCTGTGTTATCCAGTGTGTAACACACTCCTGCCTGTGTGTGTTATCCAGTGTGTAACACACTCCTGCCTGTGTTATCCAGCGTGTAACACACTCCTGCCTGTGTGTTATCCAGCGTGTAACACACTCCTGCCTGTGTTATCCAGCGTGTAACACACTCCTGCCCGTGTGTTATCCAGTGTGTAACACACTCCTGCCTGTGTGTTATCCAGTGTGTAACACACTCCTGCCTGTTATCCAGTGTGTAACACTCCTGCCTGTGTGTGTTATCCAGCGTGTAACACTCTCCTGCCTGTGTGTGTTATCCAGCGTGTAACACACTCCTGCCAGTGTGTAACACACTCGTGCCTGTTATCCAGTGTAACACATTCCTGCCTGTGTGTGTTATCCAGCGTGTAACACACTCCTGCCTGTGTGTTATCCAGTGTGTAACACACTCCTGCCAGTGTGTAACACACTCCTGCCTGTGTTATCCAGTGTGTAACACACTCGTGCCTCTGTTATCCAGTGTAACACATTCCTGCCTCTGTGTGTTATCCAGTGTGTAACACACTCCTGCCTCTGTTATCCAGCGTGTAACACATTCCTGCCTCTGTGTTATCCAGTGTGTAACACACTCCTGCCCGTGTGTTATCCAGCGTGTAACACACTCCTGCCTGTGTGTTATCCACTGTGTAACACACTCCTGCCTGTGTGTTATCCAGTGTGTAACACACTCCTGCCTGTGTGTTATCCAGTGTGTAACACACTCCTGCCTGTGTGTGTTATCCAGTGTGTAACACACTCCTGCCTGTGTGTTATCCAGTGTGCAACACACTCGTGCCTCTGTTATCCAGTGTGTAACACACTCCTGCCTGTGTTATCCAGTGTGTAACACACTCCTGCCTGTGTTATCCAGTGTGTAACACACTCCTGCCTGTGTTATCCAGTGTGTAACACACACCTGCCTGTGTGTGTTATCCAGTGTGTAACACACTCCTGCCTGTGTGTGTTATCCAGTGTGTAACACACTCGTGCCTCTGTTATCCAGTGTGTAACACACTCGTGCCTGTGTTATCCAGTGTGTAACACACTCCTGCCTCTATGTTATCCAGTGTGTAACACACTCCTGCCTGTGTGTGTTATCCAGTGTGTAACACACTCGTGCCTCTGTTATCCAGTGTGTAACACATTCCTGCCTGTGTGTGTTATCCAGTGTGTAACACACTCCTGCCTGTGTGTGTTATCCAGTGTAACACATTCCTGCCTGTGTGTGTTATCCAGTGTGTAATGCACTCCTGCCTCTGTGTGTTATCCAGTGTGTAACACACTCCTGCTTGTGTGTTATCCAGTGTGTAACACACTCCTGCTTGTGTGTTATCCAGCGTGTAACACACTCCTGCCTGTGTTATCCAGTGTGTAACACACTCCTGCTTGTGTGTTATCCAGTGTGTAACACACTCCTGCCTCTGTGTTATCCAGTGTGTAACACACACCTGCCTGTGTGTTATCCAGCGTGTAACACACTCCTGCCTGTGTGTTATCCAGTGTGTAACACACTCCTGCCTGTGTGTTATCCAGCGTGTAACACACTCCTGCCTGTGTGTTATCCAGTGTGTAACACACTCCTGCCTGTGTGTTATCCAGCGTGTAACACACTCCTGCCTGTGTGTTATCCAGCGTGTAACACACTCCTGCCTGTGTTATCCAGTGTGTAACACACTCCTGCCTGTGTTATCCAGTGTGTAACACACTCCTGCCTGTGTGTGTTATCCAGTGTGTAACACACTCCTGCCTGTGTGTGTTATCCAGTGTGTAACACACTCGTGCCTCTGTTATCCAGTGTAACACATTCCTGCCTGTGTGTGTTATCCAGTGTGTAACACACTCCTGCCT
Organism: Squalus acanthias; assembly: GCA_030390025.1. NCBI lineage: Eukaryota > Metazoa > Chordata > Chondrichthyes > Squaliformes > Squalidae > Squalus > Squalus acanthias. The sequence goes on from CM059445.1 coordinate 19,500,535, forward strand.
GTGTGTTATCCACTGTGTAACACACTCCTGCCTGTGTGTTATCCGGTGTGTAACACACTCCTGCCTGTGTGTGTTATCCAGTGTGTAACACACTCCTGCCTGTGTGTGTTATCCAGTGTGTAACACACGCCTGCCTGTGTGTTATCCAGTGTGCAACACACTCGTGCCTCTGTTATCCAGTGTGTAACACACTCCTGCCTGTGTTATCCAGTGTGTAACACACTCCTGCCTGTGTTATCCAGTGTGTAACACACACCTGCCTGTGTGTGTTATCCAGTGTGTAACACACTCCTGCCTGTGTGTTATCCAGTGTGTAACACACTCGTGCCTCTGTTATCCAGTGTGTAACACACTCCTGCCTGTGTTATCCAGTGTGTAACACACTCCTGCCTGTGTGTTATCCAGTGTGTAACACACTCCTGCCTGTGTGTGTTATCCAGTGTGTAACACACTCGTGCCTCTGTTATCCAGTGTAACACATTCCTGCCTGTGTGTGTTATCCAGTGTGTAACACACTCCTGCCTGTGTGTTATCCAGTGTGTAACACATTCCTGCCCGTGTGTTATCCAGCGTGTAACACGCTCCTGCCTGTGTGTTATCCAGTGTAACACATTCCTGCCTGTGTGTGTTATCCAGTGTAACACATTCCTGCCTGTGTGTGTTATCCAGTGTGTAACGCACTCCTGCCTCTGTGTGTTATCCAGTGTGTAACACACTCCTGCTTGTGTGTTATCCAGTGTGTAACACACTCCTGCTTGTGTGTTATCCAGCGTGTAACACACTCCTGCCTGTGTGTTATCCAGCATGTAACACACTCCTGCCTGTGTTATCCAGTGTGTAACACACTCCTGCTTGTGTGTTATCCAGTGTGTAACACACTCCTGCCTCTGTGTTATCCAGTGTGTAACACACTCCTGCCTCTGTGTTATCCAGTGTGTAACACACTCCTGCCTGTGTGTGTTATCCAGTGTGTAACACACTCCTGCCTGTGTGTTATCCAGTGTGTAACACACTCCTGCCTGTTATCCAGTGTGTAACACTCCTGCCTGTGTGTGTTATCCAGCGTGTAACACACTCCTGCCTGTGTGTGTTATCCAGCGTGTAACACACTCCTGCCAGTGTGTAACACACTCGTGCCTCTGTTATCCAGTGTAACACATTCCTGCCTGTGTGTGTTATCCAGCGTGTAACACACTCCTGCCTGTGTGTTATCCAGTGTGTAACACACTCCTGCCAGTGTGTAACACACTCGTGCCTCTGTTATCCAGTGTAACACATTCCTGCCTCTGTGTGTTATCCAGTGTGTAACACACTCCTGCCTCTGTTATCCAGCATGTAACACATTCCTGCCTCTGTGTTATCCAGTGTGTAACACACTCCTGCCCGTGTGTTATCCAGCGTGTAACACACTCCTGCCTGTGTGTTATCCAGTGTGTAACGCACTCCCACCTGTGTGTTATCCATCGTGTAACACTCCTGCCTGTGAATTATTCAGCGTGTAACACACTCCTGCCTGTGTGTTATCCAGTGTGTAACACACTCCTGTCTGTGTTATCCTGCGTGTAACACACTCCTGTCTGTGTGTTATCCTGCGTGTAACACACTCCTGCCTGTTATCCAGCGTGTAACACACTCCTGTCTGTGTGTGTTATCCAGCGTGTAACACACTCCTGCCTGTGTGTGTTATCCAATGTGTAACACACACCTGCCCGTGTTATCCAGCGTGTAACACACTCCTGCCTGTGTGTTATCCAGCGTGTAACACACTCCTGCCTGTGTTATCCAGCGTGTAACACACTCCTGCCCGTGTTATCCAGTGTGTAACACACTCCTGCCTGTGTGTTATCCAGTGTGTAACACACTCCTGCCTGTTATCCAGTGTGTAACACTCCTGCCTGTGTGTGTTATCCAGCGTGTAACACACTCCTGCCTGTGTGTGTTATCCAGCGTGTAACACACTCCTGCCAGTGTGTAACACACTTGTGCCTCTGTTATCCAGTGTAACACATTCCTGCCTGTGCGTGTTATCCAGCGTGTAACACACTCCTGCCTGTGTGTTATCCAGTGTGTAACACACTCCTGCCAGTGTGTAACACACTCCTGCCTGTGTTATCCAGTGTGTAACACACTCGTGCCTGTTATCCAGTGTAACACATTCCTGCCTGTGTTATCCAGTGTGTAACACACTCCTGCCTGTGTGTGTTATCCAGTGTGTAACACACGCCTGCCTGTGTGTTATCCAGTGTGCAACACACTCGTGCCTCTGTTATCCAGTGTGTAACACACTCCTGCCTGTGTTATCCAGTGTGTAACACACTCCTGCCTGTGTTATCCAGTGTGTAACACACACCTGCCTGTGTGTGTTATCCAGTGTGTAACACACTCCTGCCTGTGTGTTATCCAGTGTGTAACACACTCGTGCCTCTGTTATCCAGTGTGTAACACACTCCTGCCTGTGTTATCCAGTGTGTAACACACTCCTGCCTGTGTGTTATCCAGTGTGTAACACACTCCTGCCTGTGTGTGTTATCCAGTGTGTAACACACTCGTGCCTCTGTTATCCAGTGTAACACATTCCTGCCTGTGTGTGTTATCCAGTGTGTAACACACTCCTGCCTGTGTGTTATCCACTGTGTAACACACTCCTGCCTGTGTGTTATCCAGTGTGTAACACATTCCTGCCCGTGTGTTATCCAGCGTGTAACACACTCCTGCCTGTGTGTTATCCAGTGTAACACATTCCTGCCTGTGTGTGTTATCCAGTGTAACACATTCCTGCCTGTGTGTGTTATCCAGTGTGTAACGCACTCCTGCCTCTGTGTGTTATCCAGTGTGTAACACACTCCTGCTTGTGTGTTATCCAGTGTGTAACACACTCCTGCTTGTGTGTTATCCAGCGTGTAACACACTCCTGCCTGTGTGTTATCCAGCATGTAACACACTCCTGCCTGTGTTATCCAGTGTGTAACACACTCCTGCTTGTGTGTTATCCAGTGTGTAACACACTCCTGCCTCTGTGTTATCCAGTGTGTAACACACTCCTGCCTCTGTGTTATCCAGTGTGTAACACACTCCTGCCTGTGTGTGTTATCCAGTGTGTAACACACTCCTGCCTGTGTGTTATCCAGTGTGTAACACACTCCTGCCTGTTATCCAGTGTGTAACACTCCTGCCTGTGTGTGTTATCCAGCGTGTAACACACTCCTGCCTGTGTGTGTTATCCAGCGTGTAACACACTCCTGCCAGTGTGTAACACACTCGTGCCTCTGTTATCCAGTGTAACACATTCCTGCCTGTGTGTGTTATCCAGCGTGTAACACACTCCTGCCTGTGTGTTATCCAGTGTGTAACACACTCCTGCCAGTGTGTAACACACTCGTGCCTCTGTTATCCAGTGTAACACATTCCTGCCTCTGTGTGTTATCCAGTGTGTAACACACTCCTGCCTCTGTTATCCAGCATGTAACACATTCCTGCCTCTGTGTTATCCAGTGTGTAACACACTCCTGCCCGTGTGTTATCCAGCGTGTAACACACTCCTGCCTGTGTGTTATCCAGTGTGTAACGCACTCCCACCTGTGTGTTATCCATCGTGTAACACTCCTGCCTGTGAATTATTCAGCGTGTAACACACTCCTGCCTGTGTGTTATCCAGTGTGTAACACACTCCTGTCTGTGTGTTATCCTGCGTGTAACACACTCCTGTCTGTGTGTTATCCTGCGTGTAACACACTCCTGCCTGTTATCCAGCGTGTAACACACTCCTGTCTGTGTGTGTTATCCAGCGTGTAACACACTCCTGCCTGTGTGTGTTATCCAATGTGTAACACACACCTGCCCGTGTTATCCAGCGTGTAACACACTCCTGCCTGTGTGTTATCCAGCGTGTAACACACTCCTGCCTGTGTTATCCAGCGTGTAACACACTCCTGCCCGTGTTATCCAGTGTGTAACACACTCCTGCCTGTGTGTTATCCAGTGTGTAACACACTCCTGCCTGTTATCCAGTGTGTAACACTCCTGCCTGTGTGTGTTATCCAGCGTGTAACACACTCCTGCCTGTGTGTGTTATCCAGCGTGTAACACACTCCTGCCAGTGTGTAACACACTTGTGCCTCTGTTATCCAGTGTAACACATTCCTGCCTGTGCGTGTTATCCAGCGTGTAACACACTCCTGCCTGTGTGTTATCCAGTGTGTAACACACTCCTGCCAGTGTGTAACACACTCCTGCCTGTGTTATCCAGTGTGTAACACACTCGTGCCTGTTATCCAGTGTAACACATTCCTGCCTGTGTGTTATCCAGTGTGTAACACACTCCTGCCTCTGTTATCCAGCGTGTAACACACTCCTGCCTCTGTTATCCAGCGTGTAACACATTCCTGCCTCTGTGTTATCCAGTGTGTAACACACTCCTGCCCGTGTGTTATCCAGCGTGTAACGCACTCCTGCCTGTGTGTTATCCATCGTGTAACACTCCTGCCTGTGAATTATTCAGCGTGTAACACACTCCTGCCTGTGTGTTATCCAGTGTGTAACACACTCCTGTCTGTGTGTTATCCTGCGTGTAACACACTCCTGTCTGTGTGTTATCCTGCGTGTAACACACTCCTGCCTGTTATCCAGCGTGTAACACACTCCTGTCTGTGTGTGTTATCCAGCATGTAACACACTCCTGCCCGTGTGTTATCCAGCGTGTAACACACTCCTGCCCGTGTTATCCAGCGTGTAACGCACTCCTGCCTGTGTTATCCAGCGTGTAACACACTCCTGCCTGTGTGTTATCCAGTGTGTAACACACTCCTGCCTGTGTGTGTTATCCAGTGTGTAACACACTCCTGCCTGTGTGTGTTATCCAGTGTGTAACACACTCCTGCCTGTGAATTATTCAGCGTGTAACACACTCCTGCCTGTGAATTATTCAGCGTGTAACACACTCCTGCCTGTGAATTATTCAGCGTGTAACACACTCCTGCCTGTGTGTGTTATCCTGCGTGTAACACATAGTATGGTGCATGATATCCTGCGTGTTATCCTGTGTGTTTTGCTCAGTGTAACACGTTGTACTAAACCACAGCATATGCTGCTCCAGTCTGCAGGGACCACCCCATCTACAATACAACACTTCTGACATGAGCAGAGAAACTAACCCACCCACAACAGCACAGAATAATAAGACTGGACCCCAAAGCACATTGATAGAAAATGAAGAAAACTTTGTGCCAAATTTGTAAACCAAAAATATTGTTGCTTCCGCTGAGTAAATGCGCCGCTGTGGTACCGAGCCATGTAATGCAGGAATGTTCCATGTTTGACCCCAACTTAACTGATCCTGGCGGAGAAATGGCTTTCATTTCCACTCAGCAATGGGGGGGGAGGTGGGTGGGGGACAAAATCAGCCACGAGTCCTGTCTAGAGCTCCTGCTGGATAGGGCAGGTGTGGAGGCAGGATCAGCCCCAGCTATGATACTTCCAAAAGAAATGATGCCTCCCAAGGACGAGCAGCCTGCTCCCATTTAACGTCTGGGCTCGCAGATGAATAAGGGGTCGCTGAGGTTGCTGCTGCCTGTGAACCAGTGCCACAGCTTCAGGAGACGAGGGTAGAACGCTGAAACGGAAGATGCCTATTGTGTTCAGCCGCCCTATGAGGCTGTGGCGGGGAGGCCCCGCACTGTGCTGGCTCACAGAGACACACCACACCCGCTGCCAGGGAATCTCCGCCCCTCTGATCTGCACAAGCAGCCAGAGGACAGAAGCTTCTCACAGGGATTAGAGAGAGAGAGGCACCTGGGGAGGCTATCAGTCCCTGGACTGTGTGCCTGAACTTCCATAAGGCACAAAGGAGGCCAGGGAAAGAGCAAGGAGAGAAACAGTTCCTCAGCTCCCATAAGTGACCGTTTTGAGTTATCTTCACTATTACTCCATATGACAATGGCGCATTTAATTTTTTAAGACTCTAAACTTGAAATAAAATTTGTCTGGTTTAAAAGGCTTTGTGTTATTTGTTTAAACCCGATTTTTCTTGCCCTAATCTCAGTGACCCAATAAAGTGTTCCGAAACATCTTAGTCAGAATTTATTTCATTTCACTGGTAAATTGACCATGGCATTGCTCAGTTAGTTACTACATTTCTTTTATACACACACACACATACACACGATAGCTGCAGCTCAGTGGTAGCACTCTCGCCTCGGAGTCATAAAGGTTGAGAGCTCAAACCCCACTCCAGAGACTTGAGCACATAACTGCAGTACTGAGAGAATGTTGCGCTGTCAGAGGTGCCGTCTTTCAGATGAGATGTTAAACCAAAGCCCCATCTGCCCTGTCAGGGGATGTAAAAGATTCCATGGCACTATTCGAAGAGCAGTGGAGTTTTCCCAATGTCCTCAACCAGCACTAAAACAGATGAATTACCTGGTCATTTATCCCATTGTACTTTGTGAGATCTTGCTGTGCTCAAATTGGCTGCTGCATTTCCCCAATGACTACACTTCAAAAGTACTTCATTGGCTGTGAAGCACTTTGGGACATCCTGAGGTTGTGAAAGGTGCTGTAGAAATGCAAGTTCTTTCTTCTATTGCAAGAGTTAGGAGAGAGATTTCAGAAACTTACTCCACAGCGCCACCTAATGACCAGAGAACAAAACTGCACCATGACAGTTTACATAGCAAAATTGAATGGGAAATATTGACTGAATAATTTCCAATGGTAAAAGTTGACACAGAAACAGTGACAACCGGAAGTGAGACTTGTGGACATGAAGAGTGTGTCCTACATAAGATTTTTAAGAGATAGATTTTGTTTTACAACATAAATGTAAAGCAACTGTACAGCTTGGAGAACAGTGGTGAACTGGAGATTGTTGTTATACCTGTGCACACTCTGGAAACTGGGGGTTGATTATAATTTGACAACAGCCCCTGGGGATGGGCTGGGGCAGGCGTAGTGAGCAATAAGAGCCCAGTCTATATGCGGAGTTGGGCCATTGCCCTGTGTGGGGAGTGTTGTTAATGAGTGGTCATATTCTGATCTCCTTTGGGAGGTGGTCTGGGTGTGAGTGGGACGTGCGAGAGTCATGTGGACACATAGGTTCTACGCAACTACCATTACTAACCTCAAGATGATGCATTGCCCTCCCCGTGGCAGACTGTAACCCGCTCCACACCAAACATCCCAGTAGAAGAGCTGTAGGCCGTGTAACAGAGCAGGTATTGTACAGACTGCGGCTGAAACATGGGGAGGACCAGCATTCTGGGCCCTTCACTGACAACCCAGTTTATATTATTTGAAAATATAACTTGTTTCTAACTTGCTAGCAAATATTTGGATTGATCAAATTGGAAGTTGACAGTGTAGGTAAAAGAACATGAACCCACTGCGCTTACTCCATCTGTATAGGTAGGGACATCCCAACCATATACCTCAGTCCCAACACAAAAGAAAGGGCACCCTTACAACATCAAACAACTCCCTGAACCACAGAGGCAATTTGCCAGAATGGTTCCGGGGATGGGGGATCTTAACTACAAGGACAGGTTGGAGAAGCTGGATTTGTTTTCATTAGAGCAAAGGAGGTTGAGGGGTGATTTGATAGAGGTGTACAAGATTATGCCGGGTTTGGATAGGCTAGACGGGGAAAGGCTGTTCCCACTAGTTGATGGTACAAGGAATAGGGGACATAGATTTAAGGTTTTGGGCAAGAGACAGGGGGGATGTGAGGAAAAAATTTTATGCAGCGAGTGGTGAGGACCTGGAACTCGCTGCCGACGGAAGTGGTGGAAGCGGAGACACTCAATGATTTCAAGGGGAGACTGGATAGGCACTTGAGGGAAAGAAACTTGCAGGGCTACGGGGATAGAGCGGGGGAATGGGACTGACTGGATTGCTCTAGAGAGCCAGCACGGACTCGATGGGCCGAATGGCCTCCTTCTGAGCTGTTATGACTAATGCCGACCTGTGCCAAACTGTGTCTGTTTTGAGATGTGGGACTGTGCCCACTTGGAACTGGTGCAGAAATTCAATCCAAGAACTCATTTCACAGCCAATACTGAGTGGGTTGGATTAGAATCCAGATCGAGAGGTGAAATGATAGCACCATAACTCACTGCACCATCCAGTCCCTTTTCTGAAATAAACCAAGATCCCGTATCCACCGCATAGAATGGGAGCTGAGAAAATGTATGAACAGTCTTCTCCTTTGATCACAATCTCCTCACCCCTTGTGCAGTGAGATCGATACTGACCTTTCATCGAGGCCTGGGCCTGAATGGAGTCCACATTCATGGGATGATCGTCTCTCGCCTCTGCTTGGCTGCTGAGAGATAAGGACTCGTGATCAGTTCCGCCTGCAGACTGGCACAGAAACTCGCTGTCCCACTTCTGATGGGCGGGCTGAGGAACATTGTCGCTCCAACAATAAACCCACTGTCCAAACTGCGCTCTGCCGCACTTGGGAGTGTGCTCGACAGTGACACGAACTGGAATTGTTCCAAAACACAGCCTGGACAACCTCAACTCCTGCACAAAAAACACAAACACAACTCCTGCAGCAGGTCAGGACTGCGAGTCCTGTGTCTCACCGCGCGAAGTGGCTTGCTTTTGGGATCTTTCTCTCCGCCACGTTCATTTCGATTCAGCACAGCTGCAGAATTTAAACCAGATACTGAACGTGTCACCTGAGGATTGGACTCAATTTATTGTGTGTGTGCGCGCGCGCGCGACATTTAACAACTCGATTAACAACTCTGGGATATGAACCTTCTCAAGCCAAAAATCACCCCGTTTAGTGTTAAACTGATGAGGCACTCATGAAGAGCCATGGAGTAGTTACTGTGCACACGAACATTTCATTCCACCCCTGTGCCATCAATCACAGTGCTGTGAAGTCCCTCCCACCCATCACTTGCTGTACTGACAGGACACAGGCGGCGACATTTACTTTATTTATTTTTTAAAAAGCCAGATCAAACAGGAAAACTCTGGCAACACAGCAGGTAAATCAGCGCCGTATCCTTTTAAAATGTTGACTGACACTTGCGGTTCAAAAGTAATTAATTGGTTGTGAAGCACTTTGGGGCGTTGAGAGGTTGTGAAAGGCGCTATATAAATGCAACTTTTGTTAGCCGAGAGAAGGTACAAGTATATCAAGATTAGGCAGGATCTAATTAAATAGCGAAACAGAATCACGGCGCTGTTGTTCCGATATACACCAGGGATCATTTGGGCAAGAATGCAGTTTCACCAACAGTGGCAGAGCTGTATTACATATTCCACAGGTCCAACTGCCCCACCTGCTGGCACAATACTGCAGGAACTTAAGTCCCCTGAAGGTTCAGTGTTAGGACGCCAGTTTGACTGACCAAAGATGTCACTGACCCTCCCTCGACTCCCGAATAAATACAAGTGGGTTCAAATTGCACTCTGCAACGCCACGGTAAATCGTCATCACAGGACAACACAAGCAATGAGTGAAGACAACAGCTTTGTGTTAATGGGTTACCATTTCATTCAAATTCAGGGCATATGCCCTCTACCCTGAAGGAACACTCTTTCCGGCGGCCCACTTTCACCACTCAAGGATAAATTGGCCTTGGAGGGGATGCAGTGTAAATTCACCAGAATGATACCAAGACTAACAGGGCATAGACTAGTCTTGTATTCCCTCAAGCATAGATTAAGATGTGACATAATTGAAGTGTTATGATTAAACGATTTGATTGGGTAGATAGAAACTATTTCCAGGGGCTCAACCTTAAAATTAGAGCCAGGCTATTCAGGGGTGATGTCAGGAAGCACTTCTGCACACAAAGGGTAGTGGAAATGGGGAACGCTCTCCTCCCAAAAGCTGTTAAGGCTGAGGGATCACTTGAAAATGTCAAAACTGAGATTGATAGGGAAGGGTCTTTAAGGTTACAGAACCCAGTCAGGTAGATGGGGTAGAGATACAGATCAGCCATGATCTAATCAATGGCAGAATAGGCTGGAGGGGCCCAATAGCCGCTCCTGTTCCTATCTTCCTCACTTCTTCCAATGCTTCTGCACTCTGACTTGGCTATGAATGAGTCAAGAACTCAGGCCCACAATGGAGACCAGACCTGGGTCCATGAGCAAAGTGGGAGGAAGGTGCTGTGTTCAGGGTAGAATGGAAGTTGATTTTCCAGAGGGGACCACAGGAAAGAGAGACACAGCATACATACGGCCCAGACTGAACATCTAGATGCAGACCATTACAGTGGCTTTGGTGGGTAAATGTAATGTTGAACCAGAGATCAGGGAAGTCCCCGTATCAAATCCTGCTCTGTGCCAAATTTTTATTTAGAAACAGGCTCAACATCCTGGATTGGGGAAAAGGATAAATAATCCATGACATCTGTCCCGAATATCCAGCAAGTATCCCTCACTGGAAATAGCAGAGGACAATGCCTCCAGTCAATAAATCAATGAGGAGAGGGCAGAAAGGAGAAAATTGAAATATTTAAATAAATCTCAGCAAATACTTGTTACTGGGCAGTCTCAGCAATGTTACTCCTGCCAGGGTCACTGCACAGGGTTAGGAGCAGTAATCTTGCCTTGGGGCTTTTGGCGTCTCACCATTCTGCAGCTGCGGGTTTAGCAGGATCTCCAACCGCGAGCGAAGGTCCTGGGACAGGGGTTGGTGAAACCACTCCACACTGGCAGTGCTAGGATATGAATTGATCTGCAGAAGCTCGATGTCCACAGATAATTCTTCTTTTGCACTCCCTCCATCGATGGCAGCAAGTTCCGAATGTAACCGGAGTCCAATCACCCACACAATGGGGAACAGACGGCCTTGCTGTAGTACTCAGCATTGTAAACACCGCGCAAGAGCAGAAATTTAAAGGAACCACACATTAAAATAAACAGGCCACGCAGCGCAGCTTACAGGAAACATTGCTCCGAACCCCCTTCTCTCTCTCTCACCTTGGCCGAGGGCAGGACCAGGCTCCTGGAGATCACGACTCCTTCCTGAAACAAAAGGAGAAGCAGCCACTTGTGGGAGGTGTTGGTAAGCTGCTGTTGTCTGTGGACCGTTCCCCAGGAAGAGTCAGCACCTTCAGGAGAGAAAGCTAATCTAAAAAAAACACACAAACTGGAGGGCAACAAGCTGGATGTTTGAGGCCGGAACATAGTATTAAAGAGCCACTGTTTTAATATCATTTATTGTGAAGTGTAAAACGAGCGGTAAAAAGTAAAAACCAAGCTTACATTTTGTTTTTTTTTAAACCTTAAACAGACAACAAGATGCAAAAAACAGACCAGCAGCCATTTTCAGTGTAATGGATTTGATTTCAAAACAGTACATTGTCTGGAATGTTCAACTATCTTCAACTAAAAGCCGAGTGATCTATATTTAAAATAAAAACAAAGAAAGTATTACCCTGAATTTTTCACTTTTTCCCCCTCCATGTATTTTTTTGTGTTTTTTTTTTCTCCTGTAGACGGACTGGATTTGAAGATGGAGCTGAGCTTACTCTATCTCCTACACTGGCTCAATATGAACGTCTTTAAACAGTGATAGGGAACCTAAGCCTACGGATCTTCATCAGTCTGCATCATTGTTAAAAGGAATATTCTTCCCGACGATACTGCAATCGTCCCCCGTTTGCTTCACTGTGTCTGTGGGGAGAGAGAAAATATTTAATGCGGAAATTAGTGGGGTGACACAATAGGGTATCCATCCCGTCAGATGGATGCATTTCTATGGCAAATGAATTTCAATATAGAGAAGTGTGAGGTATTACATTTTGGTAGGAAGAATAAGGAGGCCACATACTGCTTGGATAATGAGTCTTCATAGGGTAGAGGAGCAGAGAGATCTGGGGGTACAGATACACAAATCACTAAAAGTAGCGACGCAGGTTAATAAGGCCACAAAAAAAGCAAACAAAGCACTGGGGATCATTTCTAGAGGGATAGAATTGAAAAGCAGAGCAGTTATGTTAAACTTGTATAGAACCTTAGTTAGACCACACAGTACTGTGTACAGTTCTGGTCTCCATATTATAAAAAGGATATAGAGGCACTGGAGAAGGTGAAAAACAGATTTACAAGGATGATACCAGAACTGAGAGGATATACTTATCAGAAAAGACTGAACAGGCTGGGGCTCTTTTCTCTGGAAAAGAGAAGACTGAGGGGTGACTTGATAGAGGTCTAAGATAATGAAAGGGTTCGATAGGGTAAACGTAGAGGAGATGTTTCCACTTGGAGAGACCAGAGCTAGGGGGCCATAAATATAAGATAGTCACTAATAAATCCATCAGGAGTTCAGGAGAAACTTCTTTACCCAGAGAGTGGTGAAAATGTGGAACTCGCTACCACAGGGAGTAGTTGAGGCGAATAGTATAGATGCATTTAAGGGGAAGCTAGATAAGCACATGAGGGAGAAAAGAATAGGATATGCTGATAGGGTGAGATGAAGAGGGGAGGGAGGAGGCTCGTGTGGAGCATAAACGCCAGCACGGACCAGTTGGGCCGAATGGTCTATTTCTGTGCTGTAGACTCGATGTGATTCTATACACAAGCTCACTTCTTGGCATTGCTCATGGATAACATGAGGTTGGGGTACAGTTGGAACATCTAACATTTAGGTCTAACCTAAAGTCACTGGTCTAAATGGACAAATCTCTCGCTAGTTGAAGCTAATTATAAACTGCTGAGATTAGAGGGCATTTTATCTGCTTGTAAACTTCAGGCTGCAATCAGTAATTGGCTCTTTTTTTTTTTTAAAAAGTGTGTGATATCTCCAAGACTGTTACTGCTTCAGGGAATTGGATCAATACTTGAAATGGGGAAATTTGCAGGGCTATGGGGAAAGAGCAGGGGAGTGGGGCTAACTGAATAGCTCTTTCAAAGAGCCGGCACAGGCACGATGGGCCGAATGGCCTCCTCCTGTGCTGTAGGATTCCATGATTCAGCTTAAGATGGTATCTCCGCACTTCCTGGGAAAACTAACTGTGGTTCTGAGCCCAGTGGCCCCAGATTACGAATTCATTACTTTAAATGGGGGAGGCATTTAATCTGCTAATTCCAATCCATCACTGAAACAGAATATGTCATTTCCACTTTGACCAGATGCCCAGAAACCGTATGACTGGGAAGATGTGAAGACAAGAGAGAGATTTGTTTCCAGAGTCACTGACGCGTTGTATCCTCCAATGCCCGTTAATGAAAATCTTCAAGGGGTCTGTTTTCACAGCGAAGAAAGTACATCATCACCCAAAGACTCGTGTGACAGTCTTAGCCTTCTGCTTCATCGAACCTTCGCGAGGAGCACGGGCTAGAAAACTGCGTTCAAGAATTTACTGCAAGGTTTCAATCTTCTCTCGCGAGAGCCAGTTCATGTGTCGTGTAACTTTGGTCTGTTATGTTAGGATCTTTGTTACCGTGCATTTCACCTGTTGCTGATACGCAGCGGTCTGGTAGCGTGTTACGTCCCAGTTCTGAGGTGACGAAAGAGCATGGCCGGCATCCCGCGTGTTCCCTTCTAAATGATTTAGCACAATTAGGCGGCAATTGTTAAAACTGGGCACACTAGCCCATACACAGCAGGAGAGAGAGAGAGAGAGAGAGAAAAAGAGAAAGAAAGACTGGTTTCAATTCATGATGCTCGGCCTGCCTCTGGAAAAAGCCACCAGGCAGTGAGCAGGAATAAAAACGTTAGGTAAAGGTCAGACCAACAATTTACGCCATTAACGCTTTCACTGATTAATTATAAAAGACGGAACCGTCCCACATGTTGGCTTTATTGAGTATTAAACCATTTAAGGTGTGTGAGTGAGTGTGTGTTCGTTGACTCAGTGCGCTGCCTGGAATGTGGAGCCGAGTTGTAGATTGAATCCCGAATTTACAGGCCAGGTTTAGTTGTTTTTAGCCGGAGCGTCGCGATCGTTGGGTGAAGGCAGAGCTGTATCCCAGCAGGCACCCCTGCCGCAAGGAGAGGAAGGAGCTAAAACCTGTAGGAAGGAGAGGGGTGCGGACGTACCGGTTGCCCTTGTTGTGCGGGTGGCTGCTGGGGGGCGGGCTGAGGTGCCCCTGGCTGCCCGTAGTAAGCTGCCTGCTGTCTGTAGTACTCGGCCCAAGCTGCACTGTAATCCGGCTGGGCTCCTGGCTGTGGTGCTGCCGCTGCCCCTTGGGCACTTTGAGCTGTGGAGCAGATAGTGGACACTCAGCATCTGTCACTGCACACCACGTCACACAAAACACACACAACCCACCCAGTTGAAACATCAACTTCACTCTCGCAGCCCTTTGTACACCCACCGTCTCAATAAAGAACTACATTCCACTAAACTGCCCCACACCCGAGAGCCAAATACATGGATATGGAATAAAAACAGGAAATGCTGGAAATACTCAGCAGCAATGCTCCCTGTAAGCTGTGCTTTATTCTGCCTGGCCTGCTCCTTTGAATGCACGGTCCCTTTAAATTTCTGTGCATCCGCAGTTTCTCCCATGTAAAAGCCAGTGAGCGTCCTGCGCAGGACCTCCAGACCGCTGCACAGCTTAACGGGAACGTTGGCACCTGCTAAAACTGTCCCACAGGGTGTCACGCAATGACTCTGAAGTGGTGACCTGTGTAAACATTTCACACAATAAGGGAGGAACGCTGACCACATCAGCAAAACTTCCTGCTGTTGTTTGAACGGTGCCATGGGATCTTTTAATACCCAAGGCGATATCCTCCGATGCAGTGTCACCCGCTCACAACTGTAGACTAAGGCCACACATTTTGTATGGAACTGCCAGTTTGAATGGGTGAATAGGGAGCGCTGCCCACAGCCTAAACAGTGTCAGCAGAGCCAAACTTTTATGTTACAAAGCAGCAAAATGGCTGCTCCCATGAACAGTAAGAAGGAACATACGAAACCATCTGCGGGACTTATTTATAAAGGGATCACGGGGTGCAGTGCTCAAATGGGGGATCTGAACAGTCCTGAATGAAATAAGTTTGGGCAGATTCAGCTCAGCCTCCTGATCATGGGGCTGCAGTATTAAACAGCGGCCAGTGGGAATACATTAGGAAATCTGACTGAGGTCACTGGATGGTTAGTGTGGGGCACAGAAAAATGTTAAATAATCCAGGCTGACACTCCAGTGCAGTACTGAGGGAGCGCTGAACTGTCGGAGGGGCAGTACTGAGGGAGCGCTGCACTGTTGGAAGGGTAGTACTGAGGGAGCGCTACACTGTTGGAAGGGCAGGACTGAGGGAGCGCCGCACTGTCGGAGGGGCAGTACTGAGGGAGCGATGCACTGTCAGAGGGGCAGTACTGAGGGAACGATGCACTGTCGGAGGGGCAGTACTGAGGGAGTGCTGCACTGTCGGAGGGGCAGTACTGAGGGAGTGCTGCACTGTCGGAGGGGCAGTACTGAGGAAGCGCCGCACTGTCGGAGGGGCAGTACTGAGGGAGCGCCGCACTGTTGGAAGGGCAGGACTGAGGGAGCGCCGCACTGTCGGAGGGGTAGTACTGCACTGTCGGAGGGGTAGTACTGCACTGTCGGAGGTGCCGTCTTTCAGATGAGACGTTAAACCGAGGCCCCGTTTGCCCTCTCCAGTGGACGTAAAAGATCTCATGGCACTACTGGAACAGGAGCAGGGACATTCTCCCCGGTGTCCTGGCCAATATCTACACCTCAACCAACATCAAACAGATTATCTGGTCATTATCACATCGATTTTTGTGGGAGCTTGCTGTACGCAAATTGTGTTGTGTTTCCTACATTACATCAGTACTACACTTCAAAAAGTACTTCATTGGCTGTAAAGCGCTTTGGGATGTCCTGAGGTCATGAAAGGCGCTATAGAAATGCAAGTTCTCTCTTTTACTGGTAGAGCGGGACTCGGATACGTGGTTGGGTACAGGACTGGGAGCTTCACTCTGCTGCTGGCTTGGCAGGGCTGAGTGTGGACAAGAACCGACAACCCTCACCCTGCGGAGAACAAAGCCAAGTTTATTTTTAAAGCTACAAGAGTGAAAGCTCAAGGAAGCCAGCACGATGGAAAAGGCAAGAAATGCTCTTGATGTTTTTAAACATAGTAATGAGGGCCAGAGTGCACGCGCTTACCTTGTTTCTTATAGTACTCTTCCCATGCTTTTGTATAATCCTGTTGGGGACCTGGCTGCTGGCCAGGCTGGTTCTGTTGACCTGCGGAAGGGAAAACAAAATGGCATGAATAATTCCGTAAATCAGGAAGGATTTTTAGGCTGAGGTGTCTATACTCCGAGGGAGGGGACAACGGGAAGTGGAGGAACGTACAGCTGGTCATGGGGCAGGTGAACACATGTGGATGATAGGATTAGAAAAACACAAGGGTACCACATTAGTAACAGCTGCAATACTTAGATCAGTGTTCAAGCCACCAAGGGTATAAGATCTACGTGTCTCACACGAACACGCACGCTGGAGCAGTGGGTTTAACATATGGTACAGAGTCAAGCTCAATCCTCCCTCCCCTATCCAAGTCACCGAGCGCTGGGGGGGGGGGGGGGGGGGGGGGAGAGGAAGGAGACGAGGTGGCCAGCACTGGAGGACACGTCGGTCCAGGAAGACCAGAGGATGGAGGGGAAACACACTTATTCTACCAAGGTTCGCAAAAGGTCCAATAGCAGCGGGTTATTGAGTCAGAGAGAGGACTCAGCAGCACAGAGCGAAACCACTAAACGGAGCAGCATAGAACTACAACGAAAAGTGGGGAACACCTTCCCACTTCACCCCTCCCTTCAAAACCAGGAACAGCTACACTCCGACCAGCCCATGACAAAACTACCCCAGTGATAAAGTATCAAAGCACCTGGGGCGAGCTTGGGGAGGGGTAGGCAGAGAGGAAAGGTAAAGGCAGCGATTTCTCTGCAGGCTAGTTTACAAATACAAGCCAATCTTGCACGTAATTGAAAAGATATCCGCACCTAGCTTCTTGTAGTATTCCTCCCATGCTTTAGTGTAATCAGGCTGTCCTCCTGGGCCTTGAACTGGAGGTTGCTGTGTTGGATCTGTTTAAAACACAGTTAAAATACAATTAAAGCTAACAGCAGCTTTCCTACAGGCACCTTGGCTCAGTGGGTAGCACTCTCGCCTCAGAGTCAGATGATCATGGGCTCCAGTCCCACTCCAGAGACTTGAGCACAAAATCCAGGTTGACACTGCAGTGCAGTACTGTGGGAGCGCCGCACTGTCAGCGGGGCAGTACTGAGGGAGCGCCGCACTGTCGGAGGGGCAGTACTGAGGGAGCGCCGCACTGTCGGAGGGGCAGTACTGAGGGAGCGCTGCACTGTCGGAGGGGCAGTACTGAGGGAGCGTCGCACTGTCGGAGGGGCAGTACTGAGGGAGCGCTGCACTGTCGGAGGGGTAGTACTGAGGGAGCGCAGCATTGTCGGAAGGGCAGTACTGAGGGAGCGCAGCATTGTCGGAGGGGCAGTACGGAGGGAGTGCTGCACTGTCGGAGGGGCAGTACTGAGGGAATGCTGCACTGTCGGAGGTGCCGTCTTTCGGACGAGATGTTAAACCGAGGCCCCGTCTGCTCTCAGGTGGACGTAAAATATCCCAGGGCCACTATTTCGACTAAGAGCAGGAGAGTTCTCCCTGGTGTCCCAGCCAATGTTTATCCCCTCAACCAACATCACCAAAACAGGTTATCTGGTCATTTATCACATTGCTGTTTGTGGGAACTTGCTGTGCGCAATTTGGCTGCCGTATTTCCCTCATTACAACAGTGACTACACTTCAAAAGTACTTCATTGGCTGTAAAGCGTTTTGGGACTCCCAAGGTTGTGAAAGGCGTTATATAAATGCAAGTCTTTCTTTCAAATGCTTGCAGGGGGCACCATTCACACCACCTCTTACATAGTTATGGCTAGTTTATCTGAGAGCAATGAATTAATCATCCTTTTTCAGATCAATAATCTATTTAAACCGACAGACTATTCTAAACTCAGGATGGAGATGTGATATTACACAGGGCTGCTATTGGTACCTTCCTTCAGAAAGTTTACAAGGAGTGGGAAACACACGCCATCTTACCTGGCCCTGGTGGAGCAGCAGCAGGCTGTTGGGGTGGCACCGGCGCGGCAGGCTGCTGGTAATACTGTTGATAATAGGCAGCCCAGGCAGCTGCATTCGGGTCTCCGGGAGCTTTACCTGCACCACAAAAGGCAGCATTAATATTCCACAAGAGTAAACGCAACAGAGGCCATTAACTTTCACCCACACCCCAAGAAGCATGTCCCCCAATTAAAAGAGGCAGGACAGTAAAGGATGATTGCAAGGCATGACCAGGGACAGAAGCTGGTGAGCACTTTGGAGATGTATAAGCTAAGGAGAGCCAGCACAGTTTTATGGAAAGTACAAAGAACTCAAATGGGTGAGACAGACAAGGGTTGGTCAGGTGGAACGGAGGAGGAAGAAAGGAATTTAGGGCTCCAGGTACACTGTCGTTAAACATTGTAAGATGGATAGGAATCGAAAAGCAAGAAAGCACTGCTGCACAGGCCAGAGCAGACCGCGAATAATCTTGGCAACCCATCTTTTACCTTCTCTAGATTTAAGAGTTTTAAACCTATGAAGGGAATTAGCACAGTAAATAGGGAACAGCTCTTACTCTAGCAGGGGAACCTGGGATCAAAAGATTAAATTTAAAGCAACTCAAGCAAATTCTGGAATGTGGAAGGCACTCGGCCAGATGCAGAATCATTCGAAGAGGAGATAGATATTGGACTGGAAAGGGTAGGGGACTGGGATTAAAAAGATAAAATGCCGCCTCATCCAAAACAACAGGCAGAGCAGAATGCACGAGCTGAATGGTCGACCCGTTACTATCATATACCACTCGGTTTAAACTGTTTACAGCGAAGCAAAAAGGAGCAGCTCCCAGTTTCCCTCAGTCAGGGAACAGTGCACAAAGATAGGCTGGAAACTGTACAAATTTGCAACAAACTGGTCAGGAGTTTTATTTTTAAACATTCAAATTCTGGAAAGTCTGATCAAGATGATGACTGTATGAATATTACTTTAAAAACGGGTGTTTTCCCCCGTATGGTGGCTTAAGATTTGGACTACTCCACTGGTGGGAGAATGCAAGCAGCAAAAGATGGACCTACCCCCTAATTGCCCAAGCAGTGAGATACAACAGCATGCTTGCTCGGTCACTTTGGAGCACGGTGGTGTAGTGGCTACACTACTGGATTAGTAATCTAGACCACGGAACTAATAATCCAGGGAACGCAAGTTCAAATCCCACCATGGCAGTTTGAGAATTCACTTTACAAAATCTGGAAATAAAGAGCTGGTATAAGTGACCATGAAACTATCGGATTGCTGTTAAAACCCATCTGGTTCACTAATGAAGGAAATCTGCCGTCCTTACCCGGTCTGGGCCTATATGTGACTCCAGACCCACAGCAACATGGTTGACTCTTTACTGCCCTCTGCAGTGGCCCAGCAAACCACTCAGTTGTATTAAACTGCTTGGGCAACTTGAGATGGAAAATAAATACCCATGAGAATAAATAAAAAAAACAGGAATCTTTTTTGGAGAGGGTGCAAATGAGATTTACTAGAAGGACAGTAAATCTAGAGAAGCTGGGATTGTTCTCCTTAGTGCAGAGAAGGTTAAGAAGAAACTTAATGATTAAATGATGAGGGGTTTTGATGGAGTAAATAAGGAGAAACCGTTTCCACTGGCAGAAGGATCGATAATCAAGGGACACAGGTTTAAGATAATTGGCAAAAGAATCAGAGGGCAGATGAGAATTTATTTTAGTGCAGCGAGTTATGATCTGGAATGCACTGCTTGAAAGATTCAAAAGTAACTTTCAATAGGGAATTGGATAAATACTTAAAAAGGAGAAATCTGCAGAGCTATGGGGAAAGAGCAGGGGTGGGGGGGGAGACCAATTGCACAGCTCTTTCCAAGAGCCGACACAGGCACGATGGGCCAAATGGCCTCCTTCTGTGCCGTATGATTCCATGAATAGAGGGAAAAGAGGGATCATGTTTATCCAGGCCTCTCAAAGGATGGACCCAAACAGAGGTCTGTGGACTCGGGACAGACAAGAACAACTTGTATTTATGTAGCACCTTTAACATTGATAACGCGCCTTGGGACATTTTACAAACAAAATTTGACACCGAGCCACAGAAGGAGATATTAGGACAGGTGACAAAGAGGTAGGTTTTCAGGAGAGTCTAAAAGGAGGAGAGGCGGACAGGTTTAAGGAGGGAATTCCGGAGCTTAGGGCCTTGGTAGCTGAAGGCATGGCCGCCAATGGTGGAGCGATTGAAGAAGCCAGAATTGGAGGAGCGCAGCGATTTGGAGAGTTGCAGGGCTGGAGAAGGTTACAGAGATAGGGATAATCATCATCTAAGAGCCATACAAGGGTATCCTGGGCCATGTATACCATTGAGCCAGGCTCCTGTATGAAGGGTGGCTAGTGGGTGTGCAACCACGTGAATCAGTGCTTACAGCTTCTCTCAGAAACCACAGCTCGATGGGCTCAAACAACGTGAATGAAGCTAGAAAATGTGAATTACTTGGGTCGTGAGGTCCGGGCGGCTGCCACTGTTGATACGTGTTGCCCCAACCTTGAGGAGGATATTGATGTGGAGGAGGCGGGCCACCAGCAGCAGGACTGTCGGGGAAGAATGGTGGTTAGCCAGTGCACGTCACAGCAATTAAAGATCCTCATGTTACAATCACCTCTCGTCTATCCGACACCATTTCACATCTGACTGAAGGCACCTTGACATTGGAAAAGCCCAGACGCCTGGGTCTCCTGCTCGCTGAACACCTGCAGGGTCTGTACAGCCGCTTCTCTACTGGTTTAGTGGGGCTTTGGTGCTGCCATTTCCTGACTCGCTGGTCTAGAGCAGACCAGAGGGTACACTTACCAGCCTCGCTAAGGGAGGCTGCCGGGAACACCTAGTAGGAAAAAAGGAGCACCCCGCTAAAGCTAATGCAAAAAACGCCAGGCTGTGGAGCCAGTCACAGTCGAATAGCTTCCCAATACGCAACATCAAGGTTCACACTTGGTGAGGTATTCAATGGCAGTAAGGTGACAACTTTGAGGGGGTAGGAGAACTGACAAGGAAAGCATGCTGTTCCCTGACAGTGAAAATCTTATCCCAGTGAGATCGCCCAGAAAATGACACCAACCCCGACTTCAGATTAACTGTGCACATGACCAAAAGGTGGGCAGCTTTTCCCAGCCCCATTTCCAAACTACAAGCACTGGAAACGGCACTGTGATATCGCTGTGACCCCCAGCAAAATGAACAGGTAGCTTCCTGCTGATTAATGGCAAGAGATTCATGGACTGGCACCAGGTGGGCACGTCAGGCTGCAGAAATCGCTGCCAAGGCGACTGATTTGCAACTTACACGGAAGGAATCACAACATACAATACCCAACACACGAGTAAAAAAAAAATCCCTGGATCCCATATCATTGCAAAGCAGAGGTCCTGCTCATTGCCCACCGTTCCATTCATCTGAAGTGATCCAGATTGCGACTGCTGTAAACAGCAAAGAGGTAGTGGATATGGGGGGAAAAAAAAGAGGCAGTTTACTTACTGGGGAGGAGGAGCTCCGGGGGGTCCTTGGCTGAAGGGTCCTGGCTGGAACGGTCCCATAGGGCCACCAGGCATTGGGGGACCGACAGGACACAAGGGACCCTGAAAACAGAACATTTGTTGAGTATAGACCCTCGTATATGACTATCCTAACAAAGGGCTGGGTTAAAAGGCTGGCTTAAGAGGAACATCTTCATCCTCCTCCCAGCAAACTCGGTGGCAAGGCACTAGATTTATGGCTCCCAAGTTTCCCAAACAGGAGGAGCGAGGTACACTGATGAACGCACAGACAAACCAGCATCTCCTATCTTTAAAAGCATCTCAACACCTGAACCTGACAGTTCGACCTTAGGAGCGCTTTTGACACTCCTCCTAGCTTTGAACACAAGCAAAGACAGTGATGTACTGTTTAAACTAACACACTTTTGGCCAACACTAATGGCCCCGATTGGAGTGTGACGATCACTGGCCATTCTGTTCCGCTCCCGAGCTGCACCAAGCAGAAGCTGCAGTCCCCGACAAGCAATATCCAAGGCCACCTGTGGGGCCAGAGAGACCGGCAACAGGCTGAGAGCAAGCTGTGCACTCACTGAGCAGGAGACGGAAAGGTCGGGCAAACCGGACGAGCAAAGGATGAAACGCGGCTTCACTCTACTCTCCGGTTGAGATCAGTTGCACTCAGATTATTGGACCATTCCAAGTACATTTGAAGGCCTGAATTAAAACTCCCATTCCATCGATGGCAGCACCGGTGGATTTCTAACACTGGAGTTACAGATCACTGCAGGGTACCTCCCTCTCTCAAGTGAAGTGGATACCAGAGTCCAGTATATTGGAGACTTCCCTTCTAAGATGGGTGCATCTCAAATCTAGGGTGAGGGGATCGTGCAATTTAGCACAGGACACCACCCCTCTTATCTAGCTGGGGAGCCTGTACAGAACCTCTGTCTGAATTCATTAACACTTGTAAGCTAGCAAATGTAGGTGTTGATACAGATAGAATGCAGCACTTGCTAGAATAATTTCCGCAAATTCTGAGGGCCTGTTCACAGTTCGAGTTGAAGTTACCTCGATCTTTTCCTCAATGAGCTGCTTGGCGTGGTCAATCTGTTGAGGCGACCCCCGGATGGTGAACAGTTTGAAGTTAGGATCGCCATTGGGAGGGGGCTGCCTCTGCAGCTCCACAAACGCACCCGTCTGTTGGTTTATTGCCTTCACATTCTCCCCACCTGCAAGGTTCAAGCAATTAACTTCAGTTCAGCCAGCAATTCCACAACCCGTTCATTCACAATACAAGGAGAGGGGAAAAAAGGACTGCCTTTTACTAATACTGTCAATTTTAGAGTTTGTACACAATCTGCAGTGAAATCTGGAAACTTGATGGCAGGGGCAGGAAGGGGGGAGGGGAAGCCGGTTGGGTTGGAGATCCACTGATGCAACAGGGCATCGGACATGAATGCACAGTCCAGCAGAGGCCATACGCAGAACGAGAAGGGGTCACAAATTTAAGTTGTAGAAAGGCTAGATCGAGGTTAGATGTCAGAAGGTGGTTCTTTTCCCAGAGAATAGTGGACCTCTGGAACAGGCTGTCGGCTCGTACGGTGGATGCTGACTCGCTGAATTCCTTCAAGTGAGAGCTGGACCTGTTTCTAGCTGGGGCGGAGATCATCTCTTACAGAAGGGAGGTACTGCAGGGAATTCAGGGCCAGAGTGATCTCCTGGACTAGCTTCCATCGCCTAGATGGGTCGGAGAGGAATTTCACAGATTTCCCCACCAAATTGGCCTGGGTTTTTAATCTGTTTTTTTGCCTCTCCCAGGAGATCACACGGTTTCGGGTGGGGTGGAGAGTGTATATTGTGATACACAAGGTATTGTAATTGTGTACGGCAGGCTGGATGGACCAGAGGATCTTTACCTGCCCATCATTGTTCGTATGTTAGTTTGTAGGCTCAACCCCAATAATGGCAAGTTGAATGAAGTCAACCAGGGAAGCTACAGCCACATACCCCTGGGTTAGCGGCAGGGGGGAATCCAGTCCTCCCACTCTGATCACTATCCAATGATTCAGTCAAGTGAATGCTGGGCAAGGGCAGAATCCAGCTCAGCAAGGGTACACCACACACAGTCGACCAGCCTCCCGACATGCAGAGCATGGGAAAAAGAATGGGATAAAATCAAACTAATAAGTTGTGTTCAAGCACTCCTGGGGGAGGGGGGGAGGGGAGGAGAGAGAGAGAGAGAGAGAGAGACAGAGGAATAGCACAGATACACCCACAAATATAACACACATGGTAAAAGTCAAAACAAAGATGTCCGACAAACATCACGCTGCCTCAATAACCTACCTCTGCCGATAACCAAGCCACACTTGTGGCTGGGGACCGAGAAGGCCATCTCTCCTCCAGGAGGCCCCATACCCCACGAGCCTTGTCCCCTTCCCCTTCCTCGGCCAGGACCAGGCATTCCTGGCCCTGGAGGACCAGGTGGACCAGCCTATACAAGCACACACACAGTTTACAACACAGAAAGTCAGAGAATACATTAACGTCCAGACCCACCCGTGAGAATTCAGAAGATCTCATTTTAAGATCCACTGGGAGCAGGTACTCCTTGATGACTTTGCCAGTTCAAGAGCTCTGCTGTGAAACTGAACATTAAAAGCTGTTTGCTGCACAATTCAGGCCTCATCACAAGCAGGAAACCTAAAATGGATTGAACCTGGAGGAAACTATTCTCCACCCCGAGTTATTGGTGTTTTTCACGGGCCTCTGCACCTGAAAAGGTGCCCCACAGCAGCTGGCTCTCAGATTTGTCATTTTTTCCACGTGAACAGCCTCATTCTAGGAAGAGGAGGCCATTCAGCCCCTCGGGCCTGCTCCGCCATTCACTGAGATCATGGCTGATCTCGACCTGCCTTTGATCGATACACCTTGAAACCCATAAACTTTTTTAAAAAATCCATTGACCTCAGTCTTGAAAGGTTCAAGTGTCGCAGCATCCACAGCCTTTTGGGGGGAAGAGAATTCCAGATCTGCACTCCCCTCATCACCTTCCCCTGCGTGGTGAGGTTAGGACCTCCCCAGGCTTTCCTTCCAATAGTAAGCGGAGAGAGGGGGGGGGGGGGGGGGAAGAAGAGAGTGTACAACTGGTGCCAATGAAGGTCCAAATGAATTCACGTCTTCCAAGCTGCCAAAAAGCTTCCGTGGTGGGAGCAGCTGGTGAATTTGCTGGACAGAATGGTACTGAGCGGCACAGGGCAGTCTGTACTGATTTAGCTCAGTTGTTTTGTGGGGGAGGGGAAAACTACAACTGGCCCCAGTGCAGAATCAGGTCAGGCAGGGTTCCCTTTCATACCACGAGCCAGCATGCTCCTTCGGAAAATGCACACGAGTGAGATGCCAAGTTAGCAAGGGATGGCCAGCAGCGAGGAAACTGATCCAACACGAGTCAGCACCTTCATTGGAGGGACAAAGCAAGCTGTAGGTGTGAACTCAGTGACTTTACACGAAATACACCTGACCTATTGCATGGAAAGATACCTGGAAATAGTAATTGTGTGGCTGCACAAGTCACCCATGGTTCTATAGCCTGAAAGGGTGGGAGAGGCAGAACCCCTCATCACATTTAAAAAGTACTTGGACATGCACTTGAAGTGCCGTAACCCACAAGGCTACGGACCAAGTGCTGGAAAGTGGGATTAGGGTGGAATGCTCTTTTTCGGCCGGCACGGACAAGATGGGCCGAATGGCCTCCTTCTGTGCTGTAAATTTCTATGATTCTATGATATAGCAATTCCCAAAAAAGAAATGGGTTTAACATCCACTGTATCATCACCTTGCATGGTCAAAAAAAGCAAAATACTACAGCTGTTAGAAATCCGAAATAGAAACCGAAAATGCTGAAAACACTCGGGTCAGTCAGCGTGTGGAGAGAGTAAGGTTAACGATGAAAGGTCGCCCCGTCTGACAAAACGTCATCGACTTAAAACGCTAACCCGACCTTCCTCTCCAGATACTGCCTGACCGGCTGAGTGTTGCTAACATAGCGTTTTATCACCTTACATGGTGTGGGGATGGTGAAAGATATAATGTTAATACAACAGATTACTGAACTGCACACCTTTCAACACAAACTTATACCATCCTCAAACCAGCAAACTCAAACTGAAACAGTACCCTCCAGTCACAGCAATGCAACTTAAACTGTGCTTTATTAATCCCAAAATATTTGCTATTCATTCAGAAGTCTGCTTTTGCTCAATCGTATATGGGTTTACTTTATTTAAACAGCCAAAGATCTGTACTCTTAGTCACCATTGCAAAAGCTGATATTAACTAATAATCTTTTCTATTTTTTTTTTTGAGTACTCAAGAGCGGAGGGAGCCCAACCTCAAAAAAACACTTCTCACACCAGTCAGAATTTCAAAATTGTACCCCACACATATCCTTCTCACCAATAAGCAAGGTTGCCAATTTTCCTCAAATTATTCCTGTACTGAAACCATCGCACTCATGTGGAACACGAGTGGACAGACAACTCTCACCCCATTCATCAGAGCTGGCTTCAGGTCCAGATCTCAGGAGTTAGTGGGGAGTGCTCCACCCATAGTACTCACCACCTCGACACCCCCTCCCAAAAAAGGTCACGCAGCCCCGGTCAGTTGCCTGGTCGATCAGATTTTAAACTGCAGAATGGTGTTTTTTTGGGCAGGATGTACATTTTGTTGGAACCCTACGAATGTACATGCGTGAAGGATGAAACATGCACAAAGGAGCAGCTTATACAGCAGGTTTCACAGCACGGAGTTCACTGCAAAGATCCTCAACGTTACATTGCAATCCCAGAAAGAGCGAGTTTCGAAAGTTTAGGACTGCAGATCGAGTTTATGGCACTCATTCCTGACCCCAGTTGCTCTGCAGCACTGTGGCTTCCAGTGCCTGCACGGATGCTGGATCAAGCAGGGACTCTCTGCTGTGACGCCTCCCTCTCCTTTTCAAGACGGGCAAATAACTAGAGGCCACCACTATCCATGGAACACTCGCCTCCTTCAGGAGTGGAGAGGTAAGGGGATAAAAATCAGTAAGGAAGAAAGCGAGAACAAAAGTCCACTCCATACCCGCACGTTCTGCAGAAGGTCAGTAATTATTTGTGCAGCATGCTGGCATCTCTCTGGAGGCCCCATTACATGCGCTATCTTATCTGGCGTAGACCCATCATCTACGGGATGAAAAAAGGAAAAAGGACTTTATTGAAAGATGAAAGTTAGCAGTTCCAGAGCAGCCGCAGCGTGCATTACAGAAATCTAGTCCAAAGGGAAGACAGCACCTGAAACAAGGAATCCAATTTCTCAAAAAATTAAAAACAAATATTTACTTCCAGACAGCAAGGGGATGTAGAGTGCTCATGTTGTCACATTTACCCTCATTACTGGAGATATTTAATTTCATCCTATGGATGCAATGTCCTTCATCATGCCACATCAAGTTCTGCGCAGTCCAGACCTTAAACATCATGGCTGGTTTTGTTGGGGTTCCATTTTTCCTCCATTAAGTCTCTCCACACATCATTCCCTGGTCGAGGGGGGCAATCTGTTCCCGGGATAGTGATTGAACTAGCCACAAGCTGCGGAAGAGCACCCGCGAACTTTAACACCCGCCCTCTGCTCTGTTTAAGATTCGCGCCGCAGGAGAGATTGGAACAAGCCTGCGACGCGAAGGAAAAACCCACTAAACACGGCTGCTGGATTACTCTTCAACCAACAGCTTAAAAACATAGAAAGCACAGCAAAATTCAGTAAAATCCAGGAAGACTTCTTGTTAAATTGAAGACATCTGCTGATAATTAATCTTCAGCTCCCAGTCATGTAGCTGGGGAAGGGAAGAAGCAAAAAAAAAGAAAAAATAAAGTCATGCCACTAGACAGGAAAATAATAGGAAGCAGTTGCACCACACGCACCGGGTGTTCAGATCAATCCAAAGCATCTACATGGAATACGAGTGGGGAAGTTGGATACACTGCTGTGCCTCCTTGTGGAACTATCTACCAGGCAGCGCTGCAGCCGGGAACTCTGCCTTGAATACAGCAGCTCCAATGGCAGTGGACCATCATTTGCTGCACCAGAGAACTTGCAGCATGCTGGACCTGCAGAAAGATTTACACTGGCCGCCAACGGGAGCGAATGATTTTGGAAAGTTTGCACGCTCCAGTCAACTACCTCGTCCAATACACAACATGTCCCAATTGTCGTGGACTCCAACCACACCCAGTGCTGTGCCTTAAATCGGGAAAACTCCAGTGGACTCCAGGGTCCACGCTTCGCTTCTTTGTCGGACACCCAATGCACGCACTGAGACTGACCTGGTTTGAACTGTATTCGGACTCCTGCATCATTCTGTATTTTCTTGATCATTTCTCCACTTCGTCCAATCACAATTCCTACCGAATGCCGTGGCACTGGTACCTAGAGTTTAAAAGATTACACGTAGGTCACAACACCTGTCTATATGTAAGCAATCTTACATCTGTACGCAACACCTGTCAACTTTTCACACGCCAAATTCCTATGTCCATGTTTAGAATGGAAACTGGATGTTCACACCTTTCCACAGTGGAGACACTGGAGGTAGAATCATAGAATGGTTACAGCACAGAAGGAGGCCATTCGGCCCATGCCAGCTCTCTGCAAGAGCACTTCAGCTAGTTCCACTCCCCCGCCCTTTCCCCGCAAATTTTTTTCCTTCAGGTACTTATCCAATTCCCTTTTGAAAGCCACAATTGAGTATCCCTACACCACCCTCTCAGGCAGTGCATTCCAGATCCTAACCACTCACTGCGTAAAAAAGTTATTCCTCATGTCACTTTTGGTTCTTCTGCCAATCACCTTAAATCTGTGTCCTCTGGTTCTCGGCCCTTCCGCCAATGGGAACAGTTTCTCTCTACCTACTCTGTCCAGACCGCTCATGATTTTGAACACCTCTATCAAATCTCCTCTCATCCTTTTCTGCTCCAAGGAGAACATCCCCAGCTTCTCCAGTCTATCCCTGTAACTGAAGTCCCTCATCCCTGGACTCATTCTCGTAAATCTCCTCTGCACCCTCTCTAAGGCCTTCACATCTTCCCTAAAGTCTTGCCCAGAATTGGACACAATACTCCAGCTGAGGCCGAACCAGTGTTTAATAAAGGTTCATCATAACTTCCTTGCTTTTGTACTCTATGCCTCTATTCATGAAGCCCAGGATCCCGTATGCTTTTTTAACTGCTTTCTCAACCTGCCCTGCCACCTTCAACGATTTGTGAACATATACCCCCTCTCTGTTCCTGCAGCCCCTTTAGGATTGTACCCTTTAGTTTATATTGCCTCTCCTCGTTCTTCCTACCAAGATGTATCACTTCGCACTTTTCTGCGTTAAATTTCATCTGCCACGTGTCCACCCATTTCACCAGCCTGTCTATGTCTTCTTGAAGTCTATCACTATCCTCTTCACTGTTCACTAAACTTCCAAGTTTTGTCTCATCTGCCAATTTTGAAATTGTGCCCTGTACACCCAAGTCCAAGATCATACAAGGAGCTCATTAACCTCGAACAATTGCAATCTGGAATTATATTTTGTTGATTAATTCTCCATTTAGCCTTGGGATGGGAATTGCACAATAAATGTTGATAGAAAAAAAGCAAAAAAAATTCAAATCTAAAAAAAAGCAAATGTAAAAAAGGTGGCTATGAAGCTCAATTACCCCTCGCTGACACAGCCTGCAGAAGGTCTTACTGAAGGAGCGCACACTTCCCAGGCAACACAAAAGGTCAGTTGAAATGGGGAAGAGAAAGAAGCAGAGACACGATATGGTCTGACTCATGCTCCAAAATAGCAAGAACCAGGCTATGAGGCAAAGGAAGGTCGCTGGTGAATATAAGAACAAGAATTCGGAGCAGGAGTAGGCCATACAGCCCCTTCGAGCCTGCTCTACCATTCAATAAGATCATGGCTGATCTTCGACCTCATCTCCACTTTCCTGCACTATCCCCATATCCCTTAATACTCAAAAATTTATCAAGGCAGGACTTGCGCGATATGTACAACGGTTTATCTAATTTGCTCCATCAATACATCAAGGTTTTAATGTGGAAACTTTCAAATGTTAGTCAGCAATTGATGCTTACTTCAGGTGCCTCTACTGCTCTCAGCTACTGCAATCCAACCAAACCTGCCCTATGGGGGGTTTCAGATAGCAGACACTGGCAGAACAAAAACAGCATCGCCCAGCAGGCATGAGTACCAAGGCATCAGTAGTCAGATTTCAGGGGCACCAATCTCAGCTGTACTGCTGCGGGTGAAGAGTGGGGGGGAGGAAATGCGCCACTTAGGAGCTGAAGGCTCACAACACCTGGGGAGGGAAGGAGGGTAACAAAAAAATCAAGGAATATTCCTTCCATTTACAAAAGCAATTTATGTGGCAGAAACCATATCGTTATAATGAAGATCGCGTGATTTGGAGCAGAAAAAGACAGAAAAGGGTAGATTTAAAAGCCTAAATAGCACTGAACGCAGTAAATGCGAGTATTGGAAAAACTTCTGTTCATTCGTATGCAACTCCCAACTGAACAAGTCCATTTGCGTGGATTAGGCTGTACAACACTGAATCACAGTCGTCTTCTGAAGCTGGATAGTCCCTGGACAATTGCATATAGTATCTGCAACCTCGATCAACTGGTCAGCAGAATAAACAAAGGGTGCAGAAGATAAACGTGTACTCCCGCTATGTTACATATTTATACATGGAATATACCGCACAGAAACAAGCCATTCGGCCCAACTGGTCTGTGCTGTTGTTTAAACTCCACACCAGTCTCCTCCTATTCCAGCTCATCTCAGCCTTTCAGCATATCTTTCTATTCCCTTCCCTCTCCTGTACTCGGCTAGTTTCCTTTTGAAAGCATCTACGCTATCTGCCTCAACCACTTCCTG
Source organism: Squalus acanthias (assembly GCA_030390025.1). Lineage (NCBI taxonomy): Eukaryota > Metazoa > Chordata > Chondrichthyes > Squaliformes > Squalidae > Squalus > Squalus acanthias. Next base: position 19,531,084 of record CM059445.1, read on the forward strand.
TGGTAGCGAGTTCCACATTCTAACCACTCTCTGAGTAAAGATATTTCTCCTGATTTCCCTATTGGAAATATTAGAAACTATCATTTATTTATGGCACCTAGTTTTGGATTCTCCCACAAGTGTAAACATTCTCTCCACATCTACACTCATGGATTTCTTGTGGCTTTGATCATTGGAGTCTCTGGTCCAGAGCACAACTGTAAAGATCAGCTGCTAACCCCCGGTCTAGGTCTTAAAGGCGACTGAACTAGACAAAACCAAGTAATCGCAGCTACTGAGAAACCGCGGAAGTCAACTGGGTTCAGGAAGGAGAAAATAAGCCAGTGCTTCAGCTTTCCATCACGACCCAGTGACGGTGCTCTGCAGTGTCCGTTGACAGGCAAAGACAGCTTTGGGCTCAGCTTCCGTGACTTCAGCGGCTGCCAACATGCTGCCAGAACACTCGGAGATTATTTGAACAAGGTACTGGCACCCACTAAACCGCACCCTAGCAAGAGTTAGCTATCCTCAGAAGGGGGGATATTGGGAGGAGAAATGCTGAAAGAACTGGGAATCCAGAAAATGGATCCACACTCCATGGATGATTTATCCGTCACAAAATTACAGGAAAGTCGCTTTGCTGCAACACCGTATCAGGGACTTCAGAAACCAACATAGAAAATAGTCAGCTGATCAATTGTAGCAGCCCTGCTGAATTTGGTACAAATTAAATACACCGTTTTACCTCGCCTCTAAAAAATTGAAGTGAACAAAGAAAAGGAAAAAAACGTTTACACTTACATCTAAACCACCAACTCCACCAGCACCCCGGTTGCCAAACTCATTTCTGTCCCCAAATCCTCCCTGGTCACGATCGTGCAGGATCTCCATCACCATGTCTCGTGCTTGCTGCAATAGTGCACAGCAAAGAAAGTTAACCCTACAACATAACTCAAGACACTGCGATTCAAAGCAGAAGATGCACACTGCTATTGACAGGTTTAGAGCGGGACTCCAGAATTGGGCGACACAGGGAGATTACTTTATCACTCTTTCACCTCAGATTTATTCACCGCATTAACCCCAAACGTCTCATCAAAAGAAAGGCTTTGATAAATATTGCAACTTCGGGCTGCGTGAAACATTCTTGTGCCCATAACCAATGTTGCCTGTAATTTTTGGGGGGGCCGCGCGGCCCCTTTAACAGGCTGTGTGACTCATTCAAAAGTCCGCGCAGGCGCGGTTTTTTCAATGTAAAGGCCGGCTCACCGGCTGCACAGGACCCCTGGAGCGCTGCGCGGCCGTGCAGCTTAACGGAAACGTTTCTCCAATCTCCCGACCATGCCTCTCACCACGAGAATATGCAAGTCAGTGAGCTGCAACTTCAAGATTCTGCAAGCCCAAGTTTATGATTGTTGTTGAACCCTCCGGTGACCCTGAACGCTCACAAGCCAGTGGTGGCTGGACAGTCAGTAAGTCGCTGGTGTCAGGCAACTACTAGGTTAAAGATTTTTTTATTTTTATTTTTTTTAAACTTGCCTTTATAGATCACCTTCAACACAGAACAAAGCCCCCAGAGGCGTGATCAGACAAAAATGGACGGCAAGCCAAAGTTTGGTCGAAAGGGAGAATTGTAAGGAAGATCTTAAATGAGGAAAGGGAGGTGGAGAGGCAGAGGGGCTCAGGGAGGGAAGAAGAGTGATGTGTGCAGGTGGCTGATGGCACCGCCGCCAATGATAGGGTCAACTGGAGAGGAGCTGCACAGTGTAGGAGATGCAGAGTAGGAAACAAATTACAATGCCAGCTGGCACGGGGACCAGGAAGGGTGGTTAGGTGGCCAGCAGTTTAGTGGTAATGGGGTCAAGGGAGCAGATGGTGTGTCTCAGGGTATGGGGGGGGGGGGGGGGGGGAAGAAAGAGAACGGGGACATTGGAAGAGAAACTAGAGAGGGTTCAGTGCTCCGGCTGCGGGGGAGGTTTGGTTTGGTTTGGTGGGCAAAAAGCAGAGGGGAAGCAGCAGAGACAGCTGGTCTCAATCTTTACTGACAAAAGTACACAAGCTCCTCGTGCTTGTTGGTGAGGGGTTTAAAGAGATAGTTGGTGGTGGAGAGCAGCAGCCAGGGATATCTTTGCTCTCCAAGATGATCCTGGAGTAGTGGGTGGGGTGGGCAGTGGAAAGTGGGGCCCCGAGTGTGCTTCATGTGGTCCAGCCAGATCTGGTGAAGGATAGCAAAACCAGTTGTGCCTTCGATAAACTAGTGTCTGCCCTTTTTGGACTTGAGCAGATGAAGATGGGGCCAAACCATGGGGAACGACCAGGATGGGGGAGAGCAAAGGTTTGGCAGGGGGATGACCTTAGATTCCCATAAGGAATAAATCAGGAAGAATTAGGAGAGCAAGCTTTTCTTAGTGACCAGTTAGCAGTAGAGAGGCAGCTATTAACTGCTCTCCTGATTGCACTAGGCCTGCTGCAAGAGGAGGTAAAGGTGGTGACAATCTGCACATGGATGGTGGTTTGAATTCAGAGATACAAGCAAGCTCATACCTGTACTTTAAAAGGATCACCGATAATTCGGAGCGGTTTATCTACATTAGCATTTTGTGAACCATCTTGGATTAAAATCATCTTCACTCCAGCACGCTCCTGTTTACAAAAAAATTACAGAACCTTTAGTATGAAAAGGAAGTACTGTAATACTAGTAGGGTCCCTGCCCATAAAACTTGGAACGCAAACTAGCTCGTCTAAAAAACAGCAAACTCCAAAGTTAATCACAAATTTCTCTATTTGCACTTCAATCAGCACGTTATGGACTAATAAAACATGTTATACATTGACAGCACTATTTTTCTTTGGGTAATTCAGCGCCTTCCCACAATTAATAGTTAATAAAGTGCAGCACAAGCCGATGTCCTACCATGCAATGAGAGGGGATCTCACTGAAGCATACAACATTATTACAGGGCTTGATAGGGTGGATGCTGGGAGAAGGTTTCCCTTGGCTGGGGAGTCTAGAACCAGTGGTCACAGCCTCAGGATAAAGGGTAGGCCATTCAGGACTGAGATGAGAAGAAATTTCTTCAGAGGGTGGTGCATCTTTGGAATTCTCTACCCCAGAGGGCTGTGGAGGCTCAGTCATTGAGTATATTCAAGACAGAAGTCAATAGATTTCTGACTAGTAAGGGCATCAAGGGATATGGCGATAAGGCCGGTAAATGGAATTGAGGCAGATGATCAGCCATGATCTCATTGAATGGTGGAGCAGGCTCGAAGGGCCGAATGGCCTACTCTTGCTCCTATTTCTTATGTACCACACTGTCTGCAAACCAGAGAGATCATACAATTTGTTCAAAGAAGTTTTTTCATAATGTGTATGTTGTTTGAAAACAGACAACTAATCTCCTAAATTTAAGATTGTATTGATGATTAGAACAAGTGGTTTGCTGCAGCACAACACAGGAATATATAGGACAGGAGACGACTAGTCCCAGAGTCGAGGAAAATCCAAGCTCCCATTACTCTCTCTCTCGGCAGCCCAGTTCATACTTTCACCACCCGCTGCGTAAAGTAAATAAATCTAAACTCTCTTTTCACCCTCCCTCCACATTTGGGACTGCGCCTTCTTGTAGAATTTGTGACCATGTTAAACATACCAACCTTTTAGAATCTTGAGTACTGCTGTAAGTTAAACACCCGCCCCCCCCAAATTTCAATAATTGGTGATTTGCTGTGTAAATGTCAAGTCCATGGGGCGGCTGAGCTCCTGGTTTCTGAACAGTGACAATTCACTCAAACAAATCACTTACCCTAACTGATTCCCAGGCTTTGGACCCTAGCTGAATGGAACTAGAAGTGAAAGAAGACAATCTAATTGAACAAAGTGCTCATAGCCAGGTACCTGTTTGAACTGATGCCAACCGAACTCACAGTTAGGACCCCAAACCATTCTACCTGGGAACTCGGATTTAATCTACTGACTAAAGTTACCCTTTAGACTGGCTTCAACGAAACAGATGATTTGGATTTTGATCAGTGAAGTTCCCTCAAACTTTATCCTCCCCTTTGTACCTGAAGTTGTTTGATGGTCTCTCCCCCCTTTCCGATAATTAGTCCAGCCTTCCCTGCTGGAATCACGATTTCCTGAATGGATCCATTTTGTCCGTTTGTGGTATCGTGGGGCTGACCCGGAGGCCCACCTCGACCCCTAGACACTATCTCGTCCAGCAACATTTTCGCTGTCCTGAAAATATAATGCACACGAATGCAAATCGCATCATAACAAGCGTTTAACTGCAACTATTTTAATTTCCGGTAAACATTTCCTTGCCCTATATTACAAAGGAAGCTGGGAGTTAAAAGCGAACTATCCTAGGATATTTCAAAGGTATTTTGCTAAATATAATATGTGGCATGGGGCAACATTTGATTTCTGCTCCAGTCCCAACCGTTGTGAGCTCTAATCAAGTTCTCTGATCTGGATGACTTTGAACCGGACTGAAACTAAGAGTGAGACAGGAGGTTTTCTCTGCAACCATCCTAACAGGGCTAGGATATTCCACAGTCCTGGAATATAGGCTTTGCAGGAAAAATGATGACCGTAACAAGAGCCACCAAGCTCTTGAAGACTTCCATTCTTGTTCAATTGTGTTCCAGATGTGGAGAGTGGACTAATCACCAAAATGCCTGGTAAATCCAACATGCCACAGAAGACAAGAACAAATCTAGCCAAGTCTGCTTCTAGGAGCCACCTGTGTGGGTGCACTCCCGAGGGGGTTCTCATCTTTCGGCCTCCAGCCCTCTCCCCCTTGCTATTTTGGCCACTGTCAAAGACCAAAGCATTCCGCTGAAGACCAGGAATCAAAAAGGAAAACAGCTACTGTCACCAGTTCATTGATACAACTCGATTAAGACAAGGAGCCCTCAGGAAGGGAACTCAAATGTGCCAGGGGACCCTACTGGCCAACTGTACTACTTTGAACGAATACGGTCTAAACCCAACACAACATGCGACTCAATGCAAAAGGTTGGGACATGGACAGAGGCACTGGCTCGTGACTAGACACTGGCTTACAACACTACTACAGGGCAGACCCACATTGCTGACAGTAACTGGGACATTTGTACTTACTGAATTGACTCTGAATTCCCAGTCAACGAGACGCATCGTTCTGGCAAACCTCCGCTTTCTGGTAGAAAAGAATTTCTAGTTAGGTGTATTTAAAGGGCAAGTTCCCAACACAAACATGATTCATGACCTCAAGGAAGAAGAAATAAAATAAATAGCCCCTTAAGACGTTTTCACTCTTAGTTTACTGGAACAAATTCTGCTAGTTTGCTGTGTGTGCAACAGGATAAAACCTCCATAACCACAAGATGATACAAAGTTGTCAAGTAGAATAAGGCCTTTGCAGCCAGACAAAAGTCACAATTCTACAAGATTAATATTTCTCCACAGTAGCAGAGATAATTTAGCTCTTTGTTAAACAGGAAGATGTTTACGAGTGGAGCATGTTCGAGTTAAAGGCCAACGAAACCATCGCTTTTCCTGAAGTACGAGAAACTTAACAGCATCAGGACTTCAAACACACTGAAGCTCTTTTTTGGAGAGGCATGAGCTGAACTGTGTTCTGCTTGAGAAAAGAGGCACCAACCGTCCCATACATTCAACCAGCAGCACTATTTTTGGGAGGTGGGGGCGGAATCGATCACATTTTTGCTGTGATCATAAAGGGATCCAGATTGACTTTAAAAAAGGTTGCAAAGACACAAACAAAAAGTGTTATCTTTCTCGCTAAAATTGCCAATTCAAAATGGAATGAAGCTGGGCAGGTGGAAGGGGCATCAGTGGGAGAGCATTTTGGGGGTAGTGATCATAATTCAGTTAGATTTAGGGTAGTTATGGAAAAGGACAAAGAAAGACCAGGAATAAAAGTTCTCAATTGGGGAAAAGCCAATTTTACTAAGCGGAGATGTGATTTAGCCAAAGTGGACTGGAAGCAGCTACTTGAAGATAAATCAGTGTCAGAGCAGTGGGAGGCATTCAAGGAGGAGATACTTGTGCTGAGCACGCACTATGTTCCCTTAAAGAAGAAGGGTGGGACTAACAAATCCAGAGTCCCCTGGATGTTAAGGGGCATATAGGGTAGGATAAAGAAAAAAGGGAGGCTTATGACAGTTACTGAGTGCTCAATACCACAGAAAACCTAGAGTATAGAGTGTGCAGGGGTGAAATTAAAAAAGGAAATTAGGAAAGCAAAGAGAGAGCATGAAAAAATATTGGCAGGTAAAATCAAGGAAGACCCAAAGATGTTTTATAAATACATTAAGAGCAAGAGGATAACTAAAGAAAGAGTAGGGCCCATTAGAGACCATGAAGGTAATCTATGTGCGGAGGCAGAAGACGTGGGTATGGTCCTTAATGAAAACTTTGCGACTGTTCACAAAAGAGAGAGACGATGCAGACGTTGCAATCAGGGAGGAGGAGTGTGAAATATTAGATGAAATAAACAGTGCGAGAGGAAGTATTAAGGGGTTTAGCAGCTTTGAAAGTGGATAAATCCCCAGGTCCGGATGAAATGTATCCCAGACTGTTGAGAAGTAAGAGAGGAAATAGCAGAGGCTCTAACCATCATTTTCCAATCCTCTCTGGCTCCAGGTGTGGTGCCAGAGGACTGCTGACGTGGTACCATTGTTTAAAAAAGGATAGACCGAGTAATTACAGGCCAGTCAGCCTAACCTCAGTGGTGGGAAAATTATTGGGAAAAATTCTGAGGGAGAGCATAAATCTTCATTTAGAAAGACACGGATTAACCAAGGACAGTCAGCATGGATTTGTTAAGGGGAGGTCATGTCTGACTAACTTGATTGAATTTTTTGAGGAGGCAACAAGGAAGGTCGATGAGGGTTGTACGTTTGATGTAGTGTATATGGATTTTAGCAAGGCTTTTGATAAGGTCTCACATGGCAGACTGGTCACGAAAGTAAAAGTCCATGGGATCCAAGGCAAAGTGGCAAGTTGGATCCAAAATTGGCTCAGAAGTAGGAAGCAAAGGGTTATGGTCCATGGGTGTTTTTGTGACTGGAAGTGGGGTTCTGCAGGGCTCAGTGCTAGGTCCCTTGCTTTTTGTGGTATATATCAATGATTTAGACTTGAATGTAGGGGGTATGATTAAGAAGTTTGCAGATGATACAAAAATTGGCCGTGCGGTGGATAATGAAGAAAGCTGCAGACTGCAGCAAGATATCAATGGACTGGCCAGGTGGGCAGAACAGTGGCAAATGGAATTCAATCTGGACAAGTGCGAGGTAATGCATTTGGGGAGGGCAAACAAGGGAATACACAATAAACGGTAGGACCCTGAGAAGTGCAAAGGGACCTTGGAGTGCAGGTCCACAGATCCCTGAAGGTAGCAGGACAGGTAGATAAGGTGGTTAAGAAGGCATACGGGATACTTGCCTTTATTAGCCTAGACACAGAATATAAGAGCAGGGAGGTTATGCTTGAACTGTATAAAACGCTAGTTAGGCCTCAGCTGGAGTACTGCGTGCAATGCTGGTCACCACATTACCGGAAAGATGTGATTGCGCTCGAGAATCACAGAATCCCCACAGTGCAGATAGAGGCCATTTCGGCCCATCGAGCCTGCACCGACACATATCCCACCCTATCCCCGTAACCCCACGTATTTAATCCCCCTAACACACAAAGGGTCAATTTATCATAGCCAAATCAACCTAACCCGCACATCTTTGGACTGTGGGAGGAAACCGGAGCACCCGGAAGAAACCCACGCAGACACGGGGAGAATGTGCAAACTCCACACAGACAGTCACCCGAGGCCGGATTCGAACCCGGGTCCCTGGCGCTGTGAGGCAACAGTGCTAGCCACTATGCCACCGTGTTGTTACCAAAGAGGGTACAGAGGAGATTTACGAGGATGTTGCCTGCACTGGAGAATTTTAGCTACGAGGAAAGATTGGATAGGCTGGGGTTGTTTTCTTTGGAACAGAGGAGGCTGAGGGGAGACATTATTGAGGTGTATAAAATTATGAGGGGCCTAGATAGAGTGGATAGGAAGGACCTATTTCCCTTAGCAGAGAGGTCAATAACCAGGGGGCATAGATTGAAAGTAATTGGTCAGAAGTTTAGAGGGGATTTGAGGAGAAATTCTCACCCAGAGGGTGGTGGGGGTCTGGAACTCACTTCCTGAAAGAGTGGTAGAGGCAGAAACCCTCATCGCATTTAAAAAGTACTTGGATATGCACTTGAAGTGTCGTAACCTACAGGGCTACGGACCAAGTGCTGGAAAGTGGGATTAGGCTGGATAGCTGTTGGCTGGCACGGACAAGATGGGCCGAATGGCCTCCTTCTGTGCTGTAAATTTCTATGATCCTATAAAAAGGGAAAGCTACAGTGGAAAACCGTGCGTGTTATGCCACAAATTAAGAGTGCAAAATGCAGTTGTACTCACCATCACAATTTGGCCCTGGGGAAGGAAGAAAAAATCACAATTTATTTCGATTTGCAGCAACACAAGCTGTTGGGACCAGATCCTTTTTAAGAAATGTCAGCAATGGCCACAAGCACAAAACTTAGTGTGGAGCCCGGACAAGTGACTGCCCAGCGATTCGTTTACTGAACCGTTTTAGCCCCAGCACCCTGCCACCTGAATCGGGCCCGAGTGGGAGTCACGAGCTTTGCCTTTCTCCCCCGAACAATCCTCAAAGAATGTTACTTCTGTTAAAAGGACAGGAGCTGGGGGGAGGGAGGACCATGTTCACTTCTGCAGAAGTAAAGAGCAGGGCTACAGTGGAGTCTTGGCTTCTGACATTGCTTTAATTGGCAGTTTTTGAGATCGAATTACAGCTGAAGTGTACAACTCCATTGCTCAGTTTTATTTTGAAAATGTTTTCTTTGATTATCAGCCATGTTTCATCGGGTACATGTACCATGGGTGCCAACAGCTTGCTGGTATCTCATCCAAGTGATCGCTTTTCACAAAACAACCTAGACAGTAAGTATTGGTAGGCTAGCTGACCATCGAAGGCGCAACAACTGGGCCAAATTATGTCCGTGATGGACATCTGTTCCAAACCAAAGAACACGGGATAGCTGTCAGGAACTGGAACCCTGGCTGACCTTTTCCCGTGCTTTAATGAGGTGCTAAGTTTGACTGGTGCACTACTCTGCTGCCCAAGCTGAATGAGCTTACTCAGCAGAGCTCACAAGTTGAGCCTGGAACCTGTTGCTATCTGGGGCCGAGGTGGATCCACTGAGCCATCAGGCAAACCCCAAATGAAAAGGATTTATCCAAGAAGCAGTTCTGCATGTGCTTTCTTGTTTATATTTATCAATTCAACTGGCAAAAATGCCAAGCCCAGAAATAACTAACTTGCAACAATGCACGTGGTCACAAAACACTTAAATGTCATAGAAACACTGCAATGTGGAGCAAAGTTGGAACTCAAGTAAAGAAACAAGATAAAAGCTTACAATACCTGGAGCAATCTGTACTTTGCAACCAGACTCCTGCTGTATTCGGTTTATCTGTTCCCCACCTCTGCCTATAACTAAAATAAACCCACATTTCACAAATCGGGCAGGATTACACATCAGCAGGTGGCGGCACATCTTAGGCATCCAAATACAGTACACACAGGTACATGGAGCACCTTCCAGAGCGGTCAATAGTACAGAGCAATGTATTACAGCAGCAGTTTTCAAAATCAGACCAGCTCGCTACAGTCTAAAACTACCAAATAAAATTCACTGAACATGCGTGTTACAAGTAAAACACAGTCGAACACCAATATCTATTCTAGTGTAGCCAGAGCCCCAAAGTATTCCACCCCCACCGTCACACAACACAGCGGCACCTCACACACACCCATCAGAATCTCCAAGTTATCCCGTCCAATATTCTCTCCTTACCCCATATCTCCTGAAGGTAACGCATGCCCTTGTATGGTTCCACAGATGGCGGTAGGCCTCCAGTATCTTGCCCAAGTGACCATTCTGCATCAGTGAGACTGGAAGGTGAGTGTCGAGGGATTTGGGGGGGAAGAGAGGGTTTTGCAACTACGCAGTTAGATACCATCTTCACGCTCAAAGCACTTCTGGGAGAGGTTGGACAGCAATCAGAGGTAGAAACCCTGACAAATATCCCCTCCGAAACGTGGGCATTCTGAGAGATTATCTCGCTCTGCACAGGGTCGGGTCAACTGGGACGCTCACTTTGGAAGAAAACATACAAAATGGGGCTCAATATTCCAAACCAACAACACAGCCAAGTTACGGGTTTAAACAGACACCAATACTACCACCTGCTGATTCAACTAAATATTTAAGCATGTGATTACTGGGGCTTCCATTATACTGGGAACTAGTGCTCACTCACCTACCTGTCCATAAGTTGCCCCAATGTGGCTGCATATGTAGCATTCCAATAAATAGTCTACAGAAACACAGGGACAATATCTAACAGCTATCAAGTGTTTTCCGCAGAACAGGTGGTGAAATTAGAATGCTCCAGGGAAAGGCCATTATGTGAGCCACACCATGGTACCAATGTTCCCTTGAAGTTGCGTAGCCGCACAGCGCTCCAGGGGTCCCGCGCAGACTTTTGAATGGGCCGCGCAGTCGGTAAAGGGGCCGTGCGGCCAAAAAAAAATTATGGGGAACATTGCAGGGCACACTTACATTATATATAAAACGCATACTTTAAAAGCCAAACAAGTTTAACTGTACCTCCGCCCTTGTTAAAAATTAAACAGTGGATGCCCCACGTATCAAGGTACTGCAGGATTTCCACTACTCCCAATTTTAATATAGTAAAACTGAAAGGTACCACACAGCTGGCTAGAGTCCAGCATTCTCCAATCTTAACATTCAAAAGTAAGATGGCCCCTTCAGTGGGAAACTCTTAAGCACTATTAAAAGATGAAAATGGCCATCCGGTGCATGAAAAAGCCAAATGAAAGTGCAGTGACCCCCAACCCCATTTCCAACTACATCCTCTCAATAGCTGAATTGGTAAAGCCAGCATATAACGTGCTCGATACCACGGTCAATGCACTGAGTCGGCCGATCCCAGCTGGGGTGCTGGTCAGGGTATTACAATTCACCTCTGCCCTCCCCAACCTAGGGAGGGGGTTGGTCCAAGTTCCCGATTCCTGATCGCTAGCCAGTGGTCCCTATTGAATTGTGCACATGTATGGGAATTGAGTCAGGACAGGAGCTGTCTGGTCTCACGTGAAGGAAGTTCACTTGGGCGAGGTACTGGAGTCGATGCCTTCAGGGGTACGGGGAGGATTAAATCGCAAAAAAATATTTTTAAGCTCCACTCGCACATTAACCCATTGTAAACTCACCGAGACCAACCATCCCATCTGGTACTCTGTAATCCTCTGTAAGGGTTGCCCTGGAAAAGAAGGTAGATTTCAGTGCACGGAGACACGGGCCAGCGTAAATCTAACAGAAGTGTCATCCTTTATCCTCATTGCCTGTGTTTAAAAATTTTCCAGTGTAGCCGACTGCACTGCACAAGTCAATGTGCTTATTAATTGTTTGAAGTGTACACATTACTGTTGAAGGCACAGTCATTTACACACAGCAATTAGTAAAACTGAGATCTGGATGGCACCGAAGGATGAAAATTATGTCACAATACTGATGTGGCAAACAATTTTAGAATCCTGCCCAGCTACTTTGAGAATTTTGAGTTAAGAATACACGCATCAACAGAACAGGGAATCAAAAGCTTAATCAATGATAAACAGGACACAATCTCTCTCACTGCTCTGCATCCTGGATCAGCTTACATGCGCAGGCTGAGGGGTGGTCCCAAAGTTCTCAGACTCCACACGCGTATCATTTAATATCCTGGAGTTGGGTTAGTGGAAAGCTCATTTCCTTCCCCAAATATATCCCCTTAGGACCAGCACCAAATAAAGAACGAGCCCAGATAAATCATTTGGTAATAAAGCAACACTACTAATTATTTGGCTTGGACAGAAGCAGAGCCGAACTGTCCTGGTATTTTCTCACTCTCCTCCTACTGCTCCCGTTCACTCAAATAGCTCTCTAGACAAGGTGGCAGTAACTAGTCTGCTATGGGGGTGAGCTCAAGTGGCAAAACAACCACGCGAAGCAGTTTTACCTGTTCTAAGCACCACATGTCCATTCCACCTTCTGTAGCTTGACTGACTCTTAACTAGAGCAAAACTGGAGGTGGAAAGAGGAGTGAAGCAGCCAGAGGAGAGTGCTGACAGAAGGTTGAAAGAAACCAGGGAAAACCGTTACAACTGTATACTTCAACAGCATATATGCCACCATTAATTACGATTAAGAAGTTCAACAATATATACAAGAGCTGGTATTTTACAGCCTAATGGTGCTCCGATTGCAAAAGGCAAACGATACACTTAAGTACATACTAATGCATACTTAAAGCTGCCTGCACAGACCCAACACACCTCAAAAGGGAATCTTCAGTTTGGGACAAATGGGGTTTGGCAAAAAGTTCAAAAATGAAAAGGCTGAAAAGTATGTTTTATCTGCTGACTTCTGATTCTAAAGCTTCAACAAGAAGCCTGACTCCGACCCTGTAATGCACAGCAGCAGTCCGACAATAGCACATTACTCCATTGACAACTCAGAAAACACTCGCATTTAGCCCCCCAAAAAAGTGCAAGACTTTCGCTTACAAAAAGGAAAAAAAAAATCAGGCCTTGCTCGATGCGGGAAAAAGTTTGGCGGGTGGGGGCTGAAATTTTGCATCCCTACATTTTGAACCTGGTTTCAGATAAAATCTTTAGCAGATAAGAATGGATACTTTAATGCAAGTTTACCAAAAGACAATGCACTCAACACATGATGGTGAGCACTTCATAAAAATCATGAGCAACAACAATGCTGGTATTAGGAGTAACAGTTCAAGGATAATAAAATTTAGCATACATGTTAAAGGGGTGGTGGTCTTCCGGTCTGTAAAACAAAAACATAACAGGTCACCACCGCAGAACAGATGCCCCCCAATCAGTGCCAATAACCTCCAAGTCCCCATTCGGGCAAGGTGACACTCTGAAGACGACAATCTTTTAACACAGCGAAATTACACAACAGCACACATCCTTCTACAACTGGATCCTGAATCCACAGCCAAAGATCATGCTGGACCCTGCCTCCTGCTATAAATGAGCTGTGAAAGGGGCACCGCGAACAAGGGGGACAGGAACAAAAGCAGCGCACTCATCTTTTTAAAGTCATGGATCTTATTTCTTGTCGGACTTGGACAAGTGCGGCTCTCCCAATGGTCCCGTGAGGAGCTGAGCTACACGGTTTACACAGAGTTAACTAAACTCAGCCAAGGCAGTGGTAAGGATGCTAAAATTGCCCATGTGCACAGGGATGGGGAAGGAGCAGGAACGAGAGGCCTCCTTATCCTGATCACTATCCAGCAGCTCTTACTTTTTAAAGTGCATGTTGGGACAGGACCAGGCATGGCTGCAATGTGGTTGAACAGCCTGTAGACACTCCTCAGGGCCAACACATGAAAAGTGGCCAACTGGGTGAGCTATTAGAGCACAACTAACAGCTGGAGATTCGCACCCCACGTGGAGTCTTCAGAAAATTGTGGTAGAAAATTGAAACTGGAAAGAAAAGGCTATTTTGGAAGGAAATTTAAATATTTGGTACCATTTTGGTCAGTGATTTCAATCTCACTTTGTAGCTTTCCTCTGCCACTTCCTTCATAGAACTGGAAGGATCCCACTTGAGGTCTGCATATCCAGCATTAAGCAAAGATGTCTCGATCACAGTGACCACGTTATTACAGGAGGACCACAACTCAAAGTCAAACTGTTTAATGCCATGATGATTAATGTAAGTAGCCTACGATAGCCACTACAGAACACTGATACAATACAAGCTGGATAATTGCAACTAGAAGTGATTAAAGCTGAATGGAAATCTCTCACAATTGTACAGCATGTAAACATATCCCAAACCAGCGTATTGTGGGGAGTTATGGATCAAAATGATGATTCAGAAAGCTCTGCACTCTTACCCCTCCAGCCCACTTGCACAACTCTGGCCAACCCAATACCTCTGCCAAAACCAACCAAATTGACAGAATGGAAGTACACAAGATTTAACGCAGAAAAGTGTGAAGTGATACATTTTGGTAGAAAGAATGAGGAGAGGCCATATAAACTAATTGGTAAAATCCTGAAGGGGGTGCACGAACAGAGAGACCTAGGGGTATATGTGCACAAATCGTTGAAGGTGGTAGGGCAGGTTGAGAAAGCAGTTAAAAAAGCTTACGGAATCCTGAGCTTCATGAATAGAGGCATAGAGTACAAAAGTGTGGAAATTATGAACCACCTTTATAAAACACTGGTTCGGACTCAACTGGAGTATTGTGTCCAATTCTGGGCACCGCACTTTAGGATGGATGCAAAGGCCTTAGAGAGGGTACAGAAAAGATTTACAAGAATGATTCCAGGGTTGAGGGACTTCAGTTACGTTGATAGACTGGAGAAGCTGGGGTTGTTCTCCTTGGAGCAGAGAAGATTTGATAGAGGTATTCAAAATCATAAGGGGTCTGGACAGAGTAGAGGGAAACTGTTCCCACTGGCAGAGGGGTCGAGAACCAGAGGACACAGATTTAAGGTGATTGGCAAAAGAACCAAAGGCGACGTAAAATAAATTTTTTTTTTTTTTTAAAACACAGCGAGCGGTTAAAATCTGGAATGCACTGCCTCAAAAAGGTGGAGGCAGATTCAATCGTGGCTTTCGAAAGTGAGTTGGATAAGTACCTGAAGGAATGAAATTTGCAGGGCTACGGAAAAAGGGCGGGGGAGTGGGACTAGTTGAAGTGCTCTTGCAGAGAGCCGGCACAGGCTCGACGGGATCACTCGCCCTGATTTTCCAGTTAGAAAACAGCATGTAGGTAGTCAGATATGAACCTGCGTACCTTGACTTCATGGTGGCCAAGTCTTTGAAATAATGCCTTATTGAACATGTGCTACATATATAATTATTACTTGCAGTATCAAATGTCTGCTGACTTTTGTGATGTGGTAACCACATTACACACACCTCCACTTCTAAACTCTACTAATTGAATTCGTGTTAAGAGGATACTTGTTTAAACTGTTTTTTCTCTCCATTTCCACCACTTCTGAAGGGGCTGACTCTTGGAGTTCAGCTCCATGGATGCCCGTCACCCTCGCATACCTCATTCAAGTGTCCAACTATTCATGTGCGCGTCTTGATCGAGAGTGGACAATGACATTACATTCAAGCTTCTGGTGGGGGTTACTGTATACTGATCAGGATTGCCCGACTAACTGTCTCCGCCCTAACCCAAATGCTCTATAGCCAATCGTAGTGCCTCACTGCTGTCCCAGCCAAGATCGGCCGACAGCAGAGACTGGGAATTGAATGTTGGGTCATCCTGATCTGTATGGCTCAGGGGTGGATTCCTCATCTGAGCCGTGAGGGGGAAAGCTGCACATTTATCTTCAACATCAAGCTCTCCTTACCTTTGCTGATGTATTGCTGCAAGCTGAGCTCCGATCGCTAGGAGAGAAAATAGGGACGAAGTTAAAGGAAAAGCACACAAGCTTCCACATGGAACTCGACATTAAATCAAATTACACACTGAAAAAGTTGTAACACACTTGTGCAAGAAATATGTGAACAGTGTCAAATTTATTCAAGGCCCTTCAACACAAGTGCACATGATGCTCGCCAGTTCTGAAGCACTTTCTTCTCTGAAATGAATACTCTGGATCGCTTTCATTGCTAAGAACTCAAAGTTGTTTCACGCCAGACGTTGTAGGTCAAGAGGATGTCCAATAAATGGGGGGCAGGGGGTGAAATAGTCCAGCTATTCAAACTATTTTTTAAATTTTTTTTTAAGTCATCAGAAATATAATTACTTCAACAAACTGCACCTAAACTGCTGTAAAATTGAGCACAAGTCACAAACACAGATATTTTTTGAGATGTGAAAACCCGGGGATGTGATTCATCCGGACACTCGATTGGGTGACCAGATAGCAACTGTGAAAAGTAGCTTAGCTGCTCCGCCACTGACATTGGTTTTCTTCGCCACCGATTCTAGTTTTTTTTAAAGTAACTCTCTCCGGTATCTCCGAGTCAAGGGGAGGAGCTGGAGATCTGCGCCACAGCTTCCAGCAATGCAGCTCGAGAACTGGCCACTGGGAAGTGCACAAGATCAAGCCAGGGTGAATGGCTCTCTCTGATATCAAATGCCGCCATTTATTCAGCTATCAAACTCCAGAAATTCAAGACAACAGATGCAATGGATTCAGTTGGTACTGTGAATCGAGATCTCTCGCTCTCCATCAACACACTGAAATCATGACCCAGAAATTATTTTTTTCTCCGCCCCGTTGAGATATCCTAAGTCCAGCCTCACTCAATGGCTGGATTCAGTGCTGAGTGCAACAAGTGGGGCAGTTTAACATGAAAAATTACTTTTCGTCTACGAGTGGCCAGTCCAGCCTCTGGTGGCTCAAGATGTCCCTCGTTGGAAAGTGGCCTTTAGGGCTCCTGAACACTAGAGATCTTTTTATTTTGGAAGCGGCATGTTACGGGACTCCTTTCTGCTCACTATGGATACGATGATGAATCACCAGGGGAAACCCAATTCCACTTGCGTTCTGTCTAACCTGTTGCCCAGTTAGGTTTCACTCCATATCCAACCATGCCTTTGTTTTCTTGCAAGGAGTTACTCCACAGTATTCATTTGTTTTACCTCACTGCTTTTGGGAAAACAGTCAAGAATTAAGCCCAGAAGGCAAAGTACAAGTACATCCAAACGTCTATCAGCTTGATGCCCTGCAGCCTATTTTACTGGGTTGATTTATACAAATGCGCTATCACTAATTCATGAAAATCATATCCTCAGTCTCAAGTTTCAAAACTGAAGAGCAACACCTTATTCCACAGCAGCCACAGTCAAACATTTCAGCAAAATATTCGGTCCTTGATTATTGCAAGAACTTGGTACAGCACCAGTGCTGTCACTGGGTTTATCTACTACACTGATACGATCAGCCAGTGCACTAACTAGCCTAGTGCCGTTCTTGTGTGATGCTCTTAAGTCAGCACCTCAAACTGCCCCCACTGCTGCTCACTGACCGGTAATTATCAGAAATTCGCCACAGCGTTATCTAGCTGAAAATGTTCTCTGCCAACACAACCCAACTGTGTTCGACCACAATTCAGACACGCCCACTGTTCTGGGTTTTTTTATTGAAACCCAAGTGTGAAACCATTGTTTGTGGTCCAGCTCCCAGCAGATTTCACATGCCCATCTCATTTGACTGAAAGCCTAGTGACAACACTGACCCAATGTTTTTTTGTAAATGTATGGAATAAGTCGACTTTGTACTTACGATCGCTTTGTGCTGCTATTTTTTTGCTATCAGGCTGATCTGTAAAACAGAAAGGAGGGATTTTTTTTTTTTTTTTAAACACCGTGCAAGGAAGAATTTAGGCTGCTGTGCACAGAATGTCAAAAGCACTCGTTACATTCTGCCCCATCACGGAAAGCGCTCTTCACACATTTCTTCACACTCCCCCATCTACCCCTCCCCTTTATTGCACAGATCAGTGCCAGGAGCACAGATTGAATATTCCTGGAGTACCACACACATTGACAAGCGTTCGGCACCCTGCTGCCACCAGTGCAACATAAGGCCAATATCTGGGTCCCTCGATCCCCAATTCAGATTACAAACTGCGAAGTTCATCCGATGTGGACAAGACCACATTCTCAACACGAACAGGGCTATTGCCTAAATTGTACATGCTGATCTCCCACGGCATTGTTCGTGCTGACTCAGGATTTGCTGTTTTATGAAAATAGGTCTGTCATTTGGGGGATAACTTCAGGGCCAGTAATTTACAGTGAATAAGTTAAATTGCTTCATTAGATGGCATTCTGGGATTTTACTTGTGCTTTGGAGATTGAATTCCACGATTCTGCAAAAGCCATAAACGAATGGCCATTATAAATATCTCTTTACCTGGTATTAAAGCTAAGAATACACAGCAAGATCAGCTGGAGTTAGCTAATGACTATTCAGCGGTTCTGCATGGTGGGGGGGGGGCGGGCGGGGGGGAGCTGCACTGGGAGGTCTGCGGCTTTGGCAGCACTTAGGCACAGGTGCTGGAGTCTGGAAGCACTCCAGTGGGGCTGCTGGGTTTCAGCTGCGAGGGGACGAGAGTCTTTGGTCTGACATTATGCAGATTGACTCACTGGCGGATTCCTCGTGCCTGCTGGTACGGAGAAGAGTGGCACTAGCCTGACAACAACCGGATCAGAGAAGAAAGAAAGACATGGCCAATATTTAAAAAAAACGCATGAAGTTACTAATTTGTCTCATTAAATGGATGAAATATTCACATGCTTAGACAGGGTTTTCCCATTGTGACATGTTGGTTTTTCATTATAAATGAGACACCCCGGAGGTAAAGTTAACTCGTACAGGAAATGAGCGGCGCGTTCAAGATTTCTAATCTTAGTGAACTGCCCATGGTGTGACCCAGTGAGAAAGGAGTTTAAAGACATCAGAAACCTGCCCCGTGGTGCCAGCTAGTGGGCAGAGCGCGCAACTACACTAAGAGGTGACAGAAAAAAGTGGATTGGGAGCGTTGGCAGCAATTTAGCAGTAAATGTTGACGGAAAAGCATGACCAAAAATCAGGACGACCGGAAGTAAGGTTTGTGGACAAGAACTGAGTGCCCTACACAAAGTTTTTAAGATACAGATAGATAGAGGTGATACATTTAAGTGGATGTTATTGTACCGGAACGCCCATTTAAATGCGCAGCCGATGTCTATATATAGCCACCTCTGGCCTTCAAATACAAGCGAGGGAAATGCGAGTGCAGCTGGAGCAGGTTTAATGCTGAAAAACATGACTGTGTTGTAATCCTAGTCACTTCTGGCCCACTGACTCAATCGAATCCAGTTATCAAGAGAATTGGATCTGGTGGAGATAGTGAAAGGTGGGGGGGGGGGGGGGGGGGGGGGGGGGGGGGGGGGAGAAAAAAAGAAAACCGTACATTTATCTTTTGCCTCATCGCATCCACAGAACATCCCAAAACACTTCACAACCGCTGAGCAACAAAGATAGTAAGGAAAGGAATAACTGTGCTCAAGGCTGCTAGATTGGCTTCAATTTGATATCTTGATCCCAAAATTTAACAGCTTTGGCACCAGTATATGTCAATCAGAACTATGGGGAGAGTTCTTCAATGGTCACTGCAGCAGAGTAAAAATAAAACAAGGAATCATAACCGAGAACTTTATGCAATGCAGCCAAACATCGAGGTTCACTAGATTGATTCCTGGGATGAGAGGTTTGTCCTATGAGGAGAGATTGTGTAGATTGGGCCTATATTCTCTGGAGTTTAGAAGAATGAGAGGTGATCTCATTGAAACATACAAGATTCTGAGGGGGATTAACAGGGTAGATGCTGAGAGGTTGTTTCCCCTGGCTGGAGAGTCTAGAACTAGGGGGCATAGTCCCAAGATAAGGGGTCGGCCATTTAGGACTGAGATGAGGAGGAATTTCTTCACTCAGAGGGTTGTGAATCTTTGGAATTCTCTACCCCAGAGGGCTGTGGATGCTGAGTCGTCGAGTATATTCAAGGCTGAGATGGAGAGATTTTTGGACTCTAGGGAAATCAAGGGATATGGGGATCAGCCGGGAAAGTGGAGCTGAGGTAGAAGATCACCCATGATCTTATTGAATGGCAGAGCAGGCTCGAAGGGCCGCATGGCCTCCTCCTGCTCTGAAATCTTATGTTCTTATCGCAACAACAACAAAATCTAGAACCTCATTGCAAAAACAACTCAACTTGGGTAATTATACAATATCCCAGTCTTAATATCCGTTTCTCAAATTATAATAGATTTTAGTAATGTAGTTTACATTTCTACTGCACTGTATTTTAAGAACATAAGAAATAGGAGCAGGAGGAGGCCATTCGGTCCCTCGAGCCTGCTCCGCCATTCAATAAGATCAAGGCTGACCATCGACCTCATCTCCACTTTCCTGCACTATCCCCATATCCCTTGATTCCCTTAATATTCAAAAATCTATCGATCTCTGTTTTGAATATACTCAACGACTGAGCCTCCACAGCCCTCTGGGGTAGAGAATTCCAGAGATTCCCCACCCTCTGAGTGAAGAAATTTCTCCTCATCTCAGTCCTAAATGGCCGACCCCTTATTCTGAGGCTGTGATCCCTGGTTCTAGACTCCCCAGCCAGGGGAAAACATCCTCCCTGTATCTACCCCGTCAAGCCCTGTAAGAATTTTGTATATTTCAATGAGATCACCTCTCATTCTTCTAAAGTCGAGAGAATATAGGCCAAGTCTACTCAATGTATGGAACTAATACACACTGTCCAGACCGTTACAAGGAAATGAGCCACATACAAAAGGAAACAACCACACTGGTTCAGCTATAACTATTCCAAAAGGTATCCTCCTGGGCTAAACCGTGCTGCCTGTAGGTGCCGAGCTCCAGGAGAATCAGTACAAAAGTATTTTCCCAACCACCAAGTGTTGCGGTTCATGCCAGATCACAATGAAATCTAACTTGATTGAAAGGCCGAAGCCAAGACTGCCAAGGAGAACATCCTGGTCAGCGCAGAGTTATCCTCGCTGCTGTTAATGCAGCTCCCTGATGTCATACAGCACAGCATCGAGCCTGTAAAGAAATTCTTTACTCAGACCTCGCAAACACTGATTTTGGGGCAGAAGCGCTGTGCAAGCAAAGAAAAATGGGTTTATGCTCACTAATCAGGCCCAGAGAAGAGCAGACTGCATTATAAATTGGCACGAATGGCACAGAGGTCAAGGGTCTCCGTTTGAGCCTCGTGCTTCCAAGACATGATAAGGTAGGTGTCCAGTGCCTTTTACCTTTACATTTGAGCGGTTCAAAAATGTATTCAACACAGAAGCAGGTTAGTGATTTCTGAAGCTGCAGCCTCTCCTGCAGCACATCATTTAAGTCAAGATTTTTTTTTAAAAACAAGACAGGTCTGCTCAGAATGGAGCATCATACGGCAGAAAGGCTTGGGGGGGCAGGGAAGAGGAGGGAGGCAGATATTCTTCCAGTGCTTGTTACCTTGTGCCACACAATGCTTAAAACATATGTAAACACACCAAGATTTGCTAAAAGCTCACCAAGTCTTCTGAGCATTTGCAATGGAGTAAGTTTGACAGGTTAAAAATTGGCTGTGAACGCAAGAATGTTCAGCAACAGGCAAAGACTGTGAGCCCAAACATGTCCCTTTTCCAACATCATCTCCACTTCCTCACCATACCCCTCCCCTCTCGAGATAGAATCCAATTGTACTTTGAACATATTAATACCACCAGCTTCAATGGCGTTCCCTAGAGATTTATTGCACAACTATCGGTTGCAAAACAAATCCCTTCTTACTCTTAACTTCCTAATTTTAGCTCATGTTCTGGCCTTTGAACACTTCATCGAAGTGAATAAACTGCCTGCTTCAGTTTAGTCATTCCCCCTCATATTTAAAGCTGGGCCACTTCAAAGTCCGGGCGGGATGGATAGCTGTCTATCTTGTTAACAACCTTGGACTCGACTGGATGGTCCCCTCCAAATCCCTTCAGGGTGATAATATTCTTCCCGTGATTCGGCGAGCAGAACTCTGAGTGAACGGCAAAGATCCAGTGAGGCTGGTTTCTTTTGGGCTCCACTTTGTGACCTTCTCCACCTGTCACAACAGCTGCAATCCACACCACGACTCTGATATTATTTTACACCAATGCTAACCAGTGCTCCTGTGATCAACCAGCAGTGAAGTTTTCAACCAAATTATTTAATACATATGGCATCTGGGACCACAACAGGCTGACTGGCAACCAGGGACAGTTGAGTACCCAGTCTTTTCAACATACAAAAAAAAATATCTTTAGCAGCAACAAGATCAGAGGCTAGAGAATTAGAATACTGAAGACTGGTGATGTCAGATATCAAGGCAAAGCACTTAACTGAGTATAAACTTAAGTACATCAACAAGTTGAAGGAACCAGTTATTCCCCCAATTGTCTTACCTCCATCTTCCAGTTGTCTCTTTTGACCAACAAATCCAAATTCTGGTGTGCTGTGGTTTACAGTTGTGGCAGTGTCACCTCCAATTTTAGCAGCTATCTGCAGATTCATTAAAAGTCATAGTCAGTTCCTCACGTACGAGTATCATGTACTGTAAGCTCAGTAGCCTCGGAAGTATTGCATAGTTTTCTAGTCAGATGGTTGTGCCTTAAACCACATGGCCAAAACCTGTCTCCCAGAGTTATCAGTAACGTTACCTCCTTTCCCCAGTGAAACAGAATGATCGAATCAGCAACATACCCCAGGAAACCCACAAGCCAGAAATACAGATTGGCAATATTGTGCATTGAACAGGTTCTTAAAGCAAACATTCAAACTTAATTGAGTGCACCTCAACACCCAATTGTGTATCAAATAATTATTCCCTTCAGCATATCATTTACACAGCAGCCAGGAAAAGGTTGTGGCTCAAACAGCATCAGCCTGTACTGTATAGAAACATAGAAGATAGGAGTAGGCCATTCGGCCCCTCGAGCCTGCTCTGCCATTCAATGAGATCATGGCTGATCAGGGAGCAGATACTGTGCAATGCCAGGTATATTTCAAGGCAACTTATTCTCACCTCCTCGATATAGTGCAAGTGCAAGTGATTACCCACTATTGGCCTCGAATCAAAAGCTAACTTAAAGGTTAACATCGTGCTGATCCTTCGCTACCTTTGGAAAAAAAATAGCAACATCCCAAAACATTCACTCTCACTAATTGTTAAGGGAAGGCATAGAGCGAGCCTTCCCTAATGGTTCAGTGGTAAGTGGCATGGTATGTATTAAACATAAACCAGGAAGGCGCAGGCGGTATTCACTGGGGCTGGCAGCAATACAACATTAGAGGCACAGGGCTGGAAAGCCAAACGTAATAAAGAAGGATTTGCAATCACTGTTCAAATCTGCTGCAGGCACTGGAGGGGTTCCACCTGCAACACTGCAGCCGAGCATCAGTTGCTGCCTTCACAACAGAAGCAGAGTGTTTCCAACAATCCAATATAAAAAGGAAAGATATAAAATTTTGAATGTGTCAGGAGCCCTTGGATAAAAATATGGTAGTCAAGCAGACATTTGGGAAAAGGTACTCTGGTAACTTCAAGTGCACTGGCTCACTAAGTTTATCCAGTGGGTAGCTGAGCCAAACACACAAGCAAGGTCCCAGCTCAGTACCGAGTTAGATGATAACCACAGCAGTGCCTTCGGTGCGGAGGTTAGAAAGAGGTGGTGGGAACAAAAAGCAGAGGTTTTCCATCCCTGATCTCAACTCACTGCTGGAAAGGCACGTGAATAAATATCTAGTGAGAACAGGATCAGGTATAGCCAAGACACCTCCAGGGACCAAACAGCCTGACACACACACTCTGAAGGCTCACACATGGTTGCTTATACTGGAGGGTGGCCAGCACCTATGGTACCACACCTGACCCAAGGACCACACTGGGCCCGGCACCCAATCAAGGACCACACCCAATCAAGGACCACACCCAATCAAGGACCACACCCAATCAAGGACCACACCCAATCAAGGACCACACCCAATCAAGGACCACACCCGGCCCAGCAATTGTGTTCCTCCACCCGAGCAACAAAAATAGGAGGACGGAAGAAGTATGTCACTGATAACAGTAGGACTGACATTCTAAATTCCCTACTTTTCCCCCAACGCAACTTAGAGATTAGAAAGATTTCAAAGTTATCATTTCAGTGTTGATAGAAACTTGGGTGGTCACAGTTTTAGGAAAAACAATTAATCCACACATTAATTACAAAGAAATCGCATGTTTCCTTCCTTTGCCCTCAATGGAAATTGATAAAGGGAAAATAGAATAGGACAGTAAACTAGCGATAGACATAAAACCAGGAAATTAGTATTAGTAAAAAAAAAATACTGGAGAAATTAATGGGACTGAAAGTCGATAAATCACAGAATCCCCAGTGCAGATAGAGGCCATTTCGGCCCATCGAGCCTGCACCGACACATATCCCACCCTATCCCCGTAACCCCACGTATTTAATCCCCCTAACACTAAGGGTCAATTTATCATAGCCAAATCAACCTAACCCGCACATCTTTGGACTGTGGGAGGAAACCGGAGCACCCGGAGGAAACCCACGCAGACACGGGGAGAATGTGCAAACTCCACACAGTCACCCGTGGCCGGATTCGAACCCGGGTCCCTGGTGCTGTGAGGCAACAGCTAACCACTATGCTGCCCACTCCTGGACCTGATGGCCTACATCCTAGAGTTTGAAAGAGGTGGCTGTAGAGATTGTGGATGCATTGTTGTCATTTTCCAAAATTCCATAGATTCTAGAACGGTTCCCGCAGATTGGAAGGTAGCAAATGTAACCCCACTTTTTAAGAAAGGAGGGAGAGAGAAAAAGGGGAACTACAGACCAGTTAGCCTGACATCAGTAGTCGGGAAAATGCTAGAATCTATTATTAAGGATGTGGTAATAATCGGATTGGGCAGAGTCAACACGGATTTATGAAAGGGAAATCATGTTTGACAAATCCGTGAAGAGTTTTAACACGGTGGCATAGTGGTTAGCACTGGTGCCTCACAGCGCCAGGGACCCGGGTTCGAATCTGACCTCGGGTGACTGTCTGTGTGGAGTTTGCACATTCTCCCCGCGTCTGCGTGGGTTTCCTCCGGGTGCTCCGGTTTCCTCCACAGTCCAAAAATGTGCGGGTTAGGTTGATTTGGCTATGATAAATTGACCCTTAGTGTTAGGGGGGGATTAAATATGTGGGGTGATGGGATATGTTAGGGGGAATTAAATACGTGGGGTTACGGGGGTAGGGTGGGATATGTGTACTGTGGGGATTAAAGCAGGGACAGGGTACTGGACTTGGATGATCAGCCATGATCGTATTGAATGGTGGAACAGGCTCGACGGGCCGAATGGCCTACTCCTGCTCCTAGATTCTATGTTTCTATGTTGTAACTAGCAGAATAGATAAGGGGGAAACCAGTGGATGTGGTGTATTTGGATTCTCAGAAGGCATCCGATAAGGTGCCACACAAGAAGTTATTTAACAAAATTAGGGCTCATGGGATTGGGGGTAATATATGAACATGATTTGAGGATTGGTTAACGGACAGAAAACAGAGAGTAGGAATAAACGGGTTATTTTTGGGTTGGCAGGCTAGAACTAGTGGGATACCGCAAGGATCAGTGTTTGGGCCTCATCTATTCACAATCTACATCAATGATTTGGATGAGGGGACCAAATGGAATATATCCAAATTTGCTGATAATACAAAGCTGGGTAGGAATGTAAGTTGTGAGGAGGATGCAAGGTGGCTTCAAGGGGATATAGACAGGCTAAGTGAGTGGGCAAGAACACAGCAAATGGAATATAATGTGGAGAAATGTGAAGTTATCCACTTTGGCAGGACAAATAATAAAGCAGAGTATTTTTTAAATAGTGGGAGATTGAGAAATGTTGATGTTGAGGGACCTGGGTGTCCTTGTACAAGCATCACTGAAAGTTAACATGCAGGTACAGCAAGCAATTAGGAAAGCAAATGGTATGTTGGCCTTTATTACAAGAGGATTTGAGTGTAAGGGTAAAGGCGTCTTACTGCAATTATATAGGGCCCTGGTGAGACCACAACTGGAGTATTGTGTACAGTTTTGGTCTCCTTACCGTGGGAAGGATACACTTGCCACAGAGGGAGTGCAACAAAGGTTCTCCAGACTGATTCCTGGGATGGGGGGGGATTGTCCTTTGAGGACAGATTGAGTCGACCAGGCCTATATTCTCTGGAGTTTACAAGAATGAGAGGTGATCTCATTGAAACATACAAAATTCTTACAGGACTTGACAGGGTAGATGCAGGGAGGATGTTTCCCCTGGCTGGGGAGTCTAGAACCAAGGGTCACAGTCTCAGAATAAGGGGTCGGCCATTCAGGACTGAGATGAGGAGAAATTTCTTTACTCAGAGGGTGGGGAATCTTTGGAATTCTCGACCCGAGGGCTGTAAAGGCTCGGTCGTTGAGTATATTCAAGACAGAGATCGATAGATTTTTGAATATTCAGCGAATCAAGGGATATGGGGATCGTGCAGGAAAGTGGAAATGAGGTAGAAGATCAGCCATGATCTTATTGAATGGCGGAGCAGGCTCAAAGGGCCAAATGACCTACTTCTGCTCCTATTTCTTATGTTCTTATGGATCATTTTGGAGCAGGCAGCTGACCTTCGCCTGGACTTCTGCAGTTCTGTAACTGGCCCACAGCAGAACAGAGCATGCCCAAGTCTGCTTTACCACCCACAGTTGCACAGCCAAGATCCAAAGTCACCATATGGGGAATCGTGAGCTAACATGTTCCACTACCATAAAATGTGTTCTCTCCATGTTGCTTTGATCTATTCGCTCTATTTTCTATTCTATTTTTTTTTTCTCATCAGTTCCATTCTAAGAAAAAGATTCTAACCGTGACCACAAATGAACAGCATCCTAACCAAATTCAATATCTTCCATTCAGTCTGAGTCTTAGTTTACACTATGAACTTCTGAATATTTTTTTGCAATCCCTCCCATCTCTGCAGCCCATCGACGCTTTGGTTCGACCATCTCTCAAGTTTTTGTGCACCCTCCCCTTTGCCCCACCACTGGTGGCAGTGCCTTCAGCCACCTTGGTCCAAATGTTCAATTCCCTCGCTCAACCTCACCACTTATAAAACCCTTCTCAAAACGCACCTTTTCAACCAAGCTTTCGGTCACCTCTTCTAACTCTAGCACCATGGCTCAGCGCCCACTCAAATCTGAGCATCAATGTTTCCCCCTTATTTAAAGCACCATAGGACGTTTTCTACGTTAAAGTTGCAAAAGAAATTCACGGTGTTCTGCTTCTCATTTTTGTTGCTCCAATGTATGTGCAAGCGGTTTGAGAGTGGCAAACACCTCCATAGTTGATTGCACAGTAGTAACTTTTTAGTCTTTTCAGATGCACGATTAAAGCAAACCGCCATCGATCTGCAGGTCACTGCTCTCCTGTACCTCTGGAAGCCAATCCAGGTTTAACATAAGGAGCAGGAGTCGGCCAATCGGCCCCTCGAACCTGCTCCACCATTCAATAAGATCATGGCTGATCCAATCTTGGCCTCAACACCACTTTTCCGCTCTCTCCCCATACCCCTCGAATCCCTTGTAGTTCAAATGTCTGTCAATCTCCGCCTTGAATATATTCAATGACTGCGCCTCCACAGCTCTCTGGGGTAGAGAATTCCAAAGATTCACGACCCTCTAAGAAATTCCTCCTTATCTCCATCTTAAATGGGTGACCCCTTATTCTGAAACTATGCCCCCTAGTTCTAGATACCCCCACTAGGGGAAACATTCTCTCAGCATCC
Source organism: Squalus acanthias (assembly GCA_030390025.1). Classification (NCBI taxonomy): domain Eukaryota; kingdom Metazoa; phylum Chordata; class Chondrichthyes; order Squaliformes; family Squalidae; genus Squalus; species Squalus acanthias. Next base: position 19,558,602 of record CM059445.1, read on the forward strand.
ACCCTGTCAATCCCCCTCAGAATCTTATGTTTCAATAAGATCACCTCTCTCATTCTTCTAAACTCCAATGAGTATAGGCCCAACCTGCTCAACCTTTCGTCATACGTCAACTCCTTCATCCCAGGAATCAACCTAGTGAACCTTCTCTGCACTGCCTCCAATGCAAGTATATCCTTCCTTAAATATGGAGACCAAAACTGTACGCAGTACTCCAGGTGCGGTCTCACCAGCGCCCTGTAAAGTTGCATCAAAACTTCCCTACTTTTATACTCCATACCCCTTGCAATAAAGGCCAACATTCCATTAGCCTTCCTAATTACTTGCTGTACCTGCATGCTAACTTTTTGTGTTTCATGTACGAGGACCCCCAGATCCCTTTGTACCACAGCATTTTGTAGTCTCACTCCATTTAAATAATAATTTGCTTTTTCATTCTTCCTTCCAAAGTGGATAACCTCACATTTTCCCACATTATACTCCACCTGCCAAATTTTTGCCCACTCACTTAACCTATCTGTATCCCTTTGCAGACTCTTTGCGTCCCCCTCACAACTTGCTAACCCACCTATCTTTGTATCAGCAAATTTGGCTACAGTACACTCGGTCCCTTCATCCAAGTCATTAATATAGATTGTAAATAGTTGAGGCCCCAGCACTGATCCCTGTGGCACCCCACCAGTTACTGATTGCCAACCAGAAAATGACCTATTTATCCCGGCTCTCTGTTTTCTGTTAGTTAGCCAATCACCTATCCATGCCATTATATTACCCCCAACCCCGTGAGATCTCATCTTGTGCAGTAACCTTTTATGTGGCACCTTAGCGAATGCCTTCTGGAAATCCAAATACACTACATCTACTGGTTCCCCTTTATCCACCCTGTTTGTTACATCCTCAAATTTGTCAAACACGATTTCCCTTTCATAAAACCATGTTGACTCTGCTTGATTGTCTTATGCTTTTCTAACTGTCCTGCTATTACCTCCTTAATAATGGATTCCAGCATTTTCCCAATGACAGATGTTCGGCTAACTGGCCTATAGTTTCCTGCTTTCTGTCTCCCTCCTTTCTTGAATAGCGGTGTTACATTTGCGGTTTTCCAATCCGCTGGGACCTTTCCAGAGTCTAGGGAATTTTGGAAAATTACAACCAACGCATCCACTATCTCTGCAGCCACTTCTTTTAAGACCCTAGGATGCAGGCCTTCAGGTCCAGGGGTCTTGTCGGCCTTTCGACCCATTAGTTTGCCTAGTACTTTTTCTCTAGTGATAGTTTTAAGTTCCTCCCTCCCTATAGCCCCTTGATTATCTATTATTGGGATGTTTTTAGTGTCTTCTACCGTGAAGACCGATCCAAATAATTGTTTAGAGTCTCTGCCATTTCTCTATTTCCCATTATTAATTCCCCAGTCTCATCCTCTAAGGGACCATTAAGCAACATTACCCTTCTCCATGAAGAGGTGTCATTTCAGGTCTCCACTCTTATTTGTACTGAACATTCTCTCTCCCTACACATGCATTTTTTCCTTTAAGAATTCCTTTTTTGGATTGAAACAAGAGATCAAAGGGAAACCGAAGGAGTACAATACATTCTGCACCGAAAGATCAATCAATCCAACAAAAGCATATGATGAAAGAAACATCCATGCAGAGAACTTAAGCAGCAATATGCTACGATGTTGCTAGTCGAGTGACAGACATAGAACAGTACAGCACAGTACAGGCCCTTCGGCCCTCGATGTTGTGCCGAGCATTGTCCGAAACCAAGATCAAGCTATCCCACTCCCTATCATTCTGGTGTGCTCCATGTGCTTATCCAATAACCGCTTGAAAGTTCCTAAAGTGTCCGACTCCACTATCACAGCAGGCAGTCCATTCCACACCCCAACCACTCTCTGAGTAAAGAATCTACCTCGGACATCCCTTCTATATCTCCCCCCATGCACCTTATAGTTATGCCCCCTTGTAACAGCTGCCTCTACCCGAGGAAATAGTCTCTGAACATCCACTCTATCTATCCCCCTCATCATCTTATAAACCTCGATTAAGTCGCCTCTCATCCTCCTCCGCTCTAAAGAGAACAGCCCCAACTCCCTCAATCTTTCCTCATAAGACCTCCCCCCCAAACCAGGCAGCATCTTGGTAAATCTGCTTTGCACTCTTTCCAATGCTTCCACGTCCTTCCTATAGTGAGGTGACCAGAACTGCACACAATATTCCAAATGTGGTCTCACCAAGGTCCTGTACAGTTGCAGCATAACCTCACGGTTCTTAAACTCAAACCCCTTGTTAATAAACGCTAACACACTATAGGCCTTCTTTACTGCTCTATCCACTTGAGTGGCAACCTTCAGAGATCTGTGGATATGAACCCCCAGATCCCTCTGTTCCTCCACGTTCCTCAGAACCCTGCCGTTGACCCTGTAATCCTTATTCAAATTTGCCCTACCAAAATGAATCACCTCGCACTTATCAGGGTTAAATTCCATCTGCCATTTTTCGGCCCAGCTCTGCATCCTATCAATGTCTCTTTGCAGCCGACAACAGCCCTCCACCTCATCCACTACTCCACCAATCTTGGTGTCATCAGCAAATTTACTGATCCACCCTTCAGTCCCCTCCTCCAAGTCATTGATAAAAATCACAAACAGCAGAGGACCCAGCACCGACCCCTGTGGCACACCGCTGGTAACTGGTCTCCAGTCCGAAAATTTTCCATCCACCACCACCCTCTGCCTTCTATGAGATAGCCAGTTACTTATCCAATCGGCCAAATTTCCCTCTATCCCACAACTCCTTACTTTCTTCATGAGCCGACCATGGGGAACCTTATCAAACGCCTTACTAAAATCCATGTATACGACATCAACTGCTCTACCTTCATCTACACACTTAGTTACCTCCTCAAAGAATTCAATCAAATTTGTTAGGCAAGACTTACCCTTCACGAATCCGTGTTGACTATCCCGGATTAAGTTGCATCTTTCCAAATGGTCATAAATCCTATCCCTCAGGACCTTTTCCATTATCTTACCAACCACCGAAGTAAGACTAACCGGCCGATAATTACCAGGGTCATTCCTATTTCCTTTCTTGGAGAGGAACAACATTCGCCACTCTCCAGTCCTCCTCCAGCCTAACCACCTTTATCACACTCTCATCCTCAAAAACATGGCCCCTCTCCTTGGTGAACACGGACGAAAAGTGAACCATGGTTCTCTCACTCGGCCATTTCCTCCGAGTGGGGGGGGTTGTAGAAATGAGGTAACGCACCATTATCCTCCCCCACCATCTGAGCTCTCATTACAGGCTCCTGGCGAGAGCCTGTAAAGTACCCCCAGACTACCACCAATGGCTTTTTGTTTGTTATTTTTCTTTCTGATCTTCTCCCCTCCTTTCCTGCAGATACCAAGTTCCACAGGTGCCAGCAGCCCTTAGGCATCTCACCCAGGTGCCCACTGCAGCCAAGACAGCGAGTGTAAGCATGTTATTCAAACCTGACTGAGATCAGAGACTTGAACATCCACTGGCTGATTTCCCCTTCACAAATCCACAGGCACTAACTAAGGTTGACTGCAGCACCCTCACTGTTGCTCTAGTTTGCCTTAACCAGTTGAGCCACTGAGGGAGCTTGAAGAGAATTTTTCAAGTGGGGGCGTGCTGTAGTTTTCTTCCTGGGTTGGGCCAGAGAAGGAAAGTAAGAACACCCTTTTAAATTGTGAGAAAACCAGAATACTGAAGGTTTGGCTCCACATGACTCCACCACAGAGCACAAGGCACTCCTGTGTGTTGTGCGAGTTGGAATTGCTTTCTAGTTTTACCTTCTTGAATCCCAATTCGGTAGCCAAGGCCACGCCTTTTATTAATCAACAAAGTTATGAAATACCTATTGGTGTGATGGCCCGGTGCGATGTGTGTTTGTGCCCATAATTCCACACATGCTGAGTGCCAGGTGGATTCACTCCCAGTAAAGGAAGCAGACAAGTCATAGACTTTAGCTAAAGCGGCTCCATAACCAGCCACCAGAACACACAAGACAAAACCAAAGTGGATGTATATAACATCCTTAACATAGAATATATCCCATCGTGGAGAGCAGACGCCAAAAGAAATTATCAGGAGTGACCAAAGGCTTGGGAAGATGGGTCTTAAAGGGGAATGTGTTATGGCTGAGGGAATTAAGGAGGGAATTCCAGAATATGGGACGTAGGCAACTGAAAGCACAGCCACCAACAATATGATCGGTGGGGAAAGAGAGAATGATATACAACTTCTCAGGGTCAGAAAACAGATATTGGGTAACAAACTCTCAATTTCCCCCCTGTGGGGGCAGCACTTGAGCTCCACTGAGCTCTCACCACATGCAGAATTTCACCCAATAAGTATTTCAGCATTCTCTGTTCCGTTTGGCAACGCTCCTGTGAAGCGCTGCAGGACATTTTACTACTTTAAACACTCTCTACAAGTTGTTGTTCTACAGCTTTGTTAACTGTATGCAGTGAGTCAGAAAGACCTTTCTCCTCCAAGGAACTGCTCTCAAACCCAGCCCAGACTGACAGAAGGAAAGTATCTGTCTGCTGGTGCCAAGGGTCCTACAGGAAATAGATTTGGGCAGTCTCAATCGAGGGCCAAGGTTTCCCAATTTGGCACCAGCTGATAATCTCATTCATGAAGCCACACAACAGCAGGTGTGTGCAACGGAAAAGGGGGCGCTCTGTGATCGGGCGAAGGCATGGTGTTGGGACAGAGAACAGGAAGCTTGGCTCAGAATGCAGCTGTGCTGCTCCTAGCCTGGGAGTGCCTGATGTTGACACTGGGCAGCTGAATGGGGAAAGTTCTATTCCCCAGCACCAACACTCCTCACTTTGAGCACAAAAGAAAGAAATTTGAAGATGCGTAAATTATTCCCTCCTAATGTTGCATCGCCCATTTTCTCCACCCCTGAAGCCTGATTTGGGCACAGTTCTCCATTTATATGGGGAGCTCGATAGCGAAGCTGCTGGTTATTTTGCCTGCAAGATGCATCAAGCTGACCCTGAACCTCCCAAAGCCCAACACCCACTCGAACACACTTTCCAGCCACGATCAAAAAACAAGATTCATTTTCTTCTTTAACAGAACACGGGGGCAAACTGCGGCACCTCAACCACTCCTGTCGGGGATCAAACCGGGGTCCTGCCCCATCTGTACAGCTCAGCTATTCACTCGACCGGATTCAATCCCTTTCTATACGGCTGCTATTCACTGGAGGATCACAGCTCTCAGAGGAGCCCTAAAAGGGCAGAATTCTGGTGATACTTCAATGTTAAAGATCTATTCCAAGGCTGGGCTCCCCAGTGACTGTGGGTTAGTCCAACATATGGTACGTTATGAACTTCGCAGGACCGCACGGAGTTAATTGATCTCAGCCTGGCGAGGGCACTATTTGTCCCAATGGGGGAACAAGTGGAAAACAGGCACCATTCAAGCTTCTGGTCACTGACTAGTAACTCACAGCTGGAAAGAGTGCATGAGGAGTTCAGTGAGGAAAGGATAATGCTCCAAAGAAGCTGAATAGCTTAACACTCACCTTTATTGTGGATTTCTACCCTACCCCCTGAGCAATTAAATGAATATGCATAGGAAATAATGAATTCAATGTTAGTTTTTTTTTAAATATAAAAGGTGGATGAACACATCAACTGCAATGCAGCTGAGGACTGTTCAGGAAACTGAATATCGTGTGGAAGATGCTAATTCCTGAACTGTTGGGAATACAGAAATGACATGACAAGGATGAATGCAGAATACAAGGTTAGGTAAATATTTTGGAATGGGCATGATGGCAGTGAGAAGGAAGGAGAAATCTTGCATTGTATAAATTGAATAAGGCAGGTCGAGAAAAAAGAATAGGATTTGGTAGGTCAAATGGCTTTTTACTTGCTCCATGCTTTTATCTGGAGCGCACAAGCACTGTCCATGTTGGCATCATACTCCAGTGAGGCAACATCATCACAAGAGGAGCACCAAAGCACATGTTTATGTTCGATGAGCTCACTCAGAGATGGAGCCATCTGGTATATTAAGTGTAAACTATCCACTACTTCTTGGTAATCAACAGAGTAAATGTCAGTGAATTTGCAGCAAATGGATCAAACCTTAATTCTTCAGTCTGGATACCCGACATAAGCTGGGGAAGATACTGGGTATGTGCCCACTTACTTGTAACGCTGGTGGGTGTCATTATTCTCTATTTAAATATATATTCGCTACTGAGCAGCCATTTCATTTCCAGAACAATGAGGCAACTCACTCCCAGAAATGTCTTTAAGCATCAATCACGTTCTCCTCCATCAGTGGCTCAATTGGTTCGGGTATATGATCGGGAAATGACAATCAGCGCTGACCTCGGCCAGGCTAGCAGCACAAATACCACAACAGTCATCAGCAGTCACATGGGTGGTGAAACAGGAATTGTTCCTACTCTTAAATGATAACCATTAACTCCTCTTGGAAGAGCTCAAAGATGGCAGGCGAGGTCAGGATCTGGCTCAGCTATGAAGGCCCTTGTGGTCACACTGCAAGCCACATGGGATCAGCCACTTGGATGAGATAAAGATTGGCCATCAGCACCTGTGCCTCAGCAAGGATTCAACGGCTTCAGAAGAGGGGAGAAAATTTTCAGAAAAAGGAGGGGGAAAACATGCTCAGTTGAACAATCCTTTAACGATGATAATTTTTCCACAGCTCCTGAATTTATGGAAATAGGAAGAGGCCATTCAGCTCCTCAAGCCTGTTCCATCATTCCATCAAATCATGGCTGATCTGTACCTCATTTCCATTTACCCATCTTGGCTCCATATCCCTCGATATCCTTAACCAACAAAAATCTATCAAGCTCAGTCTTGAAATCGACCACCAGCATCTGCAGCCTGTTGGGGGGGAAGAGGGCTCCAGTTTCCGTTAACTTTTGTGTGAGGAAGTGATTCACTTAATGGCCCAGCTTTAAGATTGTGCTCCCTGTTCTGGATTCCCCGAGAATCAGTCTCTATCTACTCCATCAAATCATCTAGAGACCTGGATTAGTGCACCCCTCAATCTTATATAGTTTTTTTCATTTATTTATAGGATGTGGGCGTCGCTGGCAAGGACAGCATTTATTGCCCATCCCTAATTGCCTTTGAGTAGGTGATGAGCCGCCTTCTTGAACCGCTGCAGTCCGTGTGGTGGAGGCACTCCCACAGTGCTGTTAGGTAGGGAGTTCCAGGATTTTAACCCAGCGACAATGAAGGAGCGGCGATATTCTTGTAAGTCAGGATGCTGTGTGACTTGGAGGGGAACTTGGAGGTGGTGGTGTTCCCATGCGCCTGCTGCCCTTGTCCTTCTCGGTGGAAGAGGTCACGGGTTTGGAAGGTGCTGCCGAAGAAGCCTTGGCAGAGCATCTTGTAGATAGTACACACTGTAGCCACGGTACGCTGATGGTGGAGGGAGTGAATGTTTAAGGTGGTGGATGAAGTGCCAATCAAGTGGGCTGCTTTGTCCTGGATGGTGTCAAGCTTCTTGAGTGTTGTTGGAGCTGCACTAATCCAGGCAACTGGAGAGTATTCCATCACACTCTTAACTTGTGCCTTGTAGATGGTGGAAAGGCTTTGGGGAGTCAGGAGGCGAGACACTCGCCGCAGAATACCTAGCCTCTAACCTGCTCTTGTTGCCACAGTATTTATGTGGCTGGTCCAGTTAAGTTTCTGGTCAATGGTGACCCCCCCCCCCCAGGATGTTGATTATGGGGGATTCGGCGATGGTAATGCCGTTGAATGTCAAGGGGCGGTGGTTAGACTCTCGCTTGTTGGAGATGGTCATTGCCTGGCACTTCTATGGTGCGAATGTTACCTGCCACTTATCAGCCCAAGCTTGAACGTTGTCCAGGTCTTGTTGCATGCGGGCATGGACTGCTTCATTATCTGAAGAGTTGTGAATGGCGCTGAACACTGTGCAGTCATCAGCGAACATCCCCATTTCTGACCTTATGTTGGAGGGAAGGTCATTGATGAAGCAGCTGAAGCTGGTTGGGCCTAGGACACTGCCCTGAGGAACTCCTGCAGCTATGTCCTGGGGCTGTGGTGATTGACCTTCAATCACCACAACCATCTTCCTTTGTGCTAGTTATGACTCCAGCCAGTGGAAAGCTTTACCTCCCGATTCCCATTGACTTCAGTTTTACTAGGGCTCCTTCATGCCACACTCGGTCAAATGCTGCCTTGTGTCAAAGGCAGTCACTCTCGCCTCACCGCTGGCATTCAGCTTCTTTGTCCACGTTTGGACCAAGGCTGTAATGAGGTCGGGTGCCGAGTGGCCTTGGCGGAACCCAAACTGGGAATACAAGCCATGTTTATGCAACCTGTCCTCATAATTTAACACTAAGCCCCAGTTTCATTCTGGTGAATCTGCGCTGTACCCCCTTCAAGGTCAATGTCTTTCCTGAGGTCAGAACTGAACGCGGCACTTCAGATGGGGGGAGTAATTGCACTGTCCAGTGAAGCATGAGCTGTTACAGACGAGAAGGTCCCAGGTCTTATTCTAGATTCAGCTAATGTCACCCAGAGTAGGAGCTGGGTACCACAGGATGCCTAACCAATCCCAAGATTTGAAGGGGGAGGGATGGGGGCAGCACATTTACCCAGGACTCCTGTGCCTCATCACCAAATAACCTTGCTGGAAGTGCACGTTAATGTTGGACAGGAACAGAATGTGGCGTCAGCTATGACACCCTGCATCAACAGCCTGCAAACACTCACGTGAAAAGTGGCCACTATGGTAAAAGCAGGAAAAATACCAGCACCTGTCAAACCCTTACCTCAGCAAGTCGGCAAGTTCATATAAGATACTGAGGGGGCTCGACAAGGTAAATGCAGAGAGGATGTTTCCCCTCATGGGGAAATCTGGAACGCGGGGGCACAGTTTTAGAATAAAGGGTTGCCCTTTTAGAACTGAGATGAGGAGGAATTTCTTCTCTCAGAGGGTCGTAAATCTGTGGAATTCTCTGCCCTAGAGAGCTGTGGAGGCTGGGTCATTAAATACATTTAAGGTGGAGAGAGACAAATTTTTGCAAGATAAGGTAATGAAGGGTTATGGGGAGCAGGCGGGGAAGTGGCTTTGAGCCCAGGATCAGCCATGATCTTATTGAATGGCGGAGCAGCAGGCTCGAGGGGCCAAGTGGCCTACTCCTGCTCCTATTTCTTATGTTATGAGCGGTGATACAACGGAGTACATTCTAATTTTCAGAAGTTATTTCTTATTGGCCCCAAATCTTGACTCTCCATACGGTGCACAATTTCCAGATCTAGACTTCCAGTTAATGCCCAATTTTCTCTGAAATAACACTGGGTTAGTTCCTTCCTCTCTGTTCTCTTCCTTCCCCTCACCACATCGAAGGTAACCCACCCTGTATTTGTTTTTTCTCTCTTTCCCCATCCTCAAATGAATTGAATACAATTTACACTTCCCCCCTGCCCCAAACAGCACCATCATCCATCCATCCAGGGTCACAATGCTTATTACAGATTATGTTGGTACCCATAGACTTTGGGAAATACCGCACTGCAGCCATTTTATCACAGCTAATTGCTCCCACAACTACCAGAAGCAGTGATCGCAGTCCTGTCGGCGCGTCACCCACTTCAAAATGTTCCTCCAGACACAACCCAATTTGGAAATGCAGAATCTGTAATAGTTTTCACTGTTCTCGGAGCATCATGCAAAAGTTTCACTCCATCACCAATGATCTTTACTGAAAGTGTAGTTCGAACAATCCCCAAACATTTAGTGCACTCTATTATAGCGTGCAGTAGATTAGCAAAAACAGTTAGGTGTAAAATTGGAAGTTGGTTATAGTGCACAATGCTCTTGGACCTCAAACCCACTCATGACCCGTTCCTTTGTGTCCAGGGTAAAATGAGGTTGGATCAGGCGCTGTCTAGTTCCTGGTGAGCATGAACCCACAGTACTGTCCACAACTAGACACTTTTTGGAACCAAAACACTGCATTGGAATGCTCAAACGGATAGTTTGTATGGGGAAATGCAAAGAGTTACACGAGCGTCCTCTTCCACAGTTGAGGCTTAGTAAATGGATGTTTACTCGGCATCAAAGTCACATTATACCCGACATAGGAGTGCTCACAAAGTGAAACTGCTTCTGTACGGACATCTCTCACCTTAAACACAAAATTCACTCGGATGTAGAAAAAATGAAGGAAATCTCCAAAGTCTAAATTCTATCAACAATGCAGTTCAGTACTTTTTCATCCAAAATACCACAGTAGGTTTCCCACAATTTTTTTTAGGAAATTATTTCACTTATAATTTATGGGCAAGTATTTACCCCAATAAAACTTGCATAAAACCTACAATTTGTTTCAATACAGTCTTGGGGTTAATGAGCATTTATTACATACAGTGCATGATAGCATGTGAATTTTTTTAAAAACAAAAATTACACATGCCTGTGCACAAATAAAATGCAGTGGAATCTTCAACTAACCTGGAAAGGTTGCGATCATTCCCCCGAACAATAGCTAACCCTGCCACTGGCAAGAGAAGGAAAGGGAAAGGAGTTTCTTGGACTGGAGAGTCTGGAACAGGAAACTATCCTGGAGGTGGATATCTGATGGGAATACATTCTCCCATTCAATGGGAATACATTCTCCCATTCAAAGAGAATGGGGCTCCTGCACCAGTCTCACCCCAACACACACCTCATCCACATTCACCCAATCTCCTCCAGAATTGCATGAAGATTCTCAATTTCTGCAAAAAAAATTGGGGAGCCAAATTCAAGTTTCACTCACCTGCCCAGTCAGGGGAACTGATGCAAACTGCCATGTGTTTATATATTTTAAAAAACCACCCAGTACTAATGTAGATTTGAGTCTCAATTTAAGACCTACCATTAAATGATTTAAGAGTTAAAAATTTCAATAATTGCACATATTTTGAGACAATTTATTTTTAAGGAAGGTGTAATTTTAAGCACCCTTTGTAACTGGGATGGCCTGCACTGAAGAACAGAGTATGCATGCTCCCTAGGCCCAAGCTTTCGCTTTCAGAAGACGAGCAACGTGAGGAGGCAGACGGCGCTCTCTCCCCATTGAGACAAATCTATAGCGGGGCTGCGGCCTGGCCCAGGCCGTCAAAGGCGCCTCGGCCTCCCGCACGGAATTAAATCTAATCGCCCCCCGGACCTTGCATTGAGGGAAAGCGCGGCCAGGAAGGCCCGCCTTCCCCCTCTCGGTGTGTGCGCGCTCCACTCAGTGCGGCCTTGTCAGGCAGGCTTCACCCGCGCCGCCCCTCACCTCACCCCCGGCCTCGATTTATTTCCTCTCCTCCCCTCCCCTCCAACTCTCCATTGAACTGACCTGCCGGGCCCGCTGCACCGCGTCCGCGAAGGCGTCCGGCTTCTTAAAGGCCGCGCCGCCCGCCCCGGGCCCGGCCGCGCCGGCACCGACTGCGTGCGGGGGCGCCGCCGTCGCGAAATCCGCCATTTCAACTCGTCTGCCGCTGAAGGGAGGGAGGGGGGGGGGATAAAGGCCTCGGGCTCGATTTGATTTCTGTTTCGTTTCTTCTCCTCACGGTCAAACTTTAGCTCGTTTGCCCGCTCGCAGGCCCGGCCGCCGGCAGTAATGGCTCCCGACGCTCCCGCCTCGACACCGCCAAGAGACGGATGGGGAGGGGGCGGGCGCTCGCCTGCCCGCCGACTGATTGACGGACCGCCGGCCAATCGCCTGCGCCGGCCTCCGAGGCGCCGCCCCCTTCGTGACTTTTCGCCTGATTGACTGGCCGCCGCTCCAATGGAAAGGCCCGCTCCGTGCGACGTCGCACTTGATTGACGGGCTGCTGCTCCAATGGAAAAGCAGGATCCGGGGTATATAGAGCTGATTGACGTGCCGGCGCTCCAATAGGAAGGCCAGCACCTTATGACGTCACGCCGATTGACGTGCCGCCGCTGCAATGGGAAGGCGGGCGGCCGAGGTTTGATTGGCAGTAGAATTAGCCAATAGAATCGCAGAAACGGCGGAAGGTGGGAGTAAGGCATGTGGAAAAATGGAGGGAAGCAGAGAGTCATGAACCCCTGGAGTCTGGTGCAGATTTGGCCTCCTATCAATATCCAGTGCCAGTTGCTGTGTGATATTTAGCATGAGCAACTTTAATTCCCTGGGTATTTCCTGTGAGAAGAATGACTTAATTTGAGAGAACTCTAGAATTACATAGGATGAAATTGGGCCCAACTGGACTACTCTTGAGTTTTGGACTCAATTGGACAAGCACACAGGATCCTTGGTTTCGTAAATAGAGGCATGGAGTACAAAAGCAAGGAAGTTGTGCTGAACCTTTTATAAACTGGTTCGGCCTCAGCTGGAGTATTGCGGCCAATTCTGGGCACCGCACTGCAGGAAGGATGTCAAGGACTTGGAGAGGCTGCAGAGGAGATTTACAACAACAACTTGTATTTATATCGTGCCTTTAACGTCCAAAGGTGCTTCACAGGAATGTTATAAGACAAAAAATTGACACCAAGCCACATAAGAAATTGGGGTAGATGACCAAAAGCTTGGTCAAAGAGGTAGGTTTTAAGGAGCGTCTTAAAGGAGGAGAGAGAGGCGGAGAGGTTTAGGGAGGGAATTCCAGAGCTTAGGGTCCAGGTAGCTGAAGGCACGGCCACCAATGGTGGAGCGATTAAAATCAGGGATGCTCAAGAGGGCAGAATTTGAGGAGCGCAGAGATCGCAGGGGGGTGAAGGTTATGGGGCTGAAGGAGATTACAGAGATAGGGAGGGATTTGTAAACAAGGATGAGAATTTTGAAATTGAGGCGTTGCTTAACCGGGAACATAGAAACATAGAAGATAGGAGCAGGAGTAGGCCATTCGGCCCCTCGAGCCTGCTCCGCCATTTAATGAGATCATGGCTGATCATCCAAATTCAGTACCCTGTCCCTGCTTTCTCCCCATATCCCTTGATCCCTTTAGCCTTAAGAAATATATCTATCTCCTTCTTGAATATATTTAATGAATTGGCCTCAACTGCCTTCTGTGGTAGAGAATTCCACAGGTTCACCACTCTCTGGGTGAAGAAATTCCTCCTCATCTCAGTCCGAAATGGCTTACCCCTTATCCTTAGACTGTGACCTCTGGTTCTGGACTCCCCCGCCATCGGGAACATCCTTCCTGCATCTAGTCTGTCTAGTCCTGTTAGAATTTTATAAGTTTCAATGAGATCCCCTCTCATTCTTCTAAACTCTAGCGAATAAAAGCCCAATCTCTCTTCATACGTCATTCCTGCCATCCCAGGTATCAGTCTGGTGAATCTTCGCTGCACTCCCTCCATGGCAAGAACATCCTTCCTCAGATAAGGCGACCATAACTGCACACAATACTCAAGGTGTGGTCTCACCAAGGCCCTGTACAACTGCAGCAAGACATCCTTGCTGCTGTACTCGAATCCTCTCGCTATGAAGGCCAACATACCATTTGCCTTCTTAACCGCCTGCTGCACCTGCATGCTTACCTTCAACGACTGGTGCACAAGGACTCCCAGGTCGCGTTGCACTTGCCCTTTTCCCATCTATTGCCATTCAGATAATAATCTGCTTTCCTGTTTTTGCCACCAAAGTGGATAACCTCGCATTTATCCACATTATACTGCATCTGCCATGCATCTGCCCAATCACCCAACCTGTCCAAATCATACTGGAGTTTCTCTGCATCCTCCTCACAACACACACGCCCACCCAGCTTTGTGTCGTCTGCAAACTTGGAGATATTACATCTAGTTCCCTCGTCTAGATCATTAATATATATTGTGAATAACTGGGGTCCTAGCACCGATCCCTGCGGTACCCCACTAGTCACTGCCTGCCACTCGGAAAAAGACTCGTTTATTCCAACTCTTTGCTTCCTGTCTGCCAACCAGTTCTCTATCCAAGTCAGTACCTTACCCCCAATCCCATGTGCTTTAACTTTGCACGCTAATCTCTTATGTGGGACCTTATCGAAAGCCTTCTGAAAGTCCAAATACACCACATCCACTGGTTCTCCCTTATCTATTCTACCAGTTACATCCTCAAAAAATTCCAGTAAATTAGTCAAGCATGATTTACCTTTTGTAAATCCATGTTGACTTTGTCCGATCCTGTCACTGTTTTCCAAGTGCTCTGCTATTACATCTTTTATAATGGACTCTAGCATTTTCCCCACTACCGATGTCAGGCTTACTGGTCTATAATTCCCCCTTTTCTCTCTACCACCTTTTTTAAATAGTGGGGTTACATTAGCTACCCCCCAATCCATGGGAACTGTTCCAGAGTGTATAGAATTTTGGAAGATGACCAGCAATGCATCTACGATTTCTAGGGCCACTTCCTAAAGTACCCTAGGATGTAGATTATCAGGCCCTGGGGATTTATCGGCCTTCAATCCCGTCAATTTCCCGAACACCATTTCCCTACAAATACTGATTTCATTCAGTTCCTCCCTCTCATTAGACCCTATGTTCCCCGACATCTCTGGGAGGTTATTTGTGTCCTCCTTTGTGAAGACAGAACCAAAGTATGTATTTAATTGGTCTGCCATTTCTTTGTTCCCCATTATAAATTCCCCTGATTCTGACTGCAAGGGACCTACGCTTGACTTCACCAATCTTTTTCTCTTCACATAACCAATGTAGGTCAGCGAGCACAGGGGTGAGGGGTGAACGTGTCTTGGTGCGAGTTAGTTTGATGGATGAGGGACTTCAGTTATGCAGAGAGACTGGAGAAGCTGGGGTTGTTCTCCTTAGAGCAGAGAAGGTTAAGAGGAGATTTAATAGAGGTGTTCAGAATTATGAGGGGTTTTGATAGAGTAAATAAGGAGAAACTATTTCCAGTGGCAGGAGGGTCGGTACAGTAATTGGCAAAACAACCAGAGGTGAGGAGAGAACTTTTTTTGACGCAGCAATTTGTTATGATCTGGAATGCGCTGCCTGAAAGGGCGGTGGAAGCAGATTCAATAGTCACGTTCAAAAGGGAATTGGATAAATACATGAGAAGATGATATTTGCAGGGCTATGGGGAAAGAGCAGGGGGAGTGGGACTAATTGGATAGCTCTTTCAAAGAACTCTTTCACAGGCACGATGGGCCGAATGGCCTCCTTCGCTGTATGATTCTACGATATAGCGCCTTTCACAACCTCAGGATGTCCCAAAGCGCTTTATAACCAATTAAGTAGTTTTGAATTATAGTCACCTTTGTAATGTAGGAAAAGCAGCAGCCAGTTTGCGCACAGCCAGGTGATAATAACCAGATAATAAGAACATAAGACGTAGGAGCAGGAGTAGGTCATTTGGGCTCTCAAGCCTGCTCCGCCATTCAATAAGATCATGGCTGATCTGATCTTTGCCTCAACTCCACTTCCCTGCCCGCTCCCCATAACCCTTGACTCCCTTACCATTCAAAAATCTGTCTATCTCCACCTTAAATATATTCAATGACCCAGCCTCCACAGCTCTCTGGGGAAGAGAATTCCAAAGATTCACGACCCTCTGAGAGAAGAAATTCCTCCTCATTTCCGATTTAAAAGGGTGCCCCCTTATTCTGAAATTATGCCCCCTCGTTCTAGATTCCCCCACGAGGGGAAACATCCTCTCTGCATCTACCCTGTCAAGCCCCTTCAGAATCTTATATGTTTCAAATGATCGCCTCTCATTCTTCTAAACTCCAATGAGTATAGGCTCAACCTGCTCAACATTTCTTCATAAGACAACCCCTTCATCTCTGAAATCAACCTCATGAACCTTCTCTGAACTGTCTCCAATGCAAGTATATCCTTCCTTAAATAAGGAGACCAAAACTGTACGCAGTACTCCAGGTGCGGTCTCACCAGTTGTAACAGGACTTCTCTACTTTTATACTCCATTCCCTTTGCAATAAAGGCCAACTTTCCATTTGCCTTCCTAATTACTTGCTGTACCTGCATGCTAACTTTTTGTGATTCATGTACAAGGACCCCCAGATCCCTTTGTACCTCAGCATTTTGTAATCTCTCCCCATTTAAATAATAATTTGTTTTTTTATTTTTCCTACCAAAGTGGATAATCTCGCATTTTCCCACATTAAACTCCATCTGCCAGATTTTTTCCCACTCACTTAGCCTATCTATATCCCTTTGGAGATTCTTTGCGTCCTCCACACAATTTGCTTTCCCACCTATCTTTGTATCATCAGCAAATTTGGCTACATTACATTCGGTCCCTTCATCCACGTCATTAATATAGATTGTAGGTAGTTGAGCCCCCAGCACTGATCCCTGCGGCACCCCACTAGTTACTGTTTGCCAACCTGAAAATTACCCATTTATCCTGACTCTCTGTTTTCTGTTAGTTAGCCAATCCTCTATCCATGCAAATATATTACCCCCAACCCCGTGAGCTCTTATCTTGTGTAGTAACTTTTTATGTGGCACCTTATCGAATGCCTTCTGGAAATCCAAATACACGACATCTACTGGTTCCCCTTTATCCACCCTGCTCGTTACATCCTCAAAGAACTCCAGCAAATTTGTCAAACATGATTTCCCTTTCATAAAACCATGCTGACTCTGCTTGACTATATTATGATTTTCTAAATGTCCTGCTACCACTTCCTTAATGATGGACTCCAAACATTTTCCCAATGACAGATGTTAGGCTAACTGGTCGATAGTTGCCTGCTTTCTGTCTCCCTCCTTTCTTAAATAGGGGCGTTACATTTACGGTTTTCCAGTCCGCTGGGACCTCTCCAGAATCCAGGGAATTTTGGTCGATTACAACCAATGCATCCACTATCTCTGCAGCCACCTCTTTTAAGACTTTAGGATGCACCCCATAGGGTCCAGTACTTTCTCTCTAGTGATAGTGATTGTTTTAAGTTCCCCCCCCACCCCAATAGCCCCTTGATTATCCATTATTGGAATGCTTTTAGTGTCTTCTACCGTGAAGACCGATACAAAATATTTGTTCAAAGTCTCCGCCATTTCCCTGTTTCCCATTATTAATTCCCCAGACTCATCCTCTCGGGGACCAAAATTTACTTTAGCTACTCTCTTCCTTTTTATATACCTGTAAAAGCTCTTACTGTCTGTTTTTATATTTCTTGCTAGCTTACTCTCTTAAGCTATCTTCTCTCTCTATCATTTTTTTAGTCGTCCTTTGCTGGTTTTAAAAAATGTCCCAATCCTCTGGCCTTCCACTATTCTTCGCAACATTGTATGCTTTTGTTTTCAATTTGATACCATCCTTTACTTCCTTAGCTAGCAATGGATGGTTCATCCTTCTCTTAGAGTCTTTCTTTCTCACTGGAATATATCTTTGCTGAGAGTTATGAAATATCTCCTTAAATGTTTGCCACTGCTTTTCTACAGTCTTACCCTGTAATATATTTTCCCAATCCACTTTAACCAAGTCTGCCTTCATACCTTTGTAATTACCTTTATTTAAGTTCAGGACACTAGTTTGAGACTTAGCTTTCTCACCCTCAAACTGAATTTGAAATTCTGCCATGCTATGATCACTCTTCCCAAGAGGATCCTTCACTTCGAGATCATTAATTAAATCAGCCTCGTTACACATTACCAGATCTAAAATAGTGTTCTCCCTGGTTGGTTCCACAACGTATTGTTCCAAGAAACCATCCCGTATACACTCTAAGAACTCTTCCTCAAGTCTACCTTTGCCAATTTGCTTTGTTCAATCAATATGAAGATTAAAATCTCCCATGATTATAGCCGTACCTTTCTTACAAGCCTCTATTATTTCTTGATTTATACCCTGTCCTACAGTGTGGCTACTGTTTGGGGGCCTGTAGACAACTCCCACCAGTGACTTCTTACCCTTAATATTTCTTATCTCCACCCAAACTGATTCTACGTCTTAATTTTCTAGGCGAATATCATTTCTCACTACTGCACTGATCTCATCCCTTATTAACAGAGCTACACCACCTCCATTTCCTTTCTGCCTATCCTTCCGAAATGGCAAATAACCTTGAATATTCAGTTCCCGGCCTTGGTCACCTTGCAACCACATCTCTGCAATGGCTATCAGATCATACCCATTTATTTCTATTTGTGCTGTCAACTCATCTATCTTGTTACGAATGCTGTGTGCGTTCAGATATAGAGCTTTTAATTTTGTCTTTTTACCAATTTTCCCTACTCTGACCCCTCTTTCTGATGCACCCTTATGTGTATACGCTCTGTCCCTTCCTGTCACACTCTGGCTATCATGACCCCTATCGCTACCCTGCACTTTTGTCTTCTCATTTTTCTTTGACTTTTTTAATTTCCACTCAGCGAATCCCTCCCCCCCCACTATTTAGTTTAAAGCCCTATCTGCAGCCCTAGTTATTCGATTCGCCAGGACACTGGTCCCAGCCTGGTTCAAATGAAGCCCGTCCCGACGAAGCAGCTCCCTCTTATCCCAGTACTGGTGCCAGTGCCCCAGGAATCGAAACCCATTTCTCCCACACCAATCTTTGAGCCACTCGTTCATCTCTCTGATCTTATTTACCCTATGCCAATTTGCACGTGGCTCAGGTAGTAATCCAAATCCAGAGATTATTACCTTTGTGGTTCTGCTTTTTAATTTAGCCCCTAGCTGCTTATACTCCCTCAGCAGAACCTCTTTCTTTGTGCTACCTATGTCGTTGGTACCTACATGGACCACGACAACTGGATGTTTCCCCTCCCACTCTAAGTTCCTCTCCAGCCCAGAGGAGATGTCCTTTACCCTGGCAACACAGCCTTCAGGACTAACGCTCTTGGCAGCGGAGAACAGTGTCTATCCCCCAAACTATACTGTCCCCTACCACTACCACATTTCATTTTGCTCCCCCCACTTGAATGGCTCCCTGTACCACGGTGCTGTGGTCAGTTTGCTCATCCTCACTGCAGTCCCTGCTCTTGCCCACACAGAGAGTAAGAACCTCGTAATAATCTGTATTCGTGATGTCGGTTGGGAGATAAATATTGGCCAGAACACCAGGGATAACTCCCTTGCTCTTTGAAAAAGTGCCATGGGATCTTTTACGTCCACCTGAGAGAGCAGATGGGGCCTCGGTTTAACATCTCATATGAAAGACGGCCCCTCCGACAGTGCAGCACTCCCTCAGTACTGCCTCTCCAACAGTGCAGCGCTCCCTCAGTACTGCCCCTCCGACAGTGCGGCACTCCCTCAGTACTGCCCCTCCGACAGTGCAGCACTCCCTCAGTACTGCCCCTCCGACAGTGCAGCACTCCCTCAGTACTGCCCCTCCGACAGTGCGGCGCTCCCTCAGTACTGCCCCTTCGACAGTGCAGCACTCCCTCAGTACTGCCCCTCCGACAGTGCGGCGCTCCCTCAGTACTGCCCCTTCGACAGTGCAGCATTCCCTCAGTACTGCCCTGTCGACAGTGCGGCGCTCCCTCAGTACTGCCCCTCCGACAGTGCAGCGCTCCCTCAGTACTGCCCCTCCGACAGTGCGGAGCTCCCTCAGTACTGCCCCTCCGACAGTGCGGCACTCCCTTAGTACTGCCCCTCTGACAGTGCAGCGCTCCCTCAGTACTGCCTCTCCGACAGTGCGGCGCTCCCTCAGTACTGCCCCTCTGACAGTGCGCCGCTCCCTCAGTACTGCCCCTCCGACAGTGCGGTACTCCCCCAGTACTGCCCCTCCGACAGTGCAGCACTCCCTCAGTACTGCCCCTCCGACAGTGTAGCACTCCCCCTCCGACAGTGCAGCACTCCCTCAGTACTGCCCCTCCGACAGTGCGGCGCTCTCTCAGTACTGCCCCTCTGACAGAGTGCAGCGCTCCCTCAGTACTGCCCCTCCGACAGTGCGGCGCTCCCTCAGTACTGCCCCTCCGACAGTGCGGCGCTCCCTCAGTACTGCCCCTCCGACAGTGCGGCGCTCCCTCAGTACTGCCCCTCCGACAGTGCGGCACTCTCTCAGTACGGCACTGGGGAGTGTCAGCCTCGTTAATGGGCTCAAGTCTCTTTTGACTCCGAGACAGCAGTGCTACGTACTGAGCCATGGCTGACACCTGTTCTATAAACAAGTGATAAAAAAATTAAATTGTAAATCCTGAAAATCAGAAAGTAAAACAGAAACTGCTGCGAATACACAGCAGGTCGAGAAGAGAAAAGGTAGGTTAATGTTTCCAGTTCCGATAAAGTGTTTGTACACAAAACATTAACTTATTTCCCCTTCCAAATGTTGATAGACCTGCTGTGTGTTTCCAGCACTTCCAGCCTTAATTCTTTAGTGTCAAAATAAAGACACTGAGCTGGGTGTAAATGTGTCTCAATGAGTTTCGAGTGTGCACAGCATCAGGATTTCATCACTGGTCCAGTCCTGGTGCGACCCCGTGTAATGGAGCAAACCCGAGCCCAGTCCAATAGTTGCAGTGTTTCACAGGCTCCTTCTTTGGGTTTCCCGTTGTGGCTCTCAGACTTTATTGTCCTGCTGTTGTACGCTGTGTGCTTGTAAAAGTGGAGGCAGGGCTGCTGCCCTCTGACTGTGCAAAACAGCTCTCCCCGCCCCATCCCCTCCCCCTCCCTCCCCCTCCCCCATCCCATCCCCCACCCCATCCCCTCCCCTCATCCCTCCCTAACCCTAACCCTAAATGCATCCCATCCCCTCCCCCATCCCCCTCCCATCTCCCCTTCCCACCCCCCCCTCCCCATCCCATCCCCCCTCCCCTATCCCATCCCCATCCCACCCCCCCTCCCCATTCCATCCCCCCCCTCATCCCATCCCCCCCCTCCCCATCCCATCGCCCCCCTCATCCCCTCCCCTCCCCCTCAGGTCAAATGGATGTCCTGGATCGTGCATTCTAGAGTGTGACATCCCCGATTGTAATCGCTCCACCATTGGCGGTCGTGCCTTCAGCTGCCCGAGGTCCTAAGCTCTGAAATTCCCCCCTTAAACCTCTCCACTTCTCTACGTATCGCTCCTCCTTTAAGACGCTCCTTAAAACCTACTTTGACCAAGCTTTTGGTCACCTACCGTAATATCTCCTTGTGTGTCTCAGCGTCAGTTTTTGTCGAATAATCGCTCCTGTGAAGCGCCTTGGGACGTTTTACTACATTAAATGTGATATACAAATACAAGTTGTTGTTGTTGTTGTGAATCCTGGAATGCCCCGGTGGAGAGGATAGCGAGGAGGTTCGAGGTGGTGGAATCCCGGGGGTGATTCATACCAACTCCGCAGTTCACAGATCAGCCTCGGTAAAGAGCAGTGAGGGGTTAAGAGCAAACCAGTTTATTAAATTATTAAAACTATTATTACATACATACAGTGTTTCAACATCACATTCAGCAGTAGATATCTCATGCATTACCAAGTTACCCAGCTGTATCGGCAGCATGCAGTGTGAGAAACCATGTCTATGCCTGATGCAGCACCAAGTTAGCCGGGCCCGTATGTTCAGCGTGCCCCTGGCGGTCTGCACTGGTCCCGTCCATCTCCAGTGGCCCAGTTCAGGTCTTCCTGCTGCAAGGTGCATGTGGGTGCAGCTCGGGTGAGGAGGGAATCAGGAATCTGGTCCGACACCCGACAAGAGGAACCTTGAGCAGGCCGAAGACGACCTCCCTGACCTGATCCGAGGGTGTGCTCCAGAATCAGGTGCTCCACAGCGAGACTGCTCCCCCTGGGAGAGAGACGCCGGTGACTGGAGAATTGTCGGGTCAAACATAAAAACCGGTGCGGAAAAGGAATTAAGACTGGAGCAGACGATGGAGGATCAGGGAGAAGGTTCTTCAAATTTGCTGGGATACCATATTTTTTCTCAAGTTTTTTGATTGGAGAGGACACAGAATGAAGACAAGGACAAGGATGAGAATCATTGAAAGGGCGGGGGGTCTCCGCATCCAGTTACTTTGAGGTGACGCCCAGGAAGAATTTCATGTACTCGTACACAACGTAGCTGATGCTCACAGCGGGAACCACCTTCATGAAGTTTGGGGTGATGCCCCGGTAGAGGCCAGACCAGCCCTCCCCTCGCACGATCTTGTCAAACTGCTGAAACATGCTGAGCTGTGGCTCATCCTTGATGACCGCTGGGGGAAGAGAAGAGAAGAGATGCAGAGGCCTGAAGGTGAGCTTTTCAAACTGTCGCTCCCCCCGATCAGACTCCCCCCACCCACCAATCAGACTCTCCCCACCCACCGATCAGACTCCCCCCCCCCCCGCCGATCAGACTCCCCCCCCCCCCCCGCGATCATACTCCCCCCCCCGATCAGACTCCCCCCTCCCCCCCGATCAGACTCCCCCCCCAAACAGACTCCCCCCCCTGATCAGACTCCCCCCTCAATCAGACTCCCCCCACCGATCAGACTCCCCCCCCCACCCCCCAATCAGACTCCCCCCCCCCACCTCTTCCCTCCAATCAGACTCCCCCCCCCCAACTCCCACCTTACATCATCTCCTACTGAGAGTGCACTCGGCTCAGATACAGTGTGATGACTTTGTTCAGTTAAGCGATGCCCAGAGTCACTGATCACGTGGCTTGTGTCAATGAACGCCTGGATGAATGCTGGACATGAGTCTCCTGTCTGTGTGGGAGGGAATGGAAGGAGTTAGGGGGAGTTTATCTGCCCCCATTCTCCCTCCCTGCCCTCACGCCAGGCATCAGTTTATCACCCTCCTGAGCAGGGAGGCTCAGAATAGCTCTGCAGTGAATCTCACTGTGTATTACAGTACATCCAGTGCCCTCTGCTCCCAGGGCACAGCCAGTCTCTGCTCCCAGGATGCTGCCACTGCAATGGGCCCCCTGGGAGGCGTATGAGTGCAGCCTGGGATGACTCTCTGTCCCACTGAATTTCTTTCCTCGCTCCCCTGTCTCGTAGCTCTTGGTCACTGCCAGACAGCTCATGTCAGCAGCGTTGCTCGGCTCAGTGTGTGGAGGGAGTTCACAAACCCAGGCCACTGTCTCCGAGTGTCCTTCCTCGTCCCCACCAGGCTGTGTCCGCGATGCTACAGGCGGTGCCTGGATCAAATCGAGAGAGCCCGAACTCTCACCTTGTGCTTGCATCCTGGTCCGGACCAGGGCCAGCGGGTAACTTGCCAGCTGACCACACGTACTGGAGATGGTGCCACAGCCGAGAAGGACGAAGACTCCCGGGTCGGTGCTGTTCTGGCCGTATCTTTGTAAATAATAATTCTTCACAGTCTGGCATTGAATGAAAGAGAAACGCATGATTAGGAAGTGGTGCACGGGACTGGGAAGGGGCTGAGAACGAGTCTGGATTAGAGACAACCAGTGGAGTGCAGGGGCTTCCGGCCGTTCAACACATGGGGCACATTCTCCCACATGACACCGTGTAAAACCCACACTGTCAGCACTCGGATTTCAGAAAGGTGGGCGTGTGAGAGATTCATGGCAGGCCCATTGGAAACACCCAATGGCACAGTGCAGGTGTTGCCTTTCCAGAATTGGGTTGTGCATTTTGAGCTGGTGCCCAGAAGTCTGTCACGAGTAGTCGTGGAAGCAATTTGAGGTCACGCATCAAGTGTGTCACACAACAAATATAGGGAGAAATAGCAAAGGCAGGAAATGCTGCAGGAAATTTCATACCAGTATTTCTTTTTTTGAGACTTACTTCATATACGGCGAGGTCGATCCCAGCGTAAGGAATGATGCCGATAACGTTCGGGACGTATCCTTTGAAAAAAGAGCGTGGGCCTTCCTTTTTGAGCATATTTTGAGCGCAGTGAAAGATCCCCATGTACTGGCCGCTCTTTCCCAGGCCCATCCTGGTCTTTAGTACCTAAACGAGCAAGGATTTCTGGTAAGAACTTGTGGCTTTGAGATAACGGGGTATTCAGGGTTGGAGGTAATCTTGGAAGGAATAACAGACATGAGATAAAGAAAGAAAGACTTGCATTCCTTCAGCACCTTTCACGACCTCAGGACGTCCCAAAGCACTTTACAGCCAATTAAGTCATTTTGAAGTGTAATCACTGTTGTAATGTAGGAAACGCAGCAGACAATTTGTGCACAACAAGATCCCACAAACAGCAATGTGATAATGACCAGATCATCTGTATTTTTACTGATGTTGGTTGAGGGATAAATATTCGCTGGGACACCAGGGAGAACTCCCCTGCTCTTCTTTGAAATAGTGCCATGGGATCTTTTACGTCCACTTGAGAGAGCAGACGGGTCTCGGGTTTAACACCTCGTCAGAAAGACGGCACCTCCGACAATGCAGCACTCCCTCAGCGCTGCACTGGGAGTGTCAGCCTAACATTTCCATTATAAATTACTATCTTCACACTTCTAATAGAAACTGGCACACTTTAATTACAGCCTCCTGCCAATGCAATTGTTGCAGCGCCACCACTGGCGAGGAGCTGTAACTGCAGCATGACATGTTAACACACACAATCCCCATTATAAAGGCGGACATGGGAATTTATAATGGAAATTTAAACATAAGGACACAGTGTATGACTTTAAAATGTGGACAGATTAACATCTGCATATCCTGGTCCCATTATCCCCAGCCCTCTAACCCCACTTCACCTGTAAACTCTCTTGGTATTAACTCCCCACATGCATTGCTGTTGGAAGATCCACCAGTAATTTTAATTTTAGGCCTATCGCTTTATCGTGAATTTTTAAGCTGGCTTTAGTTTTAGTTTTCAGAAGAAATGTAGTTCTGTTTTTAATTCAGTGATTAAAAAATTCAACACTTTTAGCAAGCTGTTCATTTTAGTTGAGGTACAGATCAGCCATGATCTGATTGAATGGCGGAACAGGCTCGTGGGGCTGAATGGCCCGCTCCTGTTCCTATGTGGTCAATAACAGGCCTGCTGGTAAGGTGCAATGTGGTGGCTCTCGGTCGGGTAATACTGTGCTGGGGTCGAGTGATGGAGACACAGGAGGCTGGGGCTACTCACCAGGCAGTAATCACACAAAGGAACAGGAGGAGGCCATTCAGCCCCTCGAGCCTATTCCGCCATTCAATCCTGTCCCTAATCGATCGATTGCAGATTTAAAATTATGAATTGAGCGAGCATCTACTGCTTTTTGTGGGGTAGAGTTCCACACTTCTACCACCCTTTGTGTGAAGAAATGTTTCCAAACATTCTCCTCAATGGCCTGGCTCTGATTTTAAGGCTATGTCACCTTGTCCTAGACACCCCCACCAGCGGAAAATGTTTCTCTCGATCTACCCTGTCAATTCCTTTCAAAATCCTAAAAATCTCAATCAAATTATCTCTTAACCTTCTGTATTCCAGGGAATGCAAGCCTAGTTTATGTAATCTCTCTGGATGATTTAACCCTTAGAGCCCTGGTACCCTCTTCAGGCACTGTACGAGCTGCTTACCTCCATTGGGTAGATCAGAGTCTGACTAGTGACACCGGCCAGCGATCCTGCGACAAAGCGTTCGTGCACCTCGAGTGTGGAGTGTGTGCCCAGAAAGATCTTTTTATACTGTTCAAGATTTTTTAAAAAGAAAGTCTTAGCAACAGGATATCATCACAGTGCCTTTTAATAACAAATTCAATCACTGGAAAGGAAAAATTTGCAGGGCTAAGGGGAAAGAGTAGAGGGGTGTGGGACAAATTGGAGAGCTCTTTCAAAGAGCCGGCACAGGCACGCTGGGCCGAGTGGCCTCCTCCTGTGCTGCATGATTGTATCAATTGAGGATAATTTATGCACTGCCTGAGAGGGTGGTGGAGGCAGACTCAATTATGGCTTTCAAAAGGGAGTTGGATAAGTACCTGAAGGAAAAACATTTGCAGGGCTATGGGGAAAGGGCCGGGGAGTGGGACGAGCTGAAATGCTCTTGCAGAGAGCCGGCACGGGCTCGACGGGCCGAATGGCCTCCTTCTCTGCTGTAACCATTCTGTGATTCTAAGGGTCACTTGGGGTATTTTTCCTTTTGATTTATTGGAACGTTACTTGTTTAAACTCTCGAGTACTAATGGCGTGAGCAGCAATCTCGGAAGTCGGACTCGAACATACGACCTTCTGACTCAGAGGCGAGAGTGCCACCCACTGAGCCGTGGCTGACACTGGAAGTATCGCCAAGGGTGTTTTCATCTGACATGATGTGTTCAGCTTCCTGAAAAGGCTTTGAGCTTGAAGAAAATTGTGTAGATTTTATTTTTAACACACCTTTTCAGACAACACAGTATTTTAATTACTGTTTTTTTCTAAAATGACTGCAATCTCATGAGGAGACAGAATGTGTACAGAATCTCCTGAAATGAACAATTACCTCTGATATTTTGGATTACATTTATGTGACAAACAAGATCACTAAGGTTCTCCTTGAGGTGAGATTACTGAGCATGCCCACTCCCCTTCACTCCCCCCACTTCACCCTCCCCCCTCCCGTCACACCCTCCCCTCCTCCACCTTCACCCTCCCCCTCCCTTCACCCTCCCCCTCCCTTCACCCCCCCTCTCCCTTCACCCCCCTCTCCCTTCACCCCCCCTCCCCCCCTTCACCCCCCCTCTCCCTTCACCCCCCTCTCCCTTCACTCCCTTCACCCCCCTCTCCCTTCACCCCCCTTCTCCCTTCACCCTCCCCCTTCCCCCCTTCACCCCCCCTCTCCCTTCACCCCCCCTCTCCCTTCACCCCCCCTCTCCCTTCACCCCCCCCTCCCTTCACCCCCCCTCTCCCTTCACCCCCCCTCTCCCTTCACCCCCCCTCTCCCTTCACCCCCCCTCCCCCCTTCACCCTCCCCCTCCCCCCTTCACCCTCCCCCTCCCCCCTTCACCCTCCCCCACCCCCTTCACCTCCCCTCCCCCTTCACTCCCCCCCTTCACCCTCCCCCTTCACACTCCCCCCCTTCACCCTCCCCTTCACCCTCCCCTCCCCCGCCTTCACCCTCCCCCTCCCCCCCTTCGCCCTCCCCTCCCCCTCCTTCACCCTCCCCCTCCCCCCCCTTCACCCTCCCCCTCTTCACCCTCCCCCTCCCCCTTCACCCTCCCCCTCCCCTTCCCCCCTTCACCCCCTCCCTTCCCCCCTTCACTCCCCCCTCCCTCCCTCCCCCCTCCCCCCCTCCCCCTCCCCCTTCACCCTCCCCTCCCACTCCCGCCCGCGTACCTGTTCGTAAGCCATAAACTTGATGCCTGTCTCGGGAGTGATCTTCAGGACATTCACACCGTTGCCCCGCCACAGTGACATGTAGCCTCCTTCTCTCACCATCATCATCCACACACCGGCCAGGTTTAACCTCTGCTTAGCTGCAAAGACCTGGAGGGGAGAATAATGACTAATCTTCACCAAGGGGCATTTACTTTAAACATTTCCTCATTCTGGAGGCAGTGGTTCTAATGTGGGTTCATGGCCAGGGTGAGCCTGACGGCGAGATATCCATCTCTCCTGCACAGTTAAAGGGGACACCAAGTGTTTCAGCACAGGAGCCAGATCACTGGCTCCAGATCACTGGCTCCAGATCACACTCACCAACTCCAGATCACACTCACCAACTCCAGATCACACTCACCGGCTCCAGATCACACTCACCAACTCCAGATCACACTCACCAACTCCAGATCACACTCACCAACTCCAGATCACACTCACCAACTCCAGATCACACTCACCAACTCCAGATCACACTCACCGGCTCCAGATCATACTCACCAACTCCAGATCGCACTCACCGGCTCCAGATCACACTCACCGACACCAGATCACACTCACCGGCTCCAGATCACACTCACCAATACCAGATCACACTCACCAATACCAGATCACACTCACCGGCTCCAGATCACACTCACCAACCAGATCACCGGCTCCAGATCACACTAACCAATACCAGATCACACTCACCACTACCAGATCACACTCACCGGCTCCAGATCACACTCACCAACTCCAGATCACCGGCTCCAGATCACACTCACCAATACCAGATAAAACTCACCGGCTCCAGATCACACTCACCAATACCAGATCACACTCACTGGCTCCAGATCACACTCACCAACTCCAGATCACTGGCTCCAGATCACACTCACCAACTCCAGATCACACTCACCAACTCCAGATCACACTCACCGGCTCCAGATCACACTCACCAACTCCAGATCACACTCACCAACTCCAGATCACACTCACCGGCTCCAGATCACACTCACCAACTCCAGATCACACTCACCGGCTCCAGATCACACTCACCGACACCAGATCACACTCACCAATACCAGATCACACTCACCGGCTCCAGATCACACTCACCAATACCAGATCACACTCACCGGCTCCAGATCACACTCACCAACCAGATCACCGGCTCCAGATCACACTCACCAATACCAGATCACACTCACCAACTCCAGATCACCGGCTCCAGATCACACTCACCAATACCAGATCACACTCACCAACTCCAGATCACCGGCTCCAGATCACACTCACCAGCTCCAGATCACACTTACCAACTCCAGATCACACTCACCGGCTCCAGATCACACTCACCAACTCCAGATCACACTCACTGGCTCCAGATCACCCTCACTGACACCAGATCACACTCACCGGCTCCAGATCACACTCACCAACTCCAGATCACACTCACCAACTCCAGATCACACTCACCAACCAGTTCACCGGCTCCAGATCACACTCACCGGCTCCAGATCACACTCACCAACTCCAGATCACACTCACCAACTCCAGATCACACTCACCAACTCCAGATCACACTCACCAACCAGTTCACCGGCTCCAGATCACACTCACCGGCTCCAGATCACACTCACCAACTCCAGATCACCAGCTCCAGATCACACTCACCAACTCCAGATCACACTCACCGGCCCCAGATCACACTCACCAACTCCAGATCACACTCACCGGCTCCAGATCACACTCACCAACTCCAGATCACACTCACCAACTCCAGATCACACTCACCAACTCCAGATCACACTCACCAACTCCAGATCACACTCACCGGCTCCAGATCACACTCACCGGCTCCAGCTCACACTCACCAACTCCAGCTCACACTCACCAACTCCAGATAACACTCACCAACTCCAGATCACACTCACCAATACCAGATCACACTCACCAATACTAGATCACACTCACCAATACCAGATCACACTCACCAACCCCAGATCACACTCACCAACCAGATCACCGGCTCCAGATCACATTCACCGGCTCCAGATCACACTCAACAACTCCAGATCACACTCACCAACTCCAGATCACACTCACCGGCTCCAGATCACACTCACCGGCTCCAGATCACACTCACCGGCTCCAGATCACATCACCGAAACCAGATCACACTCACCAATACCAGATCACACTCACCAATACCAGATCACACTCACCGGCTCCAGATCACACTCACCGGCTCCAGATCACACTCACCGACACCAGATCACACTCACCAGTACCAGATCACACTCACTGGCTCCAGATCACACTCACCAATACCAGATCACACTCACCAATACCATATCACACTCACCGGCTCCAGATCACACTCACCAACTCCAGATCACACTCACCGGCTCCAGATCACACTCACCAATACCAGATCACACTCACCGGCTCCAGATCACACTCACCGGCTACAGATCACACTCACCAACCAGATCACCGGGTCCAGATCACACTCACCAACTCCAGATCACACTCACTGGCTCCAGATCACACTCACCGGCTACAGATCACACTCACCAACCAGATCACCGGCTCCAGATCACACTAACCGGCTCCGGATCACACTCACCAATACCAGATCACACTCACCAATACCAGATCACACTCACCAACCCCAGATCACACTCACCAACCAGATCACCGGCTCCAGCTCACACTCACCGGCTCCAGATCACACTCAACAACTCCAGATCACACTCACCAACTCCAGATCACACTCACCGGCTCCAGATCACACTCACCGGCTCCAGATATAACTCACCGGCTCCAGATCACACTCACCGGCTCCAGATCACACTCACCGGCTCCAGATCACACTCACCAATACCAGATCACACTCACCAATACCAGATCACACTCACCAATACCAGATCACACTCACCGGCTCCTGATCACACTCACCGGCTCCAGATCACACTCACTGACACCAGATCACACTCACCGGCTTCAGATCACACTCACCAACCAGATCACCAGCTCCAGATCACACTCACCGGCTCCAGATCACACTCACCGGCTCCAGATCACACTCACCAACTCCAGATCACACTCACCAACCAGATCACTGGCTCCAGATCACACTCACCAACTCCAGATCACACTCACCAACCAGATCACCGGCTCCAGATCACATTCACCAACCACATCACCGGCTCCAGATCACACTCACCAACCAGATCACCGGCTCCAGATCACACTCACCAACCAGATCACCGGCTCCAGATCACACTCACCAACCAGATCACCGGCACCAGATCACACTCACCAACTCCAGATCACACTCACCAGCTCCAGATCACACTCACCGGCTCCAGATCACACTCACCGGCTCCAGATCACACTCACCAACTCCAGATCACACTCACCAATACCAGATCACACTCACCAACTCCAGATCACACTCACCAACTCCAGATCACACTCACCGGCTCCAGATCACACTCACCGGCTCCAGATCACACTCACCGGCTCCAGATCACACTCACCGGCTCCAGATCACACTCACCGGCTCCAGATCACACTCACCAACTCCAGATCACACTCACCGGCTCCAGATCACACTCACCGGCTCCAGATCACACTCACCGGCTCCAGATCACCCTCACCAACACCAGATCACACTCACCGATACCAGATCACACTCACCAATAACAGATCACACTCACCAATACCAGATCACACTCACCAACTCCAGATCACACTCACCGGCTCCAGATCACACTCACCGGCTCCATATCACACTCACCGGCTCCAGATCACACTCACCAACCAGATCACTGGCTCCAGATCACACTCACCAACCAGATCACCGGCTCCAGATCACACTCACCAACCAGATCACCGGCTCCAGATCACACTCACCAACCAGATCACCGGATCCAGATCACACTCACCGACACCAGATCACACTCACCAACTCCAGATCACACTCACCGGCTCCAGATCACACTCACCGGCTCCAGATCACACTCACCAACTCCAGATCACACTCACCAATACCAGATCACACTCACCAACTCCAGATCACACTCACCGGCTCCAGATCACACTCACCGGCTCCAGATCACACTCACTGGCTCCAGATCACACTCACTGGCTTCAGATCACACTCACCAGCTCCAGATCACACTCACCAACTCCAGATCACACTCACCGGCTCCAGATCACACTCACTGGCTCCAGATCACACTCACCGGCTCCAGATCACCCTCACCGACACCAGATCACACTCACCAATACCAGATCACACTCACCAATAACAGATCACACTCACCAATACCAGATCACACTCACCGGCTCCAGATCACACTCACCACATCCAGATCACACTCACCGGCTCCAGATCACACTCACCGACACCAGATCACACTCACCGGCTCCAGATCACACTCACCGACACCAGATCACACTCACCGGCTCCAGATCACACTCACCGGCTCCAGATCACACTCTCCAATACCAGATCACACTCACCGGCTTCAGATCATACTCACCAACCAGATCACCAGCTCCAGATCACACTCACCAACTCCAGATCACACTCACCGACACCAGATCACACTCACCAACCAGATCACCGGCTCCAGATCACACTCACCAACCAGATCACTGGCTCCAGATCACACTCACCAACTCCAGATCACACTCACCAACCAGATCACCGGCTCCAGATCACACTCACCAACCGGATCACCGGCTCCAGATCACACTCACCAACCAGATCACCGGATCCAGATCACACTCACCGACACCAGATCACACTCACCGACACCAGATCACACTCACCAACACCAGATCACACTCAC